>WBMY01007769.1:89012-105828 GCA_013397315.1 Donacobius atricapilla
CTGGGGGTCAGGGATGTCCCTGGGGTCAGGGCTGTTCAGGGAATCAGGGATGTCCTGGGGTCAGGGATAACCCTGGGGTCAGGGAGGACCCAGAGGTCAGGGGTGTCCAGGGAATCAGGGATGCCCCAGGGAATCAGGGATGCCCCAGGGAATCAGGGATGCCCCAGGGAATCAGGGATGCCCCAGGGGTCAGGGATGGCCCCAGCAGGAGGGCAGGCCTTGGGCTGCAGTGATGGACACAGGAACCAAACACTGCCCTGGGGAAATGCCACCAGCACAACCTTTCCAAAACACTTCCACACTTTACTGAACCTGCCTTCTCCCACTCGGAAGAGATAAAGAACTTTCTTCCCCAGGGAAAAGTTGATGTCCCACCCCGGGCCCCCCAGATAAGCAGGCACTCACCGCAGTCTGTGCTGTGATGTGGGTACAGCCCACGATTTTAGCTCCAGCCAAAGGCTTCTCCCCCTGGGCTCGTTTCCTGAGCGAGATCAGAGCAGACATGTCTGCAAAAGGAGGAGAGGTTTTAATGATGGTTCAGTCCACAGGGTCCCCTCTCTGCCACAGCTCCCCTCCTTTCAGGGCCTCCCAGGATACCGCCAGCCCCAAAATTTCTGCTGTAGCTGTTACACAGGCAGGGAGAAAACTCCTCGTCCCTGGCCTGGCAGGTCTGTGCAAAACAAGACCAAAACACCAGTGTCATTTGTCACTTGACCAAGGGACAAGGAGAGAGGCAAGGAGGGGTCTGGGACTGGCACTGCCTGGGGAAAGCTCCTAAGGACAGCCACCAGCCCTGTGGCAGCAGGTAAAGCACCTGAACTTGAAAACAGAGCTGCCATATCTCAGACAAGCTGCTCTAAATGTGCCTGGATTATCTTCCCCTTCTAAAAGGAAAGGAAAGTTATCCAACCACCCCACTGGAAATGGTAATTCAGCTTCCTACCACCCCCCTAGGAAGGGGTTGGGATTTTCAGCTTTCATGTCTCTGAAGGTCTTACAAAATCCTTGTCCATCCAAAGCCAACAAAACATTAAACCCTGCAAGAGCTCTGCCCCTGCTAGAAAAGGGAAGGGACACAGCATCAGAGTTTGCTGCCACATCTCGCTCCTCCCTAACTGATCTGGGGGGGACAACAGGATATCCAAGGCTGCAGCAGGAGTGGGAACTGCCACTCCTCAGCTCCTGGTCTCCAGAACCTGCCCCAAGCCCCAGAAGCCCCACATCTGTACCTTGCTCAGCGATCTCAATCTCCCGACGCCCAAACTCGGCCTGTTTGATGTTCTTCACACAGAAATTGCTGCTGCCCTTGGAGTTGGTTTGCTGTTTCTCTCGGGGGGACACCTCGTCATCAGAGCTGTCTGTGTACGAGGCAGCTAAACCAAAGGAGGAATGAGTGTTATGCCAGGCCTAATGAATCCAGGAACCTGCTGCCCTTCAGGTTTCTGCTGTTTCCCTTCCCAGCCTTCACTCATGGTTTAAACTACCAATCTCCTCCGGAAAGCCAACACCCTGAAGGAATTTTGCACTCTTTTTCTCTGAAACAACCCAGAGGTAACAGAATTATCAACAGGCAATCAATGCCTGAGCCTCGGGAATGCCTGGAATCATTCCCTCAGCATCCAAGTACAAAGAGCAGCACAAATCCTGCCACAGGGGGTGAGCAGCACATTCACTGCAGCACCCACGCTGGGTTTGTGAGAGGAACACACGAGGACAAGGACCTGGCACCTACCAGAGCTGTAGCTGTCGGTGGAAGACTGGGAGATGGAGCGGGACAGGGACCGCCGGCCCGTCTTGGTGGGGAATTTGGTGAACTCCTGCATGTCATCTGCAAATTGGATTTGCTGGGAGCAAAGGAAAGAAGGGCTGAATCAGGAGGTGATCCTTAGGGCACGACACATCCCCAAGCTAGCCACAGATCCCTTCAGCCCACAAAAATTAACATCTCCAAATACAAGGCTACAGATGCCAAAAATTAAATCCCTCCCACTACCTGAACAACTGCCACCAGGTTTTTGTCACCCTGCAGGTCTGACACAACGCCTGGCCTGAAACATCCCCTTCCACCCATCCCCAGCTCCCTAAGGCTCCTTCAGGAATTGCACTCCTTGTACAACCCACATTCCATGTGGAGGTAGAACCCCTGCTCCCTCAGCCCCTGCCCCAACCAATCCCGGCAGATTTCTGCCCAAAAATGCAGCAGCAAGAAAGCTGGGGTGGTCCCAACAGATCCCTGGTGCTTCCAGGCTCTTCCCCAGGAGCAGAGCATCCCGCAGGTTAAAAACACTGTACATCCTTCCAAAACTGACACTAAAAGCACAGGAAAAAACCTCAGCAAGAGAGAACATTTCAACAAAAAGAAGTTGACATTGCATTGGCTTTCAGCCTCCTCTGCAGGACAAGATGTTTCCATTGGAAGAGAACCCCCAAAACAGCTACCTCTCTCAGCCAGAGGCAACTCAAGGCTCCAGCACCTTCCACGAGATCATCAAATTCAACCGTATTGGGCCAAAAAGAGAGGAAAAATAACCCCAAACTGCTCAGCTGCTGTGCTCGCCCCGAGTGAGCAGCCAGCAAAGGGCTTTATTGCTGCTCCTGCCAGGGAAAGGCGAGATGAAAGGAATTAGGGAAAGCACCAGCACATCCAGCCTGCAGCCCCCTCCCTGCTGCCATGCAGGAGACCCCGCCAAAGAGCCCCAGCACAGCCCCTTCGCTCAGATCACGCCGCTGCAGGATTTAATTTTGCCATTTAACGGCAATGAGATATCATGGCAGGGAGTGGGATTAACAAAGCATTCTCGAGACCCAGGAGACCTCAAGAGGAGTCCTGGAGAAATCAAGACGATGGAAAGAGACAGCCCAGAGCAACCTCAAGGAGGGGTTTTCTGCGCCAGTCATCCCAAAAGCTCCCTGAAAGCTTTGATGCAGGAAACAGCCTTTGGTGGGGAGACGAATGAAACTATTTAGTTGAAATGATCCATTCCAAAAAGGAGGAATCTGCACAAGCTGGGGTGGCTGCAGCACCAATACAGCTTTTTGGGCTGGAAAAAGTAACAATTCTACAGAATCCCAGCACACGGTCCAAAACCAGCATGGTATTCCTCTTGGGAAGGGACAAGGGGGCATGAAACCCATGGCTCACTGCAAGGGAGGCCAGGAGGGATGATGCGGGACTCCAGGATCCCTTCCAGGAACTGACTGGCACAGATCAAATCCATCACCACACCCAGCCAAGCATCCCAGGCATTCCTGAGGGTGCTGCTGCTGCAAGGTTTCCAGCCAGCTCCTCCATCCTGGACACATCACACCCCAGTATCTGCTTCCCCAACCAGACTTCCCAGCACACTCCAGCTGGATTCTGATGCAAACTACTTTAGTTTGTATTAGTGGAAGGAACAGGAATGATAAATGGAGATAGAAGGTTTGGTTCTGCAATTGTTTGAGGTCTTTTGGTGCCGAGGGAGGATTCAGAGGGCATCACAACCTCCATCCCCACAGGAGCGCAGAGGGAGGTTCCAGAGGGCAGGATCTGGAGGGCATCACAACCCTGTCCCCACAGGAGTGCAGAGGGAGGATGCGGAGGATCTGCTTCTGCTCCACCCCGTGGGAAATCAGAGGGAGGACCTGGAGGGCACTGAAACCTCCCTCCCCATGGAAGAGCAGAGGGAGGATCCAAATGCCACCACAACCTCCATCCCCACAGGAAAGTTGGTTCCAGGGATAAGAGGGGCAGAAGCACTTCCAGGCAGGGNAGCCAAGGGAGGATCCAAAGGCCACCACAACCCCCATCACCACAGGAAAGTTGGTTCCAGGGATAAGAGGGGCAGAAGCACTTCCAGGCAGGGATAAGAGGGGCAGAAGGACTTCCAGGCAGGCACCAACATTGTGCTCAGGCATGGGCCAGGAGCTGGCAGGTTTCCCAACAAGGAATGATTTTGCTGGAATTTGTTCAAGGTCTATTGCTTGGATCAATCTTCTCCACACAGCCTGGGACAAGCTTGTGCTACTTCCGTGCTGGTGTTTTGCTCATGGGCACTTCCAAGGAGGAAAAAGTATCAGCAATTTCAGGACAGAAGATTTCCATGCCTTTACAACAAGCTCTTCCTCTGGCAGCTCATCAAACCAGAGGGTATAAAAAACATTCTGCATAAAACAGCTGCTGGCATTAGAACAGCTTAAAGTGTTAGCTGAGGAATTTTCTGTATCTCAGGGAAAGGTTTTCAGGGAAGAGGTGACCCAGGAGGGAAAAAACATAAGGCACAATGCTCCAGCCCAGGGTGCAGGTCTGTCCTGGCTTGCAGCATCCAGGATGTGTGAGCTCCTGGACAGGACAATTCCCTTCAGGGAAATGTGCTGCCTGGATGGTCTCATGGAGCAACGCTCCTTGGGGAGGCAGTGGAAAAGAGAGGATGGGATGGAGGGATGCTGCACTGCCCAGTCCCACAACATCCCACAGAACAATGCACCTCCCCTTCAGGGCTCCAGCTGCAAGTGCTGAGCCAGCTCTGAGGCACAACCCCACTCTGCAAGAGAAACAGCAGGTTTGGAAACACGGGAATAAGGGGATTGAATCCAAGGAGAGAGAAAAAGCAAGTGCTAAACAGACCAAGTGCTGAATTACCCTCAGTAATCCTTACAGTGGCTTTACCAGGGCTCAGCTGAACTCCCCAGCTTAGCAAAATCTGCCCTGGCTAAAATTATCATCAAACACCACGAACAGCCCCCAAATCCAACGAACCATCCCAACATCCAACCCCTCTGAGCCCGGGAAATTACCGCTGTGTCCGGCAGCGCGAGGCAGGAGCCCGGGAGGTGGGACAAGGCACTGGAGCAGAGGTGCGTGACCAGTGCCCTCCACGTGCCAGGCGCTGGAGCTGCATTAAGGAGACAGAAAATCTCCTAATCCCTCTGCCTGTCATGGGAATTGGAATGAACGGCATTCCCGGCCCTGCCGGGGGCTGCAGGTCAGCGGTCGCTGCCTGAGCAGGATGGGGGCAGCCCGGCTCCCAAGAGCACGGCACAAATCACATCCCAAACTTCATCCTGCTGGAAGCAGCTCTTCCAACCGGGTGGAGCACAAGGGTTTAAGAGCAAGGAAAATATTTTTTCATCCCAGAAATTCATGATCAAGGAGGGAAAACAAGACAGCACCCACTTCCCTGCACAGGAATGAAGCCAGGGGTTTTCAGCATCACTGTCCTGGAAAAGGAGGAGATGGGGCTGGAGACCTAAGGGGCAAATGAGCAGCTCCTCACTTGGTACAGCAGGGATTCTGGGATATGTTCTGCAGGAATACAGCAGGATCCACCATCTTCTGCCAAGTTCTTCCAGGGCATCGCTGGGCACTGCCTGCTCCTGGTCACACCAGCCAAGCCAGGAGGGCATTTTCTCCCTTTGGGAAACCCACTGCCACTGTGCCCCTTCCCAGACAGATCTGACATTTCCCAACAACAGCCACTCGTGTTCAGCTCAAACCATCACCTTTGAGCCTTTCCGGGGGTAGAGCTGGAGCTGAGGGAGCACTGTCCACCCGATTTGGCCACACTGCCTGGAACATCCCAAACCACCAGGAAGCTGGAAGACCAGCCTGAACAAGCTTCTCTCCAGGTCATAAGGATAAATCCAGTGAGAACACTGGCAGGGCAGAGCCAAACCCAGTAGCTCAAGTGTCCCCAGCACACACAGCCTCATTTGTTTAATCATTGCAACACAGGGAGGGCAAACAGATTGCAGGTCTGGATTGGTACTATCTCACCAAACTGGCAGCTCATGACTGCAGGGTGTGCCATCCTCCATGGCTGATCCCAAGCACTCTCCCAGTGGTCAGCCAGCAGAACAGTTTTTGGAGCTGAGAGTAAGAAAATTCCACTCCCTGACTCCAGGGAGAGGGAATTGTAGACGGAGCCGGATTTACCCCGGCACAGATGAGCCCAGCATGTCCCTCTCACACAGGACAATCCCACTTTTCAGTTTAACACTTCTTCCATCCCCGGAACAGCTCCAGAGAGGTCGCTTAAGCTCCTTTCTTGCTTGATGCTACACATCCCTGACTGCATCCCATGCATCCTTGGGGGAGAGCAGGAGCAGGTTGTGGAAGGAACAGAGATTTTGGAAAGCATCCACCAACTCACAGCTGACATGGCCCATCATTGCACAGGCTCCGCAGGGAAAGGGACATGAGCTGGGAAGCAGCTCCAGGTTCTATTCCTAGCTCCCCCACATTTGCTTCAGCAATCCTTTTTTTACAATTATTATTTATTACTAGGGACAATGTGAGCATCAGCACACACACAGCCATGGGAAAAGTGTCCTCCCAGCCACTCCTGTCCTGCATAAGTGGAGGGGGGACAGGAGCAGGCTCCGCACATCACCCAAGATAAGCAGGAAGCAATGAACCACCTAAAACCCGCCAGACTTCCAAGTCTGACATCCGTGGATGTGAGGACACAGCACAGTTGCCCAGGAAGGAACAGCAAAATGGGAGGAGAGCACATTCCTACAGCCACACAACCACCTCTAAAGCCAAGAGTCTCTGCAGCCCACGTCTGTCCTCCCAGGAGAAAGCCTGGAAGGATCCAGAGTCCTGGGACCTTTCCTGTGGCTGCAGAAAACCAGCAGCAGGGATCAGAACTATTCAGTGAGGCCAGTTCCCCTTATTTAATATGTTCTCCCAAACAAAAACTCCCTGGCAGAGGCTGGGAAGGCACTGCTGGATGCCCATGCTGCCAAGGCAGCCCTGACATGACCTGTCTATTAAGTTCATCATTTCTTTGTCATTCCTGGAAATTCAGCCAGACAAGGAATGTTGTACAGCTCAAATGAGCATCCTCCTCCTCACCAGCCTGGCTCCCACAGCAGACAGGAGCAGCAGCTCAGAGCAGGGCTGGCTTTTCCCACCTGGAGATGGGCACCTTCAGGCTTCAGTCTCCAAGGATTCCCTATCTGCAGAAGGACAGAGGGCAGCTGGTTTATCCCGAGGAGGAGCTGGGTTGGGCATTTCTAAAGGACAAGTTGTTTTAATCCACTGATTTGCAGAAGCAACTCATCACATCATCCAGGGAGGGCAGAGGCATCCCAGGGAATGAGGCCCTTCAGCCTCATCAGCAGAAGGGAAAAAATCAGATAACCAGTGCTCTTCATTCTGGGTCAAAAAGAAGAGAGGAGCAGCTTTGCTTGAACCACCTTCTCAGGGAAGGGACAGAACTCTTCCAAGGTGTTTTCACAGCCACCCAGACCCCAGAGGGGAGCCCAAGCTTCCTGACCAGGAGAAAAGAGCTACTGCCATGTTTGCTTCCCTGAGACCTTCCCAAACCTGCTAGCTGCAGGTTCCCAGTGCTCCCAGAGTGCTGGCCCCTGGAGCTGGCCCCATTCCCACTGTGGCCATGCCAGGGTTTGTTTAGAGGGCTTGGCTGCCCTGTCCTAAGGCCCCCTCTGCTCCGCTCCCAGGCTGGAAGAGCCAGCCCCTGTTCCCACAGGACAGTGTCTAGACATGAGGCTGGAAACAGGGGACACACACAGGGACACAGCTCCTGCTCCACCATCCAACAGGACACAGATTTTGGGGGTGGGAATCAGCAAGGCAGACAGGGATGGTTTTAGGGTTCTTTTTGTGTGAGGTTATCCAGCCTGGAAGGGTATTTCTGGATCACAGCACTCCTTAAGGATGGAAGGAAGGAAAAACAAGGTACTCGGAAAAGAGGAATGGGGGATCAGGACTGGCAAGACTGCCACCCTGACAACTCACCATCCTCATCTCCAAACCACAGGGGAGGGGAGGGTTTGGATGCAGATTTGGCTCTGTGACTCAAACCATCCCATTTTCCCACCTCCAAGCTCTGGTCATGCGTGCCAGTGCACACTGGGATGGGAAAGGGCTGCACAAATTCACACGAGACTATGGCCAGGCCCATGGAAGAACCACCAGCTTCCCAGCTCAAACCCTCCCAGCAGCAAATCCCCAGCCAGAGCCCATGGCCAGGTGAAGGTGGGGGATTTTCCCGTGCAGTGCCCACTGCTTCATTCCACAGGGATGCTGGAAGAACAGGAGAGGAGCTCAGCAAGCAGCTCCTGGTCCTCACAGCCCGAGCACCAAGAGCTCTGTGAGAGCTGAAAGTGGAACAATCCTCAGGAAAAAAGATCTGCTTCTGCTCCAGGCGTGGCCTTCGCAAGAGAACTTTCCCTTGGTGGTTCCCCCAACTTTTAGAAGAAACCCCAAGTGCTCCATTCAGACACCGCAGCTGGAAGAGCTTCCCAAGGGTGCTGCTCTGTGAATGGAAGCACAGCCATGTGGAATTTGGTGCTCCTGGATCTGCAGCTCTCACTCCCAGAGGGTTCCCAGGGCAGGCTGCTCTCCCTAGAGGCACAGTGCTGCCTGGCACTCCCCCTGCCAACTCCCCGAGCAGGAATCCCAGCCAAATCTCTGCCTGGAAACCTTCACACTGCTCCCAGTGAAGAAATAAAAGGGCACAGAGGTTCTGGCAAAGCAAACCAGCCAAGCCCTGATCCCAACCTCCATCCTCCACTGCAAGGGAAAGGTTGGATGGGTAAAGCACCGAGGGGAAAAAAAAACAAACAAACAAAGTTTCTGTGAGTCCAAGAGGAAAATGAAGAAATTCCACATGAATCCCAAAACTTGGCAGAGAAAAAAAACCACCAGGAAAGAAAGAGACCCATTCCAAAGGTTAACAGGCTGGAAATCACCACAAGATTTCGGTCATGATGGGAATTACTGTAAATGCCAGTTAAAGGAAAAATAAACAGAAGGAGGGATTCAATAAAAGAAATGTGATTCTGAGTGTTAAATAGTAACTGGGGATAAATCCTGCCTCATAAACACCTGGAGGACAAAGGTGTGTTCCAGCAGGAGCAGAGGGAAAACTCCCCACCAGCAGATAAGGAGGCATCTAGTCCTTGGCCTGCAGGAATCGAGGCAAAGTCTTGGGCCCAGCTTTGATGGAGCAGGATATCTCCTGAAACACAGAGGGATATCTCCTTCCTGACAGGAACAGCAAAAGTCCAATGTCTGGGATCCCTAAGGGCAGTGAACTCCAGCCATGTCTCACAGGTTAACCCCATAATCCCCATGAATGGGCAAACAGCAACTGGTCTAAAGCCATCCTGGATTTCTCACCTCGGGATTCATCCCCAGTGCCCACCCAGCCTAAGGCCCAGCACGTGTTTGGGCAGCAGGAAAATTAGTATTAATTGGAGTTACCACGCTGGAAGAACTGCACAGGCAAGACAAGGTCATGTCCTTGCGAGGACAAGGGGAATGGCTTCCCACTGCCAGAGGGCAGGGCTGGGTGGGATACTGGGAAGGAAACCTTCCCTGAGGGTGCTGAGGGTGCTGAGGCCCTGGCACTGGGTGCCCAGAGCAGCTGTGGGAGTGTCCAAGGCCAGGCTGGAGGACCGACATGGCAGAGGGAAGAACTGGGTGAGCTTTAAGGACACTCCAAGCCAAACCCTTCCCCTATTCCATGGCTGTGGGTTTAATCACTTCCAGCAGCTTATGGGGCAACCCAAGGACTGCTAGCCTCCAACAGGCCAGCTGGCAGAGCTGGAAGCCCATAGAAATGTGTTTGTGTGTCAGAGCTGAAAGGGAATCAGCTTTAATTAGCATCAATTTTTAAACTAATTAGAAAATGCCTCTCCAAGCACAGTTGTAAGAGACCAAGAGAACACTTGGAAGCTCGTTCAGCAACACCTCATGCTCTGAAGGGAGGTCTCACTACAAAAAAACCCAACCAAACAGAGAAGCCCAAACTTCTGCTCCGTAATCCTAAAGCAGTCCCTCTGTGTTTTTGGGGAGGAATCACTCCCCTTGGCACTCTGGGCACCCCACCAGCCTCCTCTTCTCCCCCCAAACTGCCTTGGAGAATCTCAGCATTCCAAGACTTCTACTGGTCTTTCAAAAAATCAGAACAGCAAATCCCACTCAGGAGAGGCCCCAGCTACTCTCAGGTACCCTTAGCTGATCCTCCATCCCTATGTCACAGGTGAAGGGAAAACACCCTGCAGGATCAGCACAGAAAACAGAAGCAGCCTGTTCTAGAAAACTGGAGTCCGTCCTCCCCCTGCCCTGACTCCCAAAGCCTTTCACGGTGGTATTTCCACTAGAGCTGCCCATTCCTCATTTGCCAATAGACTACTTTCAGCCCTGGAAATTACTTGGATTTTGATGCATCTGGCGAGAGGCAAAGCAGGAGAAACCTCAGGCTTCAGCATGGGCTTCTCCCTGCTCAGGAGTCTGAGGAATCACCACCAGGCTGGACAAACATCACCCTCCTGGATATTGATTCATGTCAGAGCAAGGCCAATCTTTTCCTGCAAACAGGGCTGACTCCATGAAGCCCCTTCCTTTTAAAGGAGGCAGGAGGGATGAAAGTGATTTCCTCATGGAGATGGCAAGCTCACAGAGTATTTGGAGAAGGGGTTAGTTAATGTAGGAGACACTGTGCTGCCTGCAAGATGCTGACAGCTCCAAGGTCAACAGGGATCAGCCAGATGTTCTCGCTCCAAAACATGCCCAGGTTGGATGCAAAACTCTCCCTACAGTGCAGGAATGTGTGAAATCTGGGGCTCCCTGCTGGGAGGCCAAAGGAGGAGAGGCAGAAAACAGCAGACACAGGCCGAACCTCACCCTCATCTGGAAGGAGGACATTAAAACATGCATTTCAGGAAGGCAAAGCCCCAAGGAGTCTCCTTTTCCAGGCTGCCCACCTCTTCTCACTGCAACAGGCCAGAGGGAGTGATCCCCTCCACCCACACCACACAGATAAACCAGGCTCCAGCAGCTCCCACCCAAATCCTGGCTCCTGAATGCAGGCAGCTCCTCAGCCAGGCAGGAACGGGTGCTGCCAGCCAGCCCCAGGTCTGTGGGGGCAGCCAAGGGGAAGCTGCACCCGGCTCCGAGGACTGCGGGAGCCTCACCCCAATTACAATGGAGCCTGTTCAAGGAGCTGGAACATCATGTCCTCGGCCACCTCAGTCCTTTGGCTGTCACCAACCTGAAGTAAACAGATTCTGCAGCAGCAATAAGCTCGTTACCAAGGCCACCGTATTGATCCCAAAGTGTAATTAAAATTCACAGTTCAAGCAGCCCAACTCAACAGGGCAATGGGGGCAGCTCCAAAAGGCAGGACTGGCCTCAGCTTCCGCATCCTGCTTTCTCAGAGGCACAGAACCCATGGAGGGAGATCAGCTGCCAAAAAAACAGCCCCAATTCTTCCCCATGACAGTGGGGAGGACCTGCCACAGGGGGCCAAGAGAAGCTGTGCCTGCCTCGTATCTGGAAGTGTCCAAGGCCAGGCGGGACCGAGTTTGGAGCACCCTGGGAGAGTGGAAGGTGTCCCTGCCCATGGCAGGGGGTGGAACTGGGTGATCTTTAAGGTCCCTTCCAACCTAACCATTCCAAACTACGGCAGCTTCCTCTTTGAATCTTTGGGCCATCAACTAAGATGTCCCAGAGCACCCATTCCCGAGGGCTGACCATGCCAGGGAAGCCTGCAGGGATGATGTGGGCAGAGAGGGATGGTGCAGAGTGGATTCCAGCACTGCTCAGGGTACCCAAGTCCATGGAATTATCCGGTTCCCTGGGAAGGGGCTCCACACAACCTGCTGAGGTGGCACCATGATGCTCCTCCTTGGTGGGGCTCCCTGACACTTCTCCCAGCCCCTTACAGCTCTAACCCTTAGTTTCAGCAAGCCTCACTCTGGGAGAAGTTCTGGCACAAAGTCCTTTGCACTGTGGGCCCTCAGGGCCACCAGTACATCCCAGGACAGTCACCTGGAACGTCACCACCATGTGCCGAGTGAAGGTGAGCCAGAGGCCCCAGATAAGCAGCTCTGATCAAAGGGCTCAGCAGGAAACATAACAAGCCCTCTGCAAATACGCCCGTCACCCCCAGGAAACTCCGGGTGATAAAACACAGTCGGGCACAAGCAATCCCTCAGGCTGAGTGCTGAAGTCCCACACATTTCCTGCTCCAAAATCTGGGATGAGACACTCACCAACTCCTCAGAGCAGCAACACAGACAGATCCTTACTTGCAAAGGATTAACTCCAACCTGACCTTGAAAAATCTGATTTCCAGGTCTGATTTTCTGAGCAAAATACCCCAGCCTCAACATCTGGCAGGGAGCACAGGAGCTCCAACATTTGCACAGGCTGGAAAGCACAGAGAAAACTGTTCCCAAAGAAAGTATTGTGGTAGGCCAGTCCCCAGCAGAAGATAACCTGGCATTTTGGGGAAGGTCAAAACAAAACACTGTGCCTCTGGCCCTCTTCCTACACTCCAGACATGGCTGCTTACGTGGAAAGGGGGCTCCCAGGATGAGTGGTCTCCACCCCCACACCATCAAAAGATGACAAGAGATGTTTCTGAAGACTGGGAAGAATGAATATCCAACTCTTCTCTCACCTCCAAAGGACTGACATCAGAGTAGAAACCCTGCCTCCCTCAGGGATGCAGGAGGAAAAGGGGTAAGCAAAAGCCACAGGCTCTGACACATCATTTTGAAGATGGTTCGTGTTCATCAAACCCCCAAAACATCCTTTCTTCCCCCTCTCTGGTTCAACAATTCAATTAAGTGTCTTCTGACCTTGCCCAGTGCCAGGGCACTGGGACAAGCCTCCCCTCTGGACATCAGGGAAACCCTCCAAAACACCAAAACAATGGGATGGTCCCACGAGCAACTCAGAAAAAAATCAGGATTTTGTCATTTAACACAGCACTTGGGGGACACTTGGCTGTCCCCCAAGCCCCAGTAATTCATCTCCACTCCAAACACCCCTGTGCTTTTTTTCCCCACCTATTAGGATTAGCACTCCAGGAAAGGTCAGACTCATCTCAGGACATCCATACAGAGGACAATGAGCTGTTCAACTCATCCCTCATTATGAGAAGGAAAAACTGCCGTGACAGAGCAAGGAACCAAAGAAGTGAAGATCTGGGCAAAGGAACGAGGAGAGCCAGGTGCGCAGTGCCTGCAGAACAGCGGGGCAGGAGGTGGTAGCCATGGCCCCAGACAGGCTCACAAAGGCACAGAGGATTTATGAGCAGCCATTCTAAGGAATTAAATTAAAGGGACAGGAAAAACGAATGGCTACAGGAGCTCTGTCAGGACAAACAAGGGCAGTCTCATCCCCCTGACAGCCCAAAGGGAGCGTAGTTTATTATCGCCTGGCCTGGCAGAGCTGCAGGGACCTGGGATAAGTCACGAGAGCAAAGTGGGGCAGGAACAGGTCTTTGGGAATGGGCTGTGCAGGGCAGGGATGCAGCCAGCTGCAGCAAGGTCAGAGGTCCGCAGGCCACTGCAGACAGCAGCAGCACGAATGATGATCTAGAGAGGACACCCAGCCCTCCCCAGGGGCCTGCAGCTCCCCACAGGCCCCATCCCCCTCTCCCCAGCTTTTCCCTGCTCCATCTCTGCCACCCCCACAGCAGCCAGCCCCAGCTGGCTGCCACCGCAAAGCTGCAGCGCTGTGCATTAGCATTCCCTGCCACAGCCTGCGGGGATCCCACCGGAGCCGGCATCCGCAGGGTCACCGCTCCCCCAGCGCACCCACACCGCCCCACGGGCAGGGGGTCAGCACCCAACTCACCTCCCCAGGACCAAAGCGGCAGCGGCAGCCCACCTCAGCGCCCAGGCACGCTGCAGAAGGGGCTGTCTGCAGTGTCCATCTGTGTGCCAGCACCCGCGTGTGCAGGAGCCCAGCAGACAGCGGGACAAGGACACAGGGGGCTGAGGCGACAGACAGGGACAGCACGAGCCAAGCCCCCTGCCCTGCCGCAAGCACGGTGCTGCTCGCCACGTCCTTCCCACTCCAGGGCACCCCCAGCTCGGCTCGGCTGGGAGTTTAAGGCTCCACCGACTGGCTGACGTGGATTGGGAAAGCGGCTGCTGCCAAGGGCACCTGCAGTCTCCAGGGAGGCAGGAGAGCAGATGCCCAGACGCAGCGTGATGGCACACAAGGATCTGAAGGAGCGCAACCTGCCCTTGAGCTCTCCTGTCACCATCTCTACATCCATGTTCACTAAAGCTGGGCAAGCCACCAGCCTCAGCATTCCCAATCTTCCCCAGCAACACCACAGCAGTGGCTGGAGAAGGTGCAAAACTCAGCATCGCTCACTTCTGCCTGCAAACCACTCCTGGCCAAAGAACCACCTTGCTCAGACCAGACTGGGGTCATTATGCTGACAGACAAACCCCCACAAACTGCAGTGAAAAGGGAGCTCTGGCAGAGCCAGGAAATCCCAGCTCCTGGGAGAAAAAGTCCCCATTCCTCCTTTCACCTCCACTGACTCAGCTCCTACTTCAGCCTGCGGCTGATCATATTTAAGCTCTTAATCTCTTACCTCCTGCTTGTTTCACTTTTTCACCTTAAAGGAGACCCTGACAAGAGGAAACAGCAATGCCAGGGGCTGACTCCCAGCTCCGGGTGACCCCAACAAGGAGACACCAACTTCTCCACAGCACCCACAGGGCCAACGTGCTTCCAGTTGCATCCCGTAGGTCCTGGGCTGGACGCTGGTGGGCTCACACTGGCACTTCCCCCAAGCCCCAGCAGAAGTTAAGGCTCTCTGAAAAGCCATTCACAGAGAGAGACGGAGCATGCACTGAGCCTGGCCACATTCCCACCCTCCCCATCTCCAAATGCCTCATGCAAACTGCATCAGCAAAGTTCAAGGAACCCAAAAACCCAGGAGGGACATGCTTCAGCAGCACAGCACGATCTTGCCCACCTCCATGCTGATAAGTCATCACTCTCCACCATCTCTGCTGGCCTCTGACCATGCCAGGAGCTCCAGAGCAGCTGGCACAAAAGTCACTTCGACTTGCGGGGAATCAGAAGGGCGTTTTAATGGTTTAATTGCAATCCTGTTCTGATGCATCAGAGCTGGGGGCACTCAACAGCTTATCTCAGGAGAGCAATTCTCCCTTCCCGGTCTTTCATCCTCCTGCCAGGGCCTCAGCCATTCCCTAGCACTATTTGCAGGAACTAGCCAGGCAAGGAAAACAGGAGCCCGGAGCGATTTGTTCCCTGAGCTCAGCTCAGCGAGCTCCCATCTCTGATGTTATCAGCCTCAAATGTCGTGCGTCGCTCTGGGCACCTTCAATATCCTCACCCAGCCAGGAAGAGCTGCAGCAGCCACTGAGTCCAATCAGGGCTCCTCAAGCTGCACAACCAGCCATGTCTGCAGCCGAAAATTCTGAGGATACAACATCTCATCCCCCTGAGAGGCTGGCAAACTTGCCTCTGAGGATGCTCGATGGATTTCTTTTTACCATGGGATGGGGTTCTCTGGGATTAGCAGTCTAGGGTCCCCTCGGAGCAGTCAGCTGCAGCCTGGTGCTGTTCACTCTGACAGAGATGATGGTTATGAAAAGGTAAAAACAATCCCTGAGTTAGAGCTGTGCTGAGCCACTGCTGGGAGAGGAAGATACCAGCCCCACATTCCTCTGCTCCTTCCTCCAGGCTATGTCCAAAGCCTAGATAACCAGGGCCAAGTCTCCAAACCCTGCTCCCTGGGAGAGGAGATGCCTCAAATCCAGCTGACCTTCCCCAAGGGTCAGACGCTCCCCAATCGCACCCGTGGCCAGAGCAGGCAGGAGAGATTCCCCCAGAGAATGAGGATGTTCCCATTCTCTGTGACTGCTCTGCCTTTGCATCCACCGCTTCCAGGCGGTTGCAGCCCCGAGGGGAACACAATGTTCAGCTGCACAGATCTGTGCAGTGCTTGGAACATGGATCTGCCTCCCTGACAGGACTGAAACTTCAGCACTGAGCCCAGAGCACAGGGCCAGTTCCCCAGGTCACCGGGGTCCTGCACCCTGCTACAGTGGCAAGACCAGTGCTTGCCCCCCTTCAGTGCCATCTGAACACCCCACAGCGTTGTGGGAGCAGCACTGGGAGATCTCAGAGCTTCTGTGAGGCCTTCAAGGATGGAGGGGCACGGAGGTGACTTGGCAGCCTGTCCCAAGCCCAAATGTGCTCCCACCCACCACCCACACCTCCAACAGAACCCCTGTCCCCAAAAAACTCATCACTCTGGAATCTCTCGGCCGCCCTCCCTTCTGAGTGACCCACAGCTGGATTCCAGGTTGCTGCTTCTGGCTTTCCATGTAACAGGTGCCCCCTGCTTTGTCCCCACCACAAAGCCCTGCCACCCTACAGTCCCACACAACGGCCCCACCCTGCCTGTCCCCTTCCCGGGGTCCCCCTGCACTCCTATGCCACAGCCGAGGCCCCTGCTCTGGCCCCAGCCCCCCGGAACCTGCCCTGCACATATCGGTCCTGCCCTCACCCCCATGCGGGCCAGGGTTGTACCCCAGTACAGACCCCTCTCACCCCAGTACCCGAGCCCTTCCCTCCCACCCCAGAGCGGGCCAGCAGCCCCCTGGCTTATACCTGCCACCCCCAGCCCTCGCCGGCACCAATCTCGCTCTCCACCACTAAACAGGGACAAGCCTCGCTTCCAAGTCACCGCCAAACTGGATCAATTCCAGCTTTCCCAGAACAAACCCCCATCAGTGGGGCTGCTCTTCCCAGAGCCGGGTCACGGTCCTCCCGCTCCACAACCGAGGGCTGCTCCCCGCCTCGAGCCGGAGGCTGCATCCCCCACTCCAACCGGGGCTGGTCCGCCCGACCAGGGGCTACTCCCGCCCCCAGAGCGGGGACTCACCCCGCAAACGGGAGCTGCTCCTCCTGAACCACGGGCTGTTCGCCCCACAGCCGGGAGCCTTCTCCCTGCGCCCCACCCGAGGCTGTGCCCCTGCAGCAGAGGGCTCCTGCCCCCAACCGGGGGCTGCTCCC
>WBMY01007769.1:120412-136373 GCA_013397315.1 Donacobius atricapilla
CTCGGCGTGTGTGAGCCCCGGTGTCACACGCACACGCGCGTGTGCTCACGCCTGGGCACACACACACACCGGCACAGGTGTGCACACGGCAGGGACAGACACCACCCCTGCATGGCCACGGGCACTGGTAGCCATGGGCACACACAGCCCCGAGCCTGGCACACGTGTGTACGTGTGAGCTCTCTGCTGGGCGTACATACACGCACAGATACGCATGCGTGCACACACCAGAGACCCCCGGGAACGTGCACACGTGCACACACACCCCCGTGTATGTGCATGGGCACCCCTGGGCACTTGTATCCTTGTGAACATACGCACAACCCCCCTGGATGTGCACGGCCAGCCCTCAGAACGTGTCCATGTGTGTGCACACACACACAGAGCTCTGGGCCTTGCACACGTGTGTGCTTGCTCATCCCTGGGCTCACACACAGATACACACATATGATGGGTGCCCATCAGGACATGCAGGGATGGATGCATCAGCAAGGGTGTGCATGGACAGATCCATGAGCATTGATCAGCCCACGTGTGCAGGGACAGATCCATTTGCAGGGATGGATCCACATGTGCACAAGCAGAGGCATTTGTGGGGATGTGCATGGACAGATGTCGGCATGGTAGATCTGCAGACATGACAAATCCGTGTGCATGGACGGATCCAGGTGCATGCGTGGGTCCACATGTGCATGGGCCGATCCATGGACAGATCCATGTGTACATGGACGGATTCACGTGTGCATGGATGGGTCCATTTGTGCACAGATGGATCCACACGTGCACAAGCACATCCATTTGCAGGGTGTGCAGAAGGGTGAGTGCATGGATAGCTCCATGCACAAGGATCTGTGAGGGGCCAGATCCGGGGCCAGCAGAGCCATGCAACAAGCCTCATTCCCAGCTTTGGGATTTTCCTCTTCACTGCCTGTCTCTTTTCCAGGCGACTGGAAGTCATTAGTGGCCACGAGGTGATCCATGGCAGTGCCAAGCACTCGGCACTGTGACGGGAAACCGAAAGCAAACTGCTCCACAGACACAATAAGATGCAGCTGCAACAGGGGATGGTGACAACCGGGGCACGTGTGGGTGACAGCCACCACATCTGAGTTTCGAGGGACCAGCGGGATTTGCACCCCAGGGCCGGAAACGCTGCTGGGGTTGCAGAAGCTGCTGAGGGGTTTTTTTGGAGCTGAGAGCTGATCCCAGAAGTGGAGTGCTGGGATCAGTGTCTTGGCAGAAGAGTTGGGGAAGAGCTGGGGACCAGCTGGAGTTGGGGACAGCAGTGACAACCCCAAGATAGTATCAGATTTGCACCAGCTCATGGGTGCCCCAGGCCTTGTCACCCACAGCGTCCCTTAGCAACAGCAGCAGATAAACATCTGAGGGTGCTGAGGATGACGGAGCCAGGGAGGGAGGGCGCTGGATTAGAAACCAGCCATCCTCCCAAAATAACCCCTTTCTCCCCAAAATGCTGAGACATTATCTGCATTTTTCATCACAAGTTTTTCTGGGAGCCTCACAGCCCCCCCGGTGGGAGGACACCAGGGTGGACACCAGGGGACACAGCAGGTGACGCCAGCCCCAGGGTGACTCACGGGGACCCCGTGGCAGCGCGTGAGGCCCTTTCACACCAGCTGAGACCATGGGCTGCTCATCTCTCACACACTCATTCGCCTCTGCCTTAAAGGGACCGGAAAAGTGTCATATGCTGGGTCATGGGACAAGCTATGGGACAGTGGGACAGGGGGACAGAAGGAGAGCAGGACGGAGGGACGGCAGGATGGAGGGACGGGTTAATATTAATCTGCCTCATGCATGACAGAGGGCGAGAGCAGCATCCGCCTCTTTTTTTTTGGCAGGGAAGTGGCTTTTGCCCCTCCTCCCTTCCCAAACCTGCCGAAATCCCTGAGTCACAGGGCAGAAACGGGGCTTGTGGTGAGTGACAGAGGTGGCAGCATCTCCATGCCCACACCACAGCCAGAAAAATTGGGGGAGGCTAAATTTAGGGTGGTTGTCCCTCTCCAAGTTTCAAACTGAGACCAGTGGCATTGTCACCCCACTGATGCTGTGCAGGAGTGGCCCCTCTCCCCCCACAGACACAGGGGAAAAGGTGGGATGAGGCTGTGGGGATTCCTGGGCATCCCGGGGTCCCCACATCTGCTGGTCCCAACGCAGAGGATGCAGGGCTGGAGGCGAGGCAGTGCAGGATGGTTCCTGTTCTAAAGGGCCTGGAGCAGACATCAGCACCACCCCCATGCAGCCACATGCCCACCATGGCCAAGGTTAGAGCATCCCTGGACCTCAATTCTCTTGCTTCAGCAATTTCCTGTTTCCCACTCCCCCCATGGGAGTGAGAGCACATCCCAACCCGTCCCTCCTTTTGGGAGGCTTTTTCCAGCCTACAAACCCCAAAGCAGGGATAAAACCTGTAGCATATCAAATCTCCCCAGCTGCATCCTGAGACCAGTCTCGGGCTGCCTCTCTGGAGAAAGTTATTTCCAGCAGGAAAGTGTTGCAAGGTCTTAATCAGTTCCTTCCCGGTGATTCACCATAGGGCCAGGATGCTCTCCCGCAGTCTCCTGGGTGCTGCAGCTGAGCCAGGACCCTGCCAGCACGATCCGAGCTGGAGCGATGTGTGCCCAGGCTGGAAATCCCCGTGGGAAGGTCCCGAGCCAGTTCCTTCAGGAGTGGAGGAATGTGGGTTGGAAGGCACTTCCCCCTCGCCCGCTGCCAGTGGGGGGGACTCAGGATGTCGTGATGAGGCTGGAGCCTTCATCCCACAGCAAATCCCTCGCTTCCTCTCCTCCACCCCTCTCATGCTGCTTGCTCCACACCGGGACACTCTGGAACATCCTGCCCAGCTCCAATCACCGGGGGAGTCGCAGGGTTCCCCCAGCGGCAGCCCCCTCGCCACAGGGTCAGCCCCCACAGGAGCCGGGCACGGGCTGGATCCAGGCACGGGGAATTCAGCCAGGCTGGGAGCGAGGGAACCGCAGGGTCAGGCTGTGTCCGGCGCCTGCGGAGAAAGTCCCTTCTCAGAGTTATCATAACCCAGGGTCCGGCCGTCCTCAACCGCAGAGGCTCTCCGGAGACCTCCCGCCACCCCAGCACGTGCTCGGCTCCTTGGGCACATAAAGCCCAGCCCTGGGATCAGGGAGGGGAGCCCATGCCGGGGGACGGGGGTGCCAGGCGGTGAGGAGGGACCAAAGACGGGTGACAGCCCCGCACGGGTCACCGGCATGTCCCCGGCCCTCGTGGCTGTGTCTGAGTCAGATCAGGCTCCAGCTCCGCTCCTCCCTCCACCGAGGAATGCGGCCAGAGCCAGAGCCAAAAGCCTTCCCTGGCAGCTGCCCACCGGCACCCGGAGTCTGGGGCAGATACAGGGGAGAGGGGCGGGAGGTGCCACCAGCAGCGCTTTCAGGGTGGCAGCAGGACAGTGCCCACCCACCCTGTGGCAATGTCCGTGTGCTCGTGCTCCGAGGGACTCCCCAGAATACCCAGTATACCCCGAACAAAGGTGCTGGGGGCACAGCTCGCAGTGTGCCCCATTCCCTGCTGGGCATCACCCAGAGCTCACGGCACAGCGCAGTGTGGGGGCAGCCCTGGCACCCTCAGCTCAGCCTGGCTGGAGCCAAGAGGGTCCTGACCCATGGTGGGGGTGTCCAGGGGAGCAGCTGGGCACAAGTGGGGGCAGCTTGGGAAACAGCTTGGGAATGCCCCAGGGAAGCCAGGCCCAGCACCACCCAGAGGGTTCCTGTCTGTCACCATGGCCAGGAACAAGGGGACATCCAAACGTGCCAAACCCTTACTAGGACGGCCCAGCCCTCAGACCTCTGTATGATGGAGAGAGTCAGCACTGTCCCTGACATCAGCATGTGTCCGAGGGACTAAATCCCACTTTCACCCCCCAGACTGGGAATGTGATCCCACACATGTCCGGCTGTAGGCTAACAGCCCTGTGCCACCCCCTGACGCGGGGCTGGAGTGGGTGTTTGGAGCCATCCAGCCGGGGCCACGGAGCCGCTGCTGGGGCAGGGAGAGTCCAGAGCCAGAACAGAGGAGCTGTTTGTGCTCCCGCCGGGGCCGGTTGTTTATCGGCAGCCGGAGCTGTTTACATCAGCCACTGGCCCCGATGTCCGCCACGGACACCCAGACGTGGGGCCCAGCCCCGGCTGCAGCCCGCGGCCCCCAGGTGCTGGCAGGGCTTTGCTGGGAAGGAGGGGAGGCAGGGCTGAGGGCTGAGGGCTGAGGCTGAGGGCTGAGGGCTGAGGCTGAGGGCTGAGGCTGAGGGCTGAGGCTGAGGGCTGAGGGCTGAGGCTGAGTCACGGCCTTATCTTGCTCCACACCCGATGGCAGGAGCTGGCCCCGGAAGCTGCTGAGCTCCTTTCCCTGCTTACACCCATCCTTGAAATCTGGAGGACCCCGAGCCTTCAGGGACATCCGTGCCAGCCAAAGGGACACCCTGGGGAACAAGGATTGTTCTCACAGGGCGTGGTGGGGCTTAGCCCATCATCTTCCTCACTGCGGATGGAGGGGGACACAGATGGACAGAGGGAGGACTGCACAGACCCCCAGCGGTGTGTAATCTCCATCATTCCATTCCCTGATCCCTGAAGGGCAGCTGGGGGCTAATGGGGACGGGGCGGGGACAGCAGTGCCTTGCTTGCCGGGGAAGGAGCCCTCGCCTCCCAAAAGGAAGCTGCTCCTGCCAGGAATTCAAGGCTCGCGGCCATAGATCAGCTGTTTGGCTGCTTCGGGGCTGTTTTTCATTAGCAGCAGTGATTTTAGCACCCTAGAGCTGCCTCCTCCCTCCTGCCGGCAGCTCCAGGATGGCCTTGGAGGGCCGAAGCCCTCCCTGGCAGGTGGGATGCGACGGCAGGTCAGGGATGCCAGGGAGGGTTTATCCCTGACAAGCCTTGGCTGTGGGAGCTGTTGGTGGCTCACCGGAATCTGGCCCTTTCCCGTGGCAGGGATGAAGCTCAGGCTGGTTTTTGGAGGGATGGTGATTCTGAGGAGGCTGATTATGGCTCCACACCTGGAGTCCTCCCTTTCCCATGAGAGGGATGAAGTTCAGGCTGGTTTTTGGACGAATGGAACTCGTAGGGGAGCTGCCAGTGGCTCCACACCTGGATCTATCCCTTTCCCAACACCAGGATGAAGTTCAGGCTGGTTTTTGAAGAGATGGAGCTCCTGGAGGAGCTGTCAGTGCCCTGGGAAACACACGCTGCTCCCTCAGCTACTCTGGCAGCCCTGGCTGGGGCCAAGTGGTTCATTTTGGGCTGAAAATGGGAGATTTTGAATTTGCAAAGGCTGGTGGGGGGAGGGTGGTGATGTGGGGGTGAAGAGGTGTTTGGGAGCTCACAAAGCTCTCTCTCGCTTTTCTCCTGCTAAACCCTGCCCCTGGGAAGGGTCTGGAACACTCTCAGGTTTATTGAAAGCATCTTTTCTGCTCTGGAAAGCCAAATAAATGTGATACAAATATCAACTCCAGCCTCTGCTTCCAGGCAGCCCAGGTATCATGGGAAGGGACACGCCAGGATGGAGCATGGACAGAGCTGTGCCGGCATCTCCGGGTGCAAATCCAGCAGCCGCATCGCGCTCCCGCTGCTCCCACGCTCCCAGCCAGCGCCGATGCTAAATCTGGCCTTTCCCATCTCCGTCACAGCTGGACGAGGAGCTCCTGTCTCCATCTCAGTGGCCTCATCTTCACTCCCAGGGGACATTCCCCATCCTCTTCCCCCCACTCGTCGCAGTTCTGTCCCTGCTCAGAATGGAGCTGAGCTGCTCGCAGGGATGGGGTGAAATGGCTCCCGCTGCTTGTATGTGATTGGAGACTCCAATTCTGCCATAGTTGCTCCTTTCACCAAGAAAGCAAATGGTCCTTCCAGCAGGTGAGCGGCTTCCCTGCTCATCCAGGGATCAAAAGCCCCATCCAGCTCTGGGTAGCATCGGTGGCTGCAAAGTCTTGGCTTGAGGATTGCTGAAAAGTTCTGCTCATGCAAAATTGGTAAGAAATAGGGTCCCACAGCAGTTCGGGGGCGCTGCAGTCATGTTTAGGGCAGGAGATGCCTTGGGATAACCAGGATCGCCCTGCTCCCGGCCGATAGCAGTGCTTGTGCCCGGAGGCCACTCTTGCACCTACGCCAAGAGCATTGGATCATCCCCGGCACAGCACAAACAACCTTCAGCCACCACCAGAAAAACACAGGCTGATGCATCTTGGCATGTGCTGCTGCGCCTCCGCCCATCATCCAGCCCTGCAGCCCCTGGGATCGCCGGCAGAACGGCTCCTCTGGCCCCTCGGAATCCTCGGAGCAATGCGCCATCCCAGCGGGGAGGAAAGGGTGCCCAGAGAGGCTGAAGAGCACAAAAACATGATAAAAAGCCTGCCTGGGCTCCTGTGGCCCCAGAGAGTGGGCAGTGATCAAGGGACCCCTCACCTGGACCCTGAGTATGGGGCATCTTCCACATGCTGGCAGGGGGAGGAGGCAGGACTGGGGCCAGGGTGCTGAGGGCATCCAAGCCAGGGAGAGTCAGCAGCTACTATTTCTCTATTCCTCACACCCAGAGGAATGTAATGAATCAAGGATCCCCAAGGATCTTGGAAAAATTCAAATTTAGGGCCTAAGATGAGCCAGACAAGTCCCAGCTCAACAAGGAGAGCATGAGGCAGAGCCACGCCAGCCCAAACCCAGTTCCAGCCATGGGGAAGGGGCTCCGCAGTGCTCCCCCGCCCAGCACTGCTGCGGGGTCCATCTGCTGCTGCCACCCCCACTTCAGCCCTTGGAACTAAGGATAATCCAACAGAATTTCATCCCATGGCTGCTGCTGCCACATCTGGAAGCTGGTGTGGGCTGCTCGTAGCTGTGCGGTATTTCCAAGGAACCACAGGGGTTTTCCATCCTCTTTTGATTAGCGTGTGGTTCCCACCCCAGAGCCCCAAGCCGGGCCAGCAGCCCCACACTCAGCCAGGGACCTTGGGCCTGAGAGGTCTCCAAGCAATGGTGGGCTATTAAAATCCGTGATGTCCCCGTGGCTGGGCTGTGCCACCCCCTGGGGACAGCTCAGCTCCCGCTGGAGGGTGGTGGCGCAGCAACGGGGACCTGGCTCCTGTCAGCAGGCAATCCTGCTTCCCAAAAAACAGCCCAGGATGGCACTCGGCAGGGGGAATTGCCCCATGTCCTCTGAGGCTGTGCCACGCACCGGGGCTGATGGCTGCTCCACAGCCTCTCCCCAAGGACTGGGGAGCCCCTGCGTGTCCCTGTCACCCCCTCCTTGGGGGCACCCCCTGCAGGGAGGACCCTGACACCCAACCGGTGGGATAAAACCCCCAGGAGCTCCTGACTGTCAGGCCGCAGCCCCCCGGCAGGTCCCTTCTGCTGCCCCCGTGTCCGACGCCCTGCCCATCCCTGCTCATGGCCCTCCGGCAGCAGCTGCTCCGACACATCTGGGCCTGATTTTCAGCCGCGCTCGCCTCTGGGACGCTGAAACCGCGCCGGGAGCGAAGGCAGCAGCCCGAGGGCTGCCTCAGGATGTGGTGGCTTGAGCGGGAGGAAAGTGGGGCTGGAGGGGCAGTGGGGGCCCGAAACTCCCCCCCGGCACTGGCCAGAACCGGCGGCGGCCCTGGGGACGGGATTACGCCGAGCCGGAGGCATGTCCTGCAGCCAGCCCAGGGCTCCATGACCTCACCACCACGTGCCTGCGACGAGGAAGGAAAAGAGGAAACTCGATTTTTTTTTCAAGAATAACTTTTGCCCGAGCTTTTCCTGGGGGTGAGAGTGTGAGCCATGGCCAGCACCACTCACCTTTTCCACAAGAGCATCACTCTGGGGTGACAGCCGAGCCGCCCAGCCCACGCACACCCCAGGATGCGGAGACAGACACAAGGAGCTGCAATCCGCCTCCCCAGATGCCCCTCTGCCTTCTCCCGGCAGCACTGCCACCCTCGTCATGGCAGTTGTCACCCACGGGTGCTGCACCCCCCACCCATTGCACATCCTGGGTGCCTTTGGAGAACTTGAGCCCTTCACTGGGAAACTCGGGCAGAGGAAGTTGTGCCCAGGCTCATAAACACATCAAAACTCTCTGTGGTTTCCACGTGGGCCGCACCCTCTTTCTCCCACGCCTGTGTGATGTCCCCAGGGGTCAGAGCCATTGGCTGGATCCCCATCCCTCCCCAGGGCTGGAGCCACCAGGATGCAGCCCAGGAAGGGCAATGAGAATCAAAAATAATGAAAATATTTAGAAGGGCACAGGCTTGGAATGGGGCCCACCCCAGGGATGCATCCCACATCCACCCTCAGGGCTGGATTCCACCTCCAACCCCAGGATGCAAGATTTCCACCTGGCTGCAGCAGAGACCAGGATGGGATTTGGAGCAGAAAGCCCGTGGTTATCCCAAGCAGATGGAATAGCTGTGAAAAAGCAGGACATGAGCTGGGATCCATTCCCTGGGAAAAGCCCAAACCACTCCGAGCTGGTAGTTCATGCTGCCCAGTACCGGCTCTCCCAGCCAGGACATCCAGGGTGGTTTGGCTTCACGTCAGCCCTTCCCTGGCCGCCCTTTCCATGTCACTGAGGTACCTGATCCCAAAGCAGCACCTTCGCTTTGGCATGAGGAGGAACAAACCAAATCCCAGGAAAACAGGAGACATTGGCAGCAGGATCACCCGAAGGATACAGATTCAAAAAAGAACAAATTTAATCCATACCCAGGAGCAGGAGAACGAGCTGGTGGGTCCTCCATGTGCAGGGAGTGAGCAGAACCTGAGCTCATTGCAATAGAGAGATGGATTATAACTGGGATTTGGATTAGGATTGGGGTAAGAACCCAACAGCCTCCCTTCATGCCCCCAAAACCTTTCGGCTGAGCCAGGGGGGCAATTTTGTCCTCCTGGTATCAGGACTAACAGTTGGCAGCTGGATCCTCTCAGCTCGCAGGGATCCCAGGGTGGCCCGGCAGGATGCAGCATCACCAAAGCACTTCTCCCTTGGAAAGGGAAAAGCAGATCCAGGGGGAGGAATCTGTGGCCTTCCCCAGGAAGGGGCTGGATTTGGAGGTGTCCAGGCAGGTGCTTCACGTGCCAGAGTCACAGCCTGCCCTCACAGCCCCAGGATCCGACTTTTGGGTTGTTTGCTCCCAACCTTCACACATTCCAGCTGGGCCAGGAATGTGTTTGGCTGAAGGAGAGGTGTGGGACCTGCCAGGGGTCTTGGGAGCTTCTGGCCTCCTGACCCCACCACGAGGGGAGACCCATGGAACCTCCCCAGGGAGGCGCAGCCCCAACCCCAAAGCACCTTTGTAATGGGGCACCCTCATTAATGGGACACCCCAATCTCAGGGCATCCTCATTAATGGGGCATTCACATTAATAAGGCATCTCCTCCTTGGGGTGCCCTCATCTTTAAGGTACCCCCATGAAAGGGGCACCCTTGTTTTTAGGGACATGCCACCTCCATGACACCCTCATTAACAGGGCACCCTCATTAATGGGACAGCGCCATTAATTGGGGACCTTCACTTCTGGGGTACCCTGGTTTTCAAGGTGTCCTTATTAATGGGGTACCCTCATCTCTGGGGCACCCTCATTAATGGGGCAGCCACAGTAATTGTGGACCCTCACTTCTGGGGTGCCCCCTTGTCTCCAAGACACCCCCATTAATGGGGCACCTCCATTTCGGGGCACTCCTATTAACCAGGCACCCTTATTAATAGGGCAGCCCAATTGTGTGACACCTTCCAGGACACCCACCCCTCCCTTGGCATCCCCCCCTGTTTCGGCAGCCCCACAAGTGCTGCATTCCCACAGAGCACCCCATGGGAATGGGGCTGGGTACCCCAAAGGGGTCCAAGGGGGGCGGGGGGCACCCATCACCTCTCTGCCCCCCATTCTGTGAGCTCCAGGCCTGGCTCTGTGCTTGCAGGGGCAGAAAGCAGCTGTGGTTTGGAAAAGAAGAGGAAAAATTGAGTTTTCCTCCTCTGTAGGAATGAAAGTAGGAGGAGGAGAAGCAGCTCTGGGTCCTGGAGCTGTTGGTGGACTTTCCTCCCTGGGGGAGGATTTTATTCAGCTGATACAAACGATATCTGGGGCTTTTTTGATTCTGGTTTCCTCCCGGCAACGGGTGGAGATGAGTCAGAAATCCAAAATAAAGACAAATAAGTTTAAAAATAAAGGGAAGCAAAGGCACAACTCCCACCCCACTTGTAAATAAATGCCGGAGCTGCTGGATGGAGCTGCAGAGGCTGGAGCCAGAGCAGGAACCCCGAGAGCCGGGTGGTGTTCCAGGACAGGTCCTGAGGGATTTGGGGGGCGCTGGCACGGCGGGCCCGAGGCTCGGGGATGCTGGGATGCACCCCCTGCTCCACGTCCCCGCAGGCGGCGGATCAGGCGTGGAGTGTCGCTCCTCCAGGGGAATACTCTGCCTGGATTACGGGAAATAATCCAGGACTTGGAGTTTGGATCCTGGAGCAGGAGTTTGGCCGGGCGCTGGGTTTGCTCAGGCTGGAAAGGAGCCCACTCTTCCCGGGATTCGCCGAGATTTAACCCTTCCGTGTCCTCTGGCCGTGCCCATCCCGGGGTGCCAGCCCCACGTTCCCGCTCGGTTCAGGGCAACCGGACACTTCCCGAGCCGGAGCCGCCCCGGGCGGGTGGTCCCGGCAGGGATTTGGGAACAGCCAGCACGGCTTGGCCAGACACACTGCCCGGCGCTGCTCCTCATCCTCACCGCCACCGCAAAGCCCACGATCCCCGGCGGGGCTCTGCCGAGTGACCCCGGGGCCGCCTCCACCGCTGGATCCCCAGCCAACATCTGGGCAGCGCCTCTCCCTTCATTCCTAATTAAGGAATTCATTAAAACACCTCCCGGTCGGGGCGGGGGGTTTGACGGCGCCGGGGCCGTGCGCCACCTCCAGTGACGCTCTTTGCAGCCCCAAAATTCCGAATTCCCACCACAGTCGTCGGCGCTGGGTTTTGGCAGGAGCAGCCGCTCGCTCGGTCTGGAAGTGAGCCGGCTCTTCCTGGGGCAGAGTCCTCACCCCTCCGGCCAGCCGGGCTCCGGCTCCAACCCACCGCCCCGGTTCCAATCCACTGCCCCGGTTCCAATCCATCTCCCCGGTTCCAACCCACCACCCCGGTTCCAATCCATCTCCCCGGCCCCAATCCATCTCCCCGGTTCCAACCCACCGCNACTGAAAAAGAAGGGGGGGCGGGGGAACAGCAAAATAACAAAACAAAAGAAAACAGCTCTAAGGGTGACAGCAGGGACGGTGCCGCATGGAGCATCCATACAGGATGGGGTCCGGGATGCCGCGGGGAAGGGATCTGTCCCTCTGCCCCCATGGACCTGGTGCTTGCAGTTCCACCACCCCAGAAGCTAGAAACAGGTTGCATTTTATTTCATTTCATTTTATTTCATTCTATTCTGTTCCACTCTAAGTTTTTTATCCTTTATTTCATTTTATTTTATTTATTTTATTTGTTAAATTTAATTTCATTATGTTATTTTATTTCATTTTATCTTATTTATCTAATGTTGTTTTTATTTCATTTACTTGATTTTATCTTTCTTCATTTCACTTCCTTCATTTTCTATTATTTTATTTTATTTAAATGGCAGCAATTGCTCAATTTCAGCATCCAGATTCAGAAATTCCCTTTTTAAGGGCTGGGGTCTCTCTGAGTTCAGACCATGCTGGCTGCTGCCCTCAGCCCTTCACCAAAGGGCCCCACGAGAATCCTGCACCTGCAGGGGCTGAATCCTGATTCCAATCCCACCTCCTCACTCCCACCTCCAGTGCCAGACCCTGGGATGGCTCCGGGACCCTCAGCTCTCTCCTGGCCCCCGGCCCAGCCTCGGCCAAGGCATCTCCAACCGGAGCAGCAGCACGGCTGAGGAAGAGGAGGCACCAGCTTGGATCCCGTTTTCCCCAGGACCCCTCACATCCTGCGGAAGTAACAACGAGGATCCCCCTGGGAAGCTGCTGGGGCCATCTCAGGAGGCACCAGCCACATCCCAGCTCCAGGGACCTTGGCCTTCCACCTTCCCTGTCCCTGAAAAGCCACTTGGAGACTGAGCCAGGGCTGGGGGATGCCCAGGTGACAAATTCCCACCCAGGGATGCAGATTCCTCTGGCTCCTCCTGCCCAAGGAATGGGCACTTCCAGGGATGAGGTGTTTCTCAAACCATCTGTGAATCACCTGGGTTTGCTCTTCCTTTGCCTTTGCCGCATCTGCTGCTGGCACGGACATCCAGCATCTCCCAAACCAGGATGAAAAGTTGCAGGAATTGGGTTGGATTCAGGTTGGAGATGCTGCAAACCAGGGGCTGGCAAACCATGGACAAAGCCAGAGTGAGTGTCTATAACTCCTGGGGTTGTTACTCTTCTTCAAAAATTCACATTTTGGACCCATTTCAGGACCTGATCAACCTGTTCCTGGACAGAAAGTGGTCCTGGATATTCACATCATCCAAGGGCACAACCCTCCGGATGTCCAGCAGAGGCTGCACTGGCTGCAATAGGATGAGTTCCTCCTCCTGCTCAGCTTCCCACAGGAGCCAAATAGGGAAGGTCAAACGCTTTCCATTCCTAATATTTATCAATGGAATTATGTTTTCTGGCAGGAAACAGTTGATTTTTTTTGGAGGGGGAAACCAGCTGTTAGTGTCCCACTAAGGCTGGACCATGTTGGAAGCAATGCTGGGGGGCCTGGGACACCTGGACTCCCATCCTGTGACCTCCGTGGGGTGTCCATGGGCAAGCGTGAGAGATGATGAGGTGGGAGGTGCTCCTGATGGCAGGAGCAGCAGTTGGAGTTTCGCTGAAACACGTCACAGTGCCCCTCACCCTGCTTTGGAGCACCCTCCTGGGAGCTCTGTGCCTTCCTCCCAGCCCTGCCTGCCCAGCTGCCACCCCGAGGTGGGAGGACCCCCAGCCCATTCCTGGGGAGCTCTGCCGTGGGCTCTCCCCGCCCCACACCCCACTGAGGGCAGCTGCTCCCCCTTTCACAACTTCCTCCGGAGCTTCTCCCTCGAGTGCAACACCCCTGACCCGTGCTGGGTGTCACGTTCCGCACCCATTCCCCTCCCCGGGGGCCTCACGGGGGCTCCCGACCCAATCCCATCCCCACGGGGGTCTCCAGGAATGCTGACTCAGCAGCACATTCCCACAGGAAGGGAACCCACTCATCCCACCCCACCTCGGTATCACCTTCCTGGCTGCAGCCCCCACCAGCTCAGTGCCACGGCCGCTGCCTTCATCCTCCTCCCTGGAGAGATGCTGTGGAAATGTTTTTTTTTTTTTCCCCTGGAAAATCTATCACTGCACCCTTGATCCCATTCTGCTCCCCATCATGGCTCAGTGTCGCTGGTTTGCCAACGGGGACAATGGGTTTGGGTTTCTGACCAGCTCCAGGTGCTCCATCCACACAAGAAACTCCCCTCATTTTCTTCCAGGGAAGAGCTGGGATTCCTGAGCTTTGCTCAGCACCTTTGGCTGCCATTCCAAGACCCCATTGGGTCACTCAGAACCCAGGATGGGGGATTTGGGGCTTATCCCTAAATTTTGCAGGATTTAGGGGTGGAGGAACATTCTGAGGCCCAGATCCCACTAGCAGAGAAGTGCTGCTCTGGCAGAGCGTGTCAGGAATCTTTTGGATTAGGTTCACCCCTGCATGTGGTAGCGACGACGAGGAGGGAAGGGCTGGGAAGCAGCATGGAGAGGTAAAGGAGACACCAGCTCTTCCATGAGGTAATTCATCCCAAATGCCCAAATTGCAGGAGAAAAAGCCGATTTCCAGCTTTCCTTGTTTCCCTCACTTGGATCCCAGGGCATCAAGGGACCCATTCCCCGTGCTGGAGAGGAACATGGAATAACTGTGGAGGTGTGACCTCCCTGACCTCCCCCCGTGCCCTCTCCCACCCAGCCATGGCTCCCAGACCGTGCTTACCCCAACATCCAGCCTTCCCCTGGCACCTGGAGTGTGGGAAATGTGGGAAACACCTCCAAATCCTCGGAGGATTCTCAGGGCCTTGGCCACCCCTGAGCAGGATTTAACCTGCTCGTTTGCACGCCCTCATCACTTCTAATTAAATCTGTGTGGTGCCACTGTCCTTTCAGCCCCCACTATCCCTGGAAATCCCCGGGCTGTGCTGCCAGATGATGGATGGTGGGAAGAAAACAGGATGGGTCCCACACACAGGAGTGGCCATGGGCACGTTGTTTTTTTTTTTCCTCTTCACACTAAAAATAAGAAGGTTGTTGCAGGTTTGTGGCCAAAGCCATGGGGCCACGGAGGAAAACCTGCTCTTTTGTGGCCATAGGGCTCCTGGCCTGTCCCTGGCCTGGGATCAAAGCTCAAGATTACCCAAGTGACCAGTCCCCAACACTCTGCAGCACGTGCAGCTCCCTCACTGAAATCAAAACAAATTCTATTTCAATCTCCTCAAGAGGTGGTGTGAAGGTGTGAAGGTGAAGCAGTGGTGTGAAGGTCACGGGGCTCCAGCCAGGAGCTGTGGACACCCCCGGCTGAGCCAGACACGGGCACGTCACCCACGGAGTCCCCCAGATGTCACCCACTCACCATCTCCATCACCCTTTGGAAATGGGAGAGGCGAAACAAATCCACCCCTAAGGGTGTCACCGGGGGGGTTGGGGAAGCCAACGGGTTAAAAAAGCCCCACGGATTTTGTCTTGTTCCTCTGAAGAGATGGGAGCAGCAGCACACCGGGAAAAGCAGGATAAGCCAGAGCAGTGTGTGCCAGGATGCCCCACAGCTACAGAGCCAAGAGCACCGGGCTCGGGGCTGAGGCTTCAAGGGTGGCTTGGGGTCACTCCAAGGATATTCCCAGGGAAGTGGGGGTTTGGTGGCAGCACTGAAACGGGACCTTCAGGAATGGAAGAGGAGATGCAACACCCAGTGACACCCACCAGAAAAGGGCCAGCAGGGTGACAGGGACCAGCAGGGGATTGTGCCAGGGTGACCGTGGAGCAGGGATGGACCAAGCAAGATGCGGAGGCAGGATGACAGCAGAGTGTCGCCAGGCGTCCCTCCGTCTTTTCCTGCCCCACTCCACAACAGCTTGTGAGCCCGGCAGGTGGGACAGTTGGGACATTGTCTTGTCACTGTCACCACCAAGGAGGCCCCGTGGAGGGCAGGACTTGTGGATTTGTGCGTGTCTGAGAGGTCCAACCCCGGGGCTGTGCTTTGTGTCACGGCACCCATGCCACGCCACGCCGCTGCTCTGACCACGGAGACTGATCCACCGCATTTTCCCAGCCCCTGAGGGGTTAAACGTCCTCAGCCATCCCCAAAATGACGAAGAAACGCTGGTCCCCAGCAATTAGGTGCCAGATGCCGGTACACCGCAGCCCGGGCTGGTGACGTGAGGATGGATCCAGGCTGGCTGGTGGTTTGTCCCTGGCTGGCACCCAGCCCGCGGAGCCACAGCTGCTTCCCGGCCCGCGGCCTCGTGGCACCTGGCAGGGAGCGATGTGTCACCGGGAATTCCGGCCACTGCTGCCTCTGTGGTCCCCCTCTGCCTGGTGACCCATCCAAAATGGCCCAACCCCGTGTTGTCTCCGGGGTAGGGCCCCATCGGCTGTCCTCAGTGGGGACAGGATGATGTCCCCACAACTGTCCCCGTGCTGGGTGCGGAGTGCCCTCCCCAGGAGCAGAACAGGGGGTGCAGACTGAGGCCATTTCCCTCCCCAAAGCAGCTGCGCTTTGCGGTCAGTTCACAGATCTTGCACATTTTGATGCTGGGGGTTTCAAAACCTGAAATAAGAAAAGATTTCTGTGTCTCCAGAAGCCTCCGAGCCCCTTCCTGGCTTTTCCCAAGGGGTTGGTGTCTCCTGGGGATTTCCCGAGCCTGGAGAAGGGAGAGGGGGACACAGCCGGGTTGGGGTACGCAGGGAATTGCGGCCTCTGGCAGGGAATTGAGGAGAAAAACAATTTTAAAA
>WBMY01007772.1:4836-25534 GCA_013397315.1 Donacobius atricapilla
GTATGAGCTTTGCATGCCCTATCAAATTAAAAGTGTCTAATATTTAAACCTCTTTTTCCATATTATGAAATGGTATGAGATGAGACTAAGGCAAAAAACTGTGGAATTTGTTCCATTTTCCTTTTGGACTTTTACAGGTTTTGCATTTCACGATCATTGCATGCTGTCTCCCTTTCTGAAGATTAGAGGCATAAAAGTGTAATTAAATACATCACTGAAAATGAGAAACAGACAAATTAATTGGCTTGGAAGCATAATTTATATTATTTAAACATTTATGAAAATGCTAAATGAACAAAAGAATATCTCTCCAAAAGAATCATTATCACCTTCATTGTAACTTTTTATGCTAGCTTTGAAAAATCTCTTGGTATCTAATCACATGTTGTAAATATGCAGCGCTAATTATAATTTGCCACAGGGTGATGTATCAGCTTCTGGAAGGCTTCCTTTAGTGAATTCATAGCATTAACAAGAAACCAGACTACAGTCATCAAGCCAGTAGGACATATAACTGGGTTTTTTGGGGGGCTTGTTTTGGTTTTTTGTTCTTTGTTTTGTGTTCGTGTGTATGTGTGGTACTAATTCTTTGTGGTTTTTAAGAAAATATTATTACTGTTGGAAGTGCTAGATGCTTGAAAATAATGTACGAGTCCTACAGATTTTTGGCTTCCTCATCATAAACTTGCTGTAAATTATTTTAAGCTGCAATATTTGGGAAAAACCGTAATTCTTGAAAGACTTAGTTCTAATGAAATACAGATGACCACAATTCAGCTTTTCCTCCACAAATAACTCAAGGATAAGTGTGCACCTGCCCAGCCAGGAAGGGAGAATGTCAACATCAGAAAAAGGATAAGCAGGAACAGGAGCCTGGACGTTTCAGGGCAGCCAGACAGGAATAATGATGCGGGGGGAATGCTCAGCCTGCACAAAGATGAGCAGCATCGCTAGATCCAGTAGTTTGTTTTCATTTCTCCACAGGACTGATGTTGGTCTTCACCCTGGAGATAAAGAAATGCAGTTGCACCTGTGTCCAGGTGCACCGGGTTCCTTGTGGCCACCACAGGATGGCCATGCAGTGTTCCCAAGAAGCATTATCTTCCAAATTTTTTCATGCTAAAACTGACCAACATTCTGTTAAGAAGACACAGAGGAGGAGTCAACAACTGTGGAGATGTAGCGATTTAGTCAGTGTGAGATATAGTTACCAATAATTCTTTTCTTTTGGACTCTGCCTACACCACAGCATAAGCCCCTGTCTAGCCAGAAGAAATCTGCAATTGGTAAATGCAGAGAGTCTTGGGTGTAATTCTGTGTGTCTGTCAAACTCAGTGACAAAGTTTCCACTGAAATTCGTTGAAGAGATGAATGTGCTTGTGTCCTTTTATATCAGGGAGTACCATTTTATACCCAATTATTACCTCAAAAGAGGTAATAACCACACATGTATTTAAAAATATTTTTCCTGATGTAGATAATTACATCTTAGTGAAAAATTGTGCCAAATTTTTTATTTAAATGTCATTTCCCCATGTCATAAGACTTAAGAAAATTCACTGCATTACTGAACATGTTTTTGTCTTTGTACTTTTTAACAGTAATGTGACTTGCAGTAACTATTTGGATGCTTGATTAGAAAAAGCATTTTGTCTCTTTTACCACTTTGTGAACCTGGCTAAGAAAAAAAAACGCAATACAGCTTATCTCCTTTCTGTTGAATTTGTTACTACAGGTTCACAAATATTTGTGGTAAAAATTTAAATTTATGGACTTCTTATAGCAACATGTGTTCATTCAGAAAATAAATGTTTTTGTGTTTAAAAGTTTTGCCCAGGTTTCTTACTTTATTACAGAATATAAATCACTATTTAAAACAATTTAGGAAAAAGAAGGTACTGTTAATTAATTTTTACTGTCATCCATATTACTGTAGCAGACCTCAGCTTGTGGAGATATTTCTCCTTGTTTTCAGTTCATATTGAGATGGTCAATAATTTTCAATGCTTTGGCAAATACAGCTATGTTTGTATTAAAATTATTATAGTAAGTCTAATTCTATAAAATCCTAGTAATTTTGATTGCTGCAGGACATTTTTTCTAAAAGTTTTCTGTCCTTGGCTTTCTTATAATACAATACATTTTTTGAAAATAGAACAAAAACAGATATAATTTCAAATGAGCATACATTATAGCTTTTTTATGCACTGTTGTTTCTGCATATAGGACTTTAGGTTAAATTGTCAATATCTTTTCATTCCTTCCTCATGAATGAAAGATGGAAGTAATAAAAAGAAAAGATGACTTTTATGATAAATGTTGAGTGGATATCATTGTACTTAGAAATGCAAACTTCCGCATGAGAATTTTATGCAGTTGAAAATAATGTCCAAGAAAAAAATAATTCAAATACTCTTTGATATTCTTGTTCAAATCATCTGAATCCCAACAAAGTGCCATCTAACTTAAGATGCATTGAAGGTAATGGTACCACAGAGCAACTAAATGCTATTCTTTTCCATGGGTATTTTGGAGAGTTCTAATTTGGAGATTATACTTGGAGTCTCATGTGTAGTTAGTAAGTCAGTGCCTGTCCTGTAGATTTATAATATAACTTTCAAATTATTTATGCTTTTAGTTATGTATCTCCAAAAATAAGATATTTTAAAAAATAAATCCACAGTGTGCAAAAAATGCTAGGGTTCTCTGATGTTTTAATTGGAACACTGGATAAATTTATTGATTTCCCTTATCTCCCTATAGTAGAAAAACTAACCTGTGATAAATTTTCTTTGCACCACTTATGCTTTAATTTGATGTGTCATATTATTCTGTAGTTTCTGTAGTTTTCCTTTTTTCTTTCTTTCCTTTTTTTTTTTAATGTTTGTTTTTTGTTTTAATCAGTACAGGTTTCATTCATTATAAACAATGTTATGCTTTATCCTTTGTCATTCACTATGGATCTCAGAACAACGGCTTCCTGCCTCTGGAGGCTAAGCAGCTCTATCATAAACTATCCAGATGTCATTGTACTAGCACTTCTTCTTACTCTCAATTACACTGTCATACTTTTAGATCTGCTCTTCAACCTTCTGATTTATTATTCATCATGTACTTTTTGTCCATCTTATGTTAAAGAGAATTTCTATTACCCTCAAATCTCATATTTCTTCCTCTTTTCTCTCTGGTGGTTTTTTTTTGTTTTGTTTTTGTTTTGTTTTGTTTGTTTGTTGTTGTTGTGGGTTTTGTGGTTTGGTTTTTTTTCCATAGTTTTTACATGAACAAATCTAGCAGCCATCCTACTATTACCATATTTTGGATTTATGACCAAAGTTGGTCAAATTGAATCTGAATATCTTGGTAACTGCTATTTCAAAAGCACTACAAAGTCTGTATTTTTAATAGAATGAAAATACTAAATACTTAGAAAAGAAAAAAGAAAGAAGCCTTTCCCTGAACTTTTAATCATCTCTAAAAGAGTTGCCCCCCATTGGTTTTAAACTGAAAATTATTTAGTTATGGAGCACGTATAAGAATACAGCCAGGCCATTAGCCTTTTTTGCCTATTATTTTTACCCTTTCCTTTCGAGAAATATTGATTTTGAATTACATGCCCTTTCTTAGATAATACAGGTCAAAATGTCCCTATCCTGTTTTTATTTTGATGTACCATCAATATGAGCAGACCACAGCCCTGTAAAGAAAAAGTTTAATACTTTTTTCTGTGGATGGTTACCTGAACATATCATAGATAATTATTTCGAAAAGATTAGTTTGAAATACTAAATGCATCAGAGATTGAAATTTATGATAGTGAAATTATCAAGAAACTAAATAGCTTACAAATATTCTTCTAAATATATTATTTTGTTCAAAAGTTTGCAAATTTAGGAAAAAAATTAAGGGACAAGTTTGATATTTTATATTTATAGCATTTATGCTGATTATCAAAAGTATGTATAGTAGGTTGAATTCCAAGGCTTTGTATGTATCCATTTTATGAACCTAAATACCTAAAACTATGTATGAGAAAGTGTGTCTACACTCACAAATCTCCGTGGACATATTTACAGTGACTGGCATATGTATGATAGTCATAGAAGGTGCAAATATATTATTTTAAATTTTTCTTATCCTCTCCTAAATCTTCTCCCATTTCTGTGTGGTGCTTAGCCAGAGCTTCATTTGCTGGATTTGGAGAAAAATTGGGCCAGGGTTGCAGAGGTACCTTGTGTAGGAATGTAGTACTGTGAGAAAAATCGTGTCTCATTAACAATATATACAGGTACCAGGGCAGTGAGAGAGGAGATTAATTTCAAATGGGAACTGATTTCTGCTGTGCACGGTATCATAGTTCCGGTGATACAATGCAAAACATCACCTGGTGTTGGATCAGATGCACTATCAGGTGCAACCTTTTGTCCTTGAAGTTAGAAACAGATTTTGGACCTGAATGAAAGCTGTAGAGTTGGAGCTGACAACTCCTTATAATGATAAAAGCCTCACTTCTTTTTAATTTGTGTTAATGTAGAAAAATGCAGAATAAGGGTAGCAGGAGCTTTTAGCCTGCCACATACATCACAAACATTGCAGACTGCTAAACTGCAGCTCCTGATGTGTCTGTGGTCCCCATCAGTGACCAGCTACTTACAAACTCAGCAGAATTTGAACATTAAAATCTATATTAGATGAGATTTCACAAGAACAGAAGAAAAACTCTGCTGAACCTGGGAGAACAGTTAAAGCTTGAAGGGTCTCTGTTAAATAAAAAATTCCATTTGCACTGCTTCAAAGCATCAGTGATTTCAGCACAAGGTGATTTAAGAAAAAAAAAAAAAGCTGTTCTTAAAAAAAAAAATTCTATCTTAAAATTCGGAAGAATATGACAAACTAGCTAATTTTTCATTTCCTGCTGAGAGATGGAGTTCAAACCTAGCAATGGTATTATGGAAAATTATGGAAAATGTTAGAATAATCTTCAAATATCTTTGCTCAAATTTTAGGACTATTTCTACCCTTCTATAAATAGCTTTTCAGTTGAGAAAAATAACAATGAAAGAGCAATGGTATCATGATTTTTTCTAGGATTATGAAACAAAGTCTATCCTAAAAGTCTTCTAAAATACCTTCATTTATTTTCCATATGAAAATTCTTTGCAGTGAAGTAAAATAAAAAATATTCTTTTATTTGTAGAACTTAAATATCTCATTAAGAAATCTCTAATAATTTACCAATCCAGTTCCATCAGTATAGGGAGTGAAACACAGTTGAATATCTGCAGATTAAAGAGGAGACTGGTGGTAAAACAATGAGACATCAGGGAAAATGAAAAAGACGTTATAGACTCTATATAATATAGGCTTATTGGTCTTCCAGCCTGCCATTTTTAAGGAAGGATGAACTAGGACAATAATAGTCAAGATTTGCTGTAATAATTGAACTGTTGTATGTCCAGGGTAGGAAGTAAGAATATCTTTATTCAGTATCCATATCTCAAGCAACTCATACTGTATGTCCTGTGCTAGGCAGTGATAATGGGAAGGTTTGTTCTTCTTTAAGAAAACATTAATTGCTATTATTGCTTCTTAAACATTTTGTATAGATACTCACCCTGGAAGCACCATATGTCACTGATTTCTAGTAAAGGCTTCCCATGCATATCACTCCATACCAACTGTTGCCTTAGCTTTTCTTCTTCACTTACCACAGTTTGTATTCACAAGCTTCTGGCAGACTAATTGCATTCATCTGGAGATCTACTATTCTTCCCTGTCTGCATGACTCCACCTGAAACTGGTTTTCAACAATATTTCTACTCTGGGCAGAGCTCACCTGCAGTTCTGTACAGCGGAAATGCCATTCCAACTCCTCAGGGAAAGAGATAATTATTCTCTTTATTAGTTATTTTTCCTAGGGAAACACTTCTTTCTGATAGCAGATTTTTTCCCCCTTCTTGTACTGAAAGCTTCCTTTTAAAGAAAACATCATTTCCAATGCATGTCACTTTTCCTGATTATTTAAAATGCAGATGGCCAACCCAAGTAACAAGGCTGAAAACATTTCCCAGCCCAGCTCATGATCAGAGTTTGGATGTTGGATACTTTGAGCCTTACATAAAATAATGCAAAGAGACACAACCATAAAGAAAGCCACAAAATTTAAGGTAGAGACAGGCTCGGCAGAACTGGACAAGTCTTTTATCAAAGATCCAGACAAAAGCAAGCACACATGAAAAAGAGTTGATTGTCTCCTGTACTGTCTTTTTTTCTCATGTTGATGAGTCTTGTTCTCTGCACACCTGAACCCCCTGCCAAACTGTTGTATGTCTAAAGCCATGCTGTCAGCTATTAGTAATAGTCCTTGCTGCAGAGCTGTTGCTGACCTAAACTTTTTCTGCCAGTGATTTCACCTCATTCACATGATTGGTGTCTCCTAGAAAGTGGATCTGAGTGCTGTAGTACTTTGTAGCACAAATTTCAGTTGCTCATACAATCAGTCCTGTTCTTAACATGGATATTTCAGGAAATGTTATGTCAGATGTATATCAAGCATTTATTTTACCAGGAATGTACACCTCCAAGAAACACATCTGAGTCTACCTCCCAACAAACATGAATGGAAACACAATCCACAACCCCCATTACTGTGGGTCTTCTGCAACTAGAGGTATATTCAGTTCAGTAGGAGATTTATTTGCTACTAAGAAGGATGTATGTGATGTTGTAGATGATATAATTGACTTAGTCCAGCACCTGACAAGTACAATTCAGTAGGTGACACAAGGTATCATTTTTGCAGAACGATATTTGATGTACTAGGTTATGAATTAATACAAATTAGGTCTTTTTCTTTGTTGAGCAAGACTTTACTTTTCCCCTAAAGTATTTGACTATAGACAGTATAGGATATGCAATTTTTCCCATTAGATGTTAATAAATGGCATGGGCATTATACTCTGTAACATTTATCCAGCCTATTGAACGCTGAAATGAACAATGGAAGTCACAGAAACCTTGCTTTTAAAGAGTTCTTTTGACACTACATCTGAAAGATGTCTTTTAGCTAAAAGAGAAACATCCAGTATCTGATCTGCCAGTGACCAAACCCAAAGCTTTTCTGAAGGATTTGAATGGGCTTTCAGTAAAAGTGTCAGCTGTACCTCTGAATATACTGTTTTGGTGTTGCCTGTTACGAGAGGAAAAGGTAGAGACCAGGGAATATTTCAGTTTTGTTACAAGGATTTTTCTAATATTTAAAAGACATCCTGGACCTATGTATGCACATATACTGGGCTACTGATGTAGCACCTTGCTAAAAGACATGAACCTGTTCAAGTTGTTCACTAACATCAAAAAGAAATGACCAAGAAGACTGCCAGAAAACTACACCAAATAACTTTATGCAAACACCAACCAGACCAAAAAAAAAAAAGAAGGGGACAAAAAAAGAAAAAAAACTCATTCCTCCAAGTTACATTAGTTTTGACGCTGCTACCATCAGCAAGAGGAAAGTATTAACGGAAATGAAAGCTAAAGATGCCACTGGCATTTATTAAGACCTTGCATGTATAATGCATTTATTGCTGCCAATGCATAGAGAAATCCATAGAGCCTGACTAAAACAGCTTATGTTTTCAAAAAGAGAAGCAATACATGAAGGTCAGGAAAAAAGTAGATCTTACACAAATCACAGCTTACATTATAAAAAGCATAGAGAATATTGCTTACTGAGGCACATTTTAGCTAACCAATTTAGTCCATTCATGCTTTGCCAAGTCCAGTGCACAAAACTACCTAGCTCCAGAATCATGGATAGCATATTCCACTCAAGGGACAAGCACTTTTCACTAATAAATGCTCCCTAGGAATTTAATGCAGAGATGGACAAACTATTTGTTTCAACTTAATCACATCAAATACAGTAATTTCCTCTTACAATGAATCTGAAGCATCCTGTCTGGTGCTTAGGGCAGTTCCAGGATGATCAGGTCAGTTTTCAGTTACACAAAGAATGCTTCAAGGCCACAAGACGTCAGTGTTGTTGCTTCTTGAATTGTGTAATGCCACCAGAGCAAAAGTAAATAGTAAATTAGGTGTGATACTGTAACATAAATCTCTTCATATCAAGAGTCAAAAATAAAAGGGTATTAAGTTTAAATTCTGATCCCCCCAAAAAAGCATTGGAAATAGGCCTGGGTTGCCAACTAATTCTACACAAGGTAGAATTACTGCATCTTGAAGGCAAGAATAATATCTTCAAATTTTTCCTTGGTAAGAGAAAATAATACAACCTATGCAAGAAAATACCTGTAGATTATGGAGCTCTTTTCAAAAGGTCCCTTACATTACATACCTAGAGTTTTGAAGATGACAACTAGGTTAGAAGTGCACAGGCAATTAATTTGTATCAGTAACAAAATGTTTGCTGTTATGTTATAAAATTTGAGTAGCAGCAAGGGAGGTGGTTGTTGATTCAAAGGTACTCTCCACAATCTGGTGACTTTATGCGTAGTTTAGGCTGCTCTCTGGGTATTTGAACAGACAGTCAGTCCCACCTTTGATGCTGGTGGTATCCTGAGGAGCAAAACCAGAGTAAAACAAGTTTTCAAGAACACGGATGCCTACGCCAAGATCAGCAGAATGTCTGGGCAACGTGTCTTTACTATTAAACACAAGGGGAAGCATTAGGCATCAAGAAGTTTGAATTAGCAGCCTTGTTTTTAAAGACTAGAAATCCTGCCTTAGATTGATGAATGGAGTTTCAGGTTAAAGAGCTGAGATATTGAAAAAACCATGCAACAGAAACTCCCAAGTAAAGTCACTGTCATGAAAATATATCAAAATCCACTATGAAATCCACATTTTGAATCTAAAGACAGCATAGGGAAAGGAAGCTTAATTTTTTGTTCATTGGATATCACAGATAATGCCTCATATTTCCATCTATGAAGGAACTCCTATGGGCTTTTAGGATTAAAGCTGTATACTTTTGAAACTAAAATTAATGACTAAGTATTCACTTTACATTCAAAAAGCCAAATGTTATTAAAATTAGATGTGAAACTGTTGCCTATACTATTTCTAATCAGATATTGAAATAACTATAAAAGAAAACATATGAAGAAGGTCTTGAATGGGTTGCTATGCCTGTCTCCTATTGTGCTTCTGCTAGACAAATTTTTATGCTAAGGCTTGTTTTCATTCAACTCAAGGACTTTCTGATTTGCAGCAAATTCTATTTAAACCCAGGCCTTCTATCTCCTCTGAGGCTGGACTGTACCTCTGTTTGCTTTTCTCAACGGTCTGTTCAAAATACAGTTTCCCAGATCTTTTCTGCAAGTCTTCCTCTGCCTCTTCTGTCTATCTTACTACATCATTTCTATCCTGTGTTTTCAAATGTTTTTCCCAAAGTCAGACCATTTCACTGACTTAGTTTTTAAACAGAAAATTAAAAAAATTAAGACAGATCCTTTGATGCAGAATGAGCAAAAATTCCCTATTTGTTCACTATTTATAATACAGTTTAGTGGTTTAGGGCAGAGGCAGTGCTGGGTTGACAGCTGGACTTCTAATCTTAAAAGGTTTCTTCCAACCGTGATCATTCTTTGATTATATTATATAGACTCCACTACAATTCAGATATTAGAATCACTTGACTTGGGTCCATGTTGAAAAATACATTCTCTCTTCAGTGAGAAAAGAAGTGTGCTAATGAAGCCAGGGCAATTTTGGTGTCCAAATGACATTACATATCCAAGCTCTCTGAAAAGAAACACTTCCCATTTTGGAAAATGCACCAGAGTTTGGACTTCTCCAGAGTTTCAAGATTCTGCAGAGTAGAAAGTAAGACATAAGGTAAACAAGATATTTATTATACAATACAGAGAAACAACTTCAAAGCAGTATTTTCTTAAAAATTGTTCTCAAAATATTAAACAAAAATACAACAAAAACCTGCCAGGATTATGATAAAAACAATCAAAACCAGACTCCAAATATTTAGAAATAACTCTTGAACAAGAGTCTAGTCTCCCCCTTTTGCCTTCAGTCTTATCAATCTCCTAGCACTTCAAAACACTGCAGTATCAAAAAGCCCCTATTTCCACTCAATTTACTTTACTGTGAGAAAAGACCCACATTTTATCTATCAGCTCTGACTGACCGGGAAGGTAGATGTCCCCACCTGACTTTCCACTTATATTAAGAGAAGTTCAAGAGAGCCCAATATGATATACTCTGTTGTGTGATTTACACGCTGTTTTCATTTAGGAGTATTCTATTCTGTAAATGCAGACTAACTTGATCTTAAGTCATCTGTATTTTAAAGCAGCCTTCCATGTACATCAGAAGGTCTCAGTCCAGTCTTTTATGATTACAGGTTGAATCCAAGGGCTATCTTTCTGTCTTATTGCATCTATTTACTCAGTGTGCTTCTCACCCAACACAGGCTAGACCATTATTATTTTTTCCAGAATCTAAAACCAAAATTCTATTCAGCTGCTACAAAATCTTACTTTATTTTCTTTGCCAAACCCTGAGAGGAAAGTCAGTGTTACCACACTTCGATTACCGCATCACTTTCCCCAAGGAACTTCAAATGAAAGACTGAAGTTATTTTGAAAAGAAAATCATACCCCCACGAGAAGCCATAAAGTACCAGTCACATAAGATTTATTATAATGTATTGTATGAGAGATGAGTTTAGCCTAGAGATACACTTGAAAGTTTGCATATTTTCATACATCTAGACCTGATAGAAATGTGCCCCTACATGTATATGATATTAACTTTGATACAATAACGTAAAAGATAGTTCTGATAATCTTATGTTGAGTTCTGCCATCAGCAGTTTATCATCATCTGTAATGCAGGTCATAAGAAGTGAAGATTGATCAAACAATTCATATAATTATTATCAATCCATTTTTGTACTATGTAAATTAAATTTAGGTTTCTAGAAAACTGCCTGTTAGATGCAGAATTTTCTTTTATGGACTCTGAAGGTTATTTCATGTTTTAAATCAGCTATTACTTTAGAAACATCTCCCTCTAACAGTTAAGAAGCTCAATATCATATGATTTTTATCAGTTAAATGTATTCTAGAAATAAGAAGATTACATGCAGGTTGTGCTGAAACAAAGTGAACAAATTGTTGCCTTGTATTCATTATATACCTTGATGGAGGAAATCTTAACACAGGTTTTGTTAGGAGAAGCATGGTTTGAATGTGTTTTGATGCTTTTTGCTAGATTTTTATGGAGAAAAAATATAAGGTTAAAACTGAAAACACCTGTTAGCATTCCACAGAAGTGGAAGAGCATGGTAAGCACACTTCAAAGCTTTTGCTGTCCACGTGGTTACAGTGGTTCTATATTGAGACACTGTGACACCACTTTATTGAACCAATACTTGCTTACTATAGTTCTAGTCCACAGCTCTGCTGGTGCCAAAGGTTAAGGTAGCCCTATAGTTTGAATTCAGCAGTGGTTAACAGGCAATTATAACAATGCTAATAACGAAATAGCCACAGGGACCAAGCCTCTTGGATCAGGATCTTGGTGCTGGCTTGTTGTTCAGAACATGCATCATGCCATGTATTTGGCAAATTATATGATCCTTCCCATTTTAACATAACGAATTAATATAGTCTTCTGAAGCTGAAGTTTGAAAGTGACACAGGTGTGTCACCAATAGCTTTAGTCATATTGATAGCTAATTTGTACATTTTTAGATTATAAATAGTTCCTAGGTTTCATTTTGAAAATAATTTATGCAATAGCATGTTTCATTATCTGAAAGCAAGTTGTTATATTCCATCTGTAAGTTCTCTAATGTAGCTTGTTTTCTTTCAATTTGATGACAATTGAGTTAATTAAACAGAAAAAACACTAGTTTTTCTTTCTTTAGATTTTTATGTTATGAGAATTTCTGAAGAATTATCGTTTTACATCCTGTTTAGAAATGACAAATATTCTCTTAGATAAAATAAATTTAAATAATATTCAAACCAAAAAACATAAAAAAAAAGCATGTCCCTCTCTTTTATCTATTAATTTTTAAGGAAAAAAAATCCTTCAACAAAGTCTCATTTAGCTATTTCTTTTTTAGCAGACTCTGAATATTTCTGTGTTTTTAACTCACTGGTAATATTTAACAACCTTTCAGATATATTTCTCTACACTGAGGCCATTTGACCTCTCCTTGCTCAGCCGGCTGTCTCTTGGAGTGTTTTAGTTTAGAGTTGCATAACTTGCACCTCTTTTTATTTTTATTATCTGCCTTGAGAGCAAACTGTTCTTGTAGAGTCATAAACTTCCTTTTCTCTTCATATTCAGGCTTGATTTGTATTCAGAGCAAAGCAGCATCCTGGCCCAATCTATCTGAAATGTTTCAAGAGAGAGAAAATGCCATTCTCAGGTGTGTTTGAATGGAAGACCTGGAAAGGAAGCCCGGATTTAGCACTAAGTGTACTTTTGTTTGTTGTGTGAAGAATGAAATGATGCAATCACGGGGAGTTTTTTGTTGGTGCTGCTGTAGCTGCAGAATCCAGGCTGGCACAGAGGACTGGAGCTGTAGCAAACTTTCCTGCTGTTTGTTCTTCTACCTAGACAGTGGTCTGAAGAGATTCTGTTAATCTCCCAAGGATACTTGTCTTCACTGTGGTGTCTAAGTGCCAAGTTGCTGCTGAGAGCATTGTCCCATCACAGGTTCACTGGGAGTGTCTGGCTGCAGTGTCCCTTCGGGAGAAAGGAAGGCGTGGGAGATAAGAGGTGCTCACACTACATCATGCCATTAGCTTTTTGCAAGTTGATGTGATTCGTGTACTTTCAGAAAACTTCAGCTGGGCATTTTCCAAGTTCCTTGGGAGAAAAGCTTGACTGCTGAGAAAAGGCAACAAAACACCTGAATCTGCAGAGTATTAACCTCCTAAACTATTTTTGTTTTCTTTCCATCATATTCCTACATTCTCCAAGCATAACAAGTGCTGTGAAATGATACGTATAGCACAATCACCTAACTTAATTAGTCAGAATGGTAGGTATTTGTGTTTTGTCCTGCAAAATGAATGATCAACTGATCTACACATTCGTTGAATGTTGCAGTCACCAAAAATGAGATGAGCACCAGAACAGACCACAAAAACTGAAAAACCCTTAAATATTCCATTTTCATAGAAAAGGTCCATTCAGAACACGATTGGCTTGCAGTAGAAATTTAAATAACTCTCTAGAAAAATTGATATGAGATACAGAAAACACATAATGTCATTTTGTCATCACCATTATGACAATATGAGATCTTGACTGCTATGAGGTAGGAGAAACAAGAAATTATGTCAGCTTGATTTAAGGAGAGACTGCCAGCTAGAAGGAATTTGAATGTATTAGACAATTTACTTCAAACTGTTACTATTTTAAGGCAAACCTCAACTTTAGGTTAAGTTATTGAGACAACTCACTTTGTCCTCTTTGGTCTCTGGTCACCTGTCACAGTGACATTCATTCAAAATAACCAGGAGGAGAAATAAGGTGTTTGTGCCTGCATCTTTGCTTGGAAAGCTCTATAAAGAATGGGTCTGTTCTAAAGGATTTTTTATACTTCTGTGAGGAGTACAGATGGCAAAATTTTTGGAATTTTTTTTAATATCATACAAGGGGACAGTGATTTATGGCTACATTCCCTGTGAGTTAACACTGTACAAACACTACAGAATCATCGAGGCAGGTTTCATCACAAATCTTCCCTTCCTGACTTTCATGCAAACACAACTTACTTGATGGCTCTACTGATAATTTGTCGTATATTCCCTGTGCTATCTATATTCACAATTAAGAACAAAGTTATTTTTCTATTTGTTATTGGGTTGAGCAGATTCAGACTTTCTCTCTTACATTTCTTTTTACTCTTCATACTTTGATTAAAATTTATTTGAAGCCATCATGAAGCAGCCTTGGGCTTAAACTTGGAATTTTGGTTCCTTTCATTTGTTTTCCTGAGTTTTGCCTTTCCACTCTGTGATATGTCTGACACAGAGCCCAAATTAATTGCCAAATGCATAGATTATGTTTGTGTGTCTTAGAAAAAAAATGCATTTTCAGATGCTTGCCCTTGATAGTCGAAGTTCCATTAGCAGCTATAAATTGAACATTTTTGAAACAGTTATGCAAATGAATTAGACATTTACAATCACAGATGTGCAAGTCTGTGCAGATCACCTTTTTCTTCTTACCAAAGCCAAATACTAACTCACATACCCATATACAAACAGACTTTTTAAAGCTTTTATTCTCAAACTGGCATCTCAGAACAGAATAATTAATTTTGCGATGGAAAAGCTGTGAATTGTTGCAAAATAAGAGAGCGTATAGAATAAAAATCTTCATTAAATGTATCATAATTTGCCAACCTTGGGTCACGGGGGTCAGGGGGGAAAGAAGGAGTAGAGCAACTTTTGAATATTTGTACATGAAAATGGCACACTTAGGCATTGATTTGTTTCAGTAGCCATTACTACTAAATGTTGCAGGCTGATGTTTCACACCCCTCTGTCAGAGGCACCAGACTCTGACAGTCATTTGGGTTGTGAGGATGCCCAGAGGGAGGGATATTCTTATGTAGAAGTAATTTCTAGGAGTTACAGATGAAACAGGTCTCCAAAGTAACACGATGATTGCATTCCCCATTATGCTGATGCACTTTTAACGGACATGTGTCTAGGCCCTAAGCAAAGATTATCTTAATTTGTTTTGCCTTTTTCTTATATGCTCATGCTCTTTATAGCGAGTATCCCTTCCACAATATTCTGAGCCAAGTCTTCCATTCTCTTTTCTTCCTTATATCAAATTTTGATATGCACACTGCAATCAGAACAATACTGTCATGGTTCAATGCTGTGCCAAGGCAAGACTGTATCTTGTCTGTTGGACTCGGGCTGACTCCTTTGCATTCTGCATTTATCTGGAACATCATTGATTCTAATAGATTGATTTCTGTAGAAACTGCTACGTTTTAAAAAAATTGTCCTTACATGGTCTTATGAGACATCATAGATATCACCCTCTATTCTGCTCCCTAATCCCAGTTCATTAAAGGTGTAACTTACTCCTTCCCGTGGATGAAGCTGAGACTGAAGAAAGAAGTATGATTTTCAAGGTTTCTTTTGAATTCAAAATTTCAGTTCAATCTTAATTAGGCTGTGTATTTGTGTTTTATTAATTTATTAAGGGAACATTTGTATGCAAAGCATGAAACCATTCAGATTGGTTCCACTTGATGTTAGACAGTGGGCTTTGTGTAAAAGCTTCATAAGACTACTTTATAACTAGTCATGAAATCAGCTTTCATATGACTCTATTCCACATATTTTTTAATCTTTTGCTAAAAAGTTTGGTAATTAATGCTAGACTTGGCTAAATGCTTGCAACTTATTTCACGCTGCATTGAAGGACACATCAGAACACTCACTGACTGTAGTTAAGAACAGAATTTCACCCCTTGCACCTAATCTTCTGTTTCCACATCTTTTTATATCCTTTATTTCACTTATATCATCCAGCAGTAAAGTGACCAATTCAGTCGGAAGATTGAAACTGACTCAGAAGGATTTGCATTTGATCCTCACATTCAGCTGTATATGCTCTGGATGAGCAGAAAGGCTCTTGGATGCAATTACATTTTCAAGGGGCATTTTGAGACTCAGACATACAGCATATTCCACTTTCTACATCCTGCCAGTCTTTTCATCCTGGTAGGTTTCTTTTTGCCTATCTTTGTTTATACGGTTGACAATTTCTACAAACAGATGTCATTAATTGATACAGAAATGTGGACTGGTACCAAATTTCTCTGAGATCTTTTCCTGAGAGTTCTGATAAAAACAGGAATGAGTGAGAAATGTACTGAAACTATTTGCTTTCCCTCAATAGTTTTAGCTTTAATTGAAGAATTTAGGTGGTGAGCATGTTTCAATCTGCTATCAGCGTAAATTTCAAATAGAAACCTCCCAGATGCTCTGTGGAAGGTGGCTCTTAGCATTTCAGAGCTTCTCTTGGGCAGTTCTTTACATTACTATGATGAAAGAAATAAGATTGAAAACATTTTCTTTCCTGACTTGTCATACAAGGTCTTCATTTGTGGATAAAATATGACAATAACCAATGAAATGGTACTGTGAAATAGCCAATGCGACATTGCCAGCACACATTCGTGTCTCATCTTCCATTTCAAGCTATTACTTCCATGCTGTGGATGCCACAGCTAAGGACTGTCTTGCATAGTTAACAACTTATACCAATAGCACCTTGATGCTACATGATGTAACAAGTGCCAGATGAAAGCAGTGTACATAGGGAACCATACCTGTGACTTCTGCAGTTTTTCATTTTTATGAAAATTGGACCACTGTATTTTTGCAAGACTCTTTCATCTTTAATGTCCAAGGAGTGCTATAGGGTGGGAGTATTAATGCAATATGAGGAATATTGACCAAGTAGATTTCTTTTTCGAGTCTCAAAATAGAGCTTTTACTTTTTTCCCTATATTGATGACATTCTTCCTGCCCTCATGAAGTGAAACTTTTTCCTCTTCCTTCAGTTCAGAAAGGATCCTTCTTCATATCAGGAAGAAACATCCTCTGTTGTCCAAAATTCTCATGAAGCAGAAAGTATGCACTTGGTGAAAAAATATAAGGGTTACCTACTCTAATCATAGACATGTAGAATAGTTTGGGTTGGAAGGCACCTTTAAAGGCCACCTAGTCCCACCTTCTAGCTATGAGCAAGGACATCTTTAATTAGATCATGTTGCTCAAAGCTCCATCCAATCTGACCTTAAATGTTTTGAGGGATGGGGTATCTACTACCCCTCTGAGCAATCTGCCTATTTAATTTTCTTGCCACACTCATTGTAAAAAATATTCTTCCTTATTTATAAATAGATAAACATCATATAATCTTCAAAACAGGATTGTTTATGGCTTTTGGTTTACTTAGGGTAAATTTCTGAGAATAAGAGCTTTTTTTAAACAAAAAAGCTACCAAAGATGAGTCTTTATTTATAAGATCAGTATGACGCATCAGCACAGTTGCAATTGTTTGCCAGTCCTAATTGACTTATCTTTCTCTTCTAAATCCTGAGTCTAAAATATATATTCTTAGCTGATTTATACAGGTCTTATACAGAAGAGATACCATACAATGTATCAATCTAAACCAATTGATAACAAGACTTTTTTTTAATGTCAATTTTTCAACATTAGCATAGATCTCACAGCAAAAAACTGATATAAGATTTCCTTTTCCTGACTATGATTACTAATGCATTTATTGTGTTCTCTGTATGCCTAGCTTTATGAAGGAGTTACCCATTAGTTCAATGCTGAATGAATAACAACATTATTGAGGTCATTTATCAACCAGAAAAGGCATATTATATTGATTAAAACAGAGTAGTTAGGTGCTTTTTTGACAGAAAGTAGAAAACCTAAGCTTGAAAGACAAAATTATTATTCTGCAGGCTATTTCAAATACAAAATTGACTTCAGTTCATTATGCTATATAAGTCAAAACACTTGTTCCTCAACTTTTGACCTGACCTCACTGTCAAAAATCTTGGATGAATGTTCAGAAGAAAAAGTGATCATAAATCAGAACAAAAGACTGCTTGGACAGGAACCATGCTTGTTCATCACAATTCAGTTCACAATATTGTCATAAAGATAAAAAGTACACATGTGGGAGCAGAAGTAATAACAGTGGGGGAAAAAGAAATTAAAAGGACACAAAAAGATATAGGCCAGACTCTCAACTGATGTAAATTTGTCTGTCTTCACTTGAACAACATAATTCAAGCAGATTTACACCACCTGAAGCAATCATTTCATTATAGGTTTGGTGTTATGGCCACATAAGCTCCCTCTATCTCATGAATACAAAGCTGTAAAGTTGGACTAAGATGGTAGATGCTGCATTTTTTTGTTGAACATAATCTCAAGTAAAAGAATAAAATTGATAGAATTTTCCTTATATTAAAATGATGTGAATTTTAAAGTGATAAAGAGTAGGCAATTATATTGACTAGAATTCCCCATCTCTATTGCTACTCAGGAAGAATGTAATTTTACATGGGAAAAATAGACCTTTTTTGAATGAAGATTTCAATACAAATTACTTTATAAAAATTCTAAATTTCTGAAATTTTAGAAATGGTTTTCAAGTATTCTGAGACCCTTTTTGAACATTCGGGGATATTTTCAGTCTTGAAGGAAGGCCTAAAGTAGGTCCTGGAAAGCTGGTACTTCTACGATTCAGACTGAAATGCTAAAAAAATTGAATAAGAACAGTGAAATAGCAGTGAATACTGGTCAGTGTTGCAGGCTTATGGGGCTATTAAAGCTAAGATGTTTTTGTAGCCAAGAATAAGACATAAAAACAATAAGTTTCTATTAAATTCTTCATGTAGTTAATTACTTTTTAGAAATACAAAATAAAAATCTATGCTGAAAGATTATTTTCAAGTGTGATAGAAACAGGGAAAATATTAGTACTTTGATGCACTAAAATGTACAATACTACTGGGGTTTTTGATGTCTTATGAAAAAAGTTATTTCGTCTAGAAAAATGGATCACTGTGTATGCCCACTACTTTTATCCTCTGCTTATTCAATAAAGAAATTCTTCTTAATGTACAATAAATAGTAATTTCATTGACATGACAGACTATTACCGCGCCACGGAAGTCATTCTTTTTCTTAACGCCAATGATCTGAAAAGTACAGAAAAAAAATCTCCTTTCTTCTATTGACATAAATGACTAACAATCCCAATATATTTAGTGGGATGACTCCTAAGGTTTATGTGTGTAACTGAGATAAGAATAGGACTTGAAGAAGAGGATAGAAAGAAGTATTGCTTAATAAAATGGACTGTATAGACATTAAATTAAAAATCCTTTTATCCCCCTACCTAGGAACACCCCATAAGCTTCTGGTATAGAAGTTGTCATGATTCCTGTATTGTTGTACCTATCTAAGCAGATAAAAAAATAACCTAAACCTATATATTCCCAATAAAGAAATATACACAGTTAAAATTCCAATGCATCTATGACATGTAATATGTCTCTTGTCTGTCAGTAAGGCAAGCAGTGAGTGTTTAAGATTCTCTAGTTAAAGAAAACCCCAATAATTTGTAAAACTATTGGCTATAATACCTCCAACAGAGCCCTAAGATTTTTTCTGTCAAAGGACAATGTGTATAATTTTTTTTTTCAATTTTGAAATGTCTATTAATAGCATCTGTAACACAGATCGATAACCTTGGAAAGCATTTATAATACTGCATCAAAGTGCTCAATACTAAGTAGGCAAAATTCATATAGGAATATTGTTGAAGCATAATGTTTCTCACTAGGACAAGGAGCTACATGGAATCATGTTAATAAAAACAAAGATTAAAATGTCAGCAGCTGCTATTAAAATAGGGTAAGGTCTTTGTCAGCCTTTGGAAATAACATGTACTTCTACTATCGCTTCCAAAATCTATATCAAATTTTCCTTCCTGACTTTTCTGAAGTATGGCTCGTTTTGAGCGTGAGAGATACTTAACCTGTCTCAATAGTTATTTTTCATCAAAGACACACTGTTTATTTATTTTTAACAAGGCTGTGATAGAGCAGCAGAAAGGAAGGATGCCTCATGTGGCTCCTGTCTTTCACATTCAAAACCTGCAGAAAGAGGAGGCCACTCTGTCCCTGAGAGCTGCAGGTGTGCCAAGTGTGGTAGCCTTTAGGCCAAGCCAGAGCCAAAAAACAAGCAGGGACTTTGAGAAGCATGTAGCCTGTAGCCATTCCTTAGGGCAGGAGACCTCCTCCCCAGGGTTTTGAATTATAGAGGCCTCACTGACTTTGCATGATATATTGTTACATTGTCTTCTAATAATGGTTTCAGGGAATGTCTCTTTGCATAAATGTACCCAGGCTGATCATGCACAGCATTAATACTAACAGCCCATTACTACCATGTGGTATCTGCACAGTGGTAGCAAGTGATCAGGAGCTGAAAGAGAGTATGTGCAAGCAATGCATCTCTGAAACCTGAGTTCCTCCGCATTTCTTTGGCAGTGAAGAGGTTGTCGTAAGTTGCATCCCTGCAAAACTTGCCCAAGTCTGAGGGGTAATTCCCAGCACCATATCTGTGGTTCACTTCCCTGGCAGGGAGGGGATCACTGCTAAATACCTGAGACAGCCAGATTTACACAGTGTATTGGTTTGGCATGAATCGTAAAAAACCAATTAGTGGTCTGCTTTAAAACTGACGGCCAGGTTGGCCAACTGGATACAAGTGTACACCCCCTGGGACACATGGCTTAAATACAGGTGGGATTTTGGGAAAGCTCTTTCTGCTGCGGGCTTGCCATGAGGTAACATCGAGGGGGGAACAGCAGGGCCTGACTTAGGCCCCGCCATCCCCAGGGCCAGGATGGGGCAGCCGAGATGGGGCTGGCGCTGGCTGGAGCCAAACTGGGTCCCTGAGCCTGGCAGACGCTGGTAGAGAAAGGGGAGCCACGGCTGCTGACATCCAGCCAATCCTACAGCCTGCACCATACCACCAGCTGGGCAGAGGGAGATGTCATCCTCCCCTCCTAGGTTCCTGGAGAGCAGCACCGAGCCCAGGCTGGGCCAAACCCACCCCATAAGACC
>WBMY01007772.1:27912-64175 GCA_013397315.1 Donacobius atricapilla
GCACCGCTTTGGATACGCTGTGTCCCTGCACTGCCCTGCCCTGCCAGGACATCCCTGCCCTTCCAGCTACCACTGTGGAACTTCTGGTACATCCCACCCACCAGCCCAGGATTCTCCACCTTTCCAGCTTGGTGCTCTCAGAGCCCTGCACCGAGACCAGACTGCCCCGGGCTTTGTGAAACAAAAGCTCCTCGAGGTTCCTGGTCTTGTTTATTATTAATGCTGTAGTTGTTGTTGTTTGTTTACTTCGTTATACATACTAGTAAAGAGCTGTTATTCCTATCCCCATATCCTTGCCTGAGAGCCGACTTAATATCAAAGTTTTAATAAGTCGGAGGGAGGAGGTTTGAATTCTCCATTCCAAAGGGAGGTCTTGCCCTCCCTAGCAGATACCTGTCTTTTCTAACCGAGATAATAATTTTACATTGAATTTTACCACGCATTTTGTCCCAGGTTAATGAAGTCCTTCTGCAGTTCCTTCAGCTGGGCTGCAGCCTTTGTCACCATACTTTGTGTCCATCTCCAGCTTATAAATAAGTTTGTTGTAAAAGGAGGGTTGTCAACCAGTTCCCTTAAGAACTTTGTGATTTCTTTCTGCAGCAAAAAAATGCCAATTTACTCACTTTTTGGGGTTTTATTCACCCATAATATATTATCTAAATAAAGATTGTCCCTCTTTTAATTTTTAATTATCATATCAATTAAAACACTTGAAAACCACTTAAAAAAAGAAAACAAATTATATATGTTTACTGAGTTTTAACAAAGTTTTAATCCATATTGTTAGAAGTAAACTGCTGGCAATCAAACTATGATGGCTTTGTTTTCAAAATTGAAGTGCCTTCTGACTTCACAGAGTTGGAAGGGATCTTAAAGATCACCTACTTCCAACTCCCTTCCCATGTGTAAGGACACTCTTCATTAAGAATTAGTGATGATCTGTTGTTTATCAGTTCAAGGGAAAACCTGAGGTGTCTAGGGGAGGAAAACATGGGTTATTTCTACACAAAAAGCCCCAATTAAATGAAGAAACTTGGGTGGCGTTCTACAACGCCTTGTCCTGACTGATGTGTATTTGCAGATCTGAACAACATGAATAGTGGTGACTGCCAATTCGATAGGAAAGAGAGAGAACAGATAGACCTATTAAGTGTGTTTTCTTACAGCCCTTTTTCTTCAATTTCAAGATGAAAATATATCCTTTCATGCTTGGCTACTCCTGGAATTAAATTGCTGGCATTCTTCCACTGGGTCAATAACTTTGTAAGTAAGATCCTTATTTACAAATGTGTAGTCTAAACCTGTGACACAATATCTCTGACCATACTTGTTTCGTTTTCTTGCACAACAATTTTCACCAAATAGCTGTTTACTATGCTTTCAGCTTTATCAGTATTTAACAGAGATGAAATTCGGCTTTAAATAAATCCAAGCAACTTCATTCTTGAAGAATCTTTAGATTTAAATAGTTACAATGAAATCATGACCATTTCTTTGAACAATCTATGGAGCTTGCATTTGTGAGTTCAATAAGAAAGTTGCTTAGCTCATAACAGGTAACTGCCTGTAAAACATAAACATGTTTCCATGATTAAGAAATATAAATAGCTTTGACAGTAATGTATACTGGTAGCATCAAATGATTTTGATGTGCTCAGGACCTCCATGTTTAAATAACAAAGGAATCACATATTTAGTTTGTTCTTGAAACATAAAATCATGGGGCAAAACAGGCAATATTCACAAGTATAGATATCAAAGGAGTTTTAAGGCGTTAAAGGCTTAAAAGTTTCTTTTAAAGGAAGTCTGTTTTTTGGGGCTGTAGATGTTCAGGGTATTAAAATATGTTGTTCAACATACCTCTAGGCAAAGAGCTACCTGTGCTATCAGAAAAGACAACTTGTGGGATGGTGGTGAGCAGAAATGCTGATGGAAATACTAACAACTGAAGCATCTGACATGTCTGTTTTGTAGGGCTATGTGATTTTGGTGTTAACATTTTATTAATTAATCTGAATTACTTAATTGCTCAGCCCATGAAAGAATAAGACTCCAAGTGTAGCAGTACAGCCACGTGTCAGACTATGCATCAAATACCTATGGATTATCACCTGGTAACTCTAGAGTAGCTAAATTTATTTTGCATACACACCACTCCAGAATCACATCCAATTAATGACTCTGGTGAGTGGTAAAGATAACGCAACACAAACACGTCGTATCTGTGGGATGTGGATATATCAGAATGAACACTCACAGGTTACATATATTTAATAGTGTGTGGTCCACAGAGTGAATGATATTCCTTAGAGCTGTCAGGTATGCAGAAGTAATTTGTTGCTTGCAAAGAAAGATAACTCTAAAAGTAGTATTCACTGAAGGTATGGATCAGCATTTTTTTCCTTCCTCATCCAAGGGAGTCCTGGGTACTTTTTCGTCTCTGACAGTCATATAGAAATACAGCTCTTATGGTCTGAAGATTCAAAGGAAAACAATGTGTCCTACTCGTGCAGAAAGGAACAGGCCATGTGCTAAGATTCCATGTATTTGGTGTCCCCATATCTATATGATCACAATGCAGGGGGGGTGCAGGTTTGGCCCAGAACCATGACATTCCTTTCACCACGGGACATGGAAAACAGCCTGTGGTGAACATTTTGGGGGAGAAGTAGTATAGGTACTGGCTAACCCACATGGCAAATTGACACCTTGCTCCATTTGAAGCTTTTCGGATCATGCTGCCCATGAGACAAGCCCCAGCAGTTCCTCCAGGCCTTTCTTCTCTGCAAAATAACCATGTCTTCCCTTGGAGACTATTAGCATCTATATGTATATTCCACAGGCTGAAGAGTAAGCCACAAATAATTCATGTGGTCCTGTTGAACAGAAGTAAAGGGCACCACAGAGAGAGAAAAGTGTGTGCAAAATCTCATGGGCAATGGTGGCATGTGGTTAGTAAGATGAAATAAAAAAGGCAAGCTGCATCATTATATATAATTTGTGAGCAGAAAAGGAACAAAGTTAGATGATTTAATTTCAGTTCTTTGCTTATAATTGAGGAGATTTTCTAATAACTCAAGCTATTGTGAAAATAACAGTTTGGAGCACAGCATAGATTAATGAGTACTAGTACAAGCTGTTTGCTATATATCTTTCTGGTACTTGCAAGGATGACAATCTTTCAATTAGATTTTGACAGCAGGTTTTATAGGTCTTAATCTGTTTAATTGACATGTTTGGCACCCAAATGGATCTATCATCTATTTACATGGCTTGTGTCCTCAAAACTGATGTTGTTTCCTGAACACAGGTTTGCTTGGTTTTGTTTGATTTTATTCTGTAACCATTAAATATATCACAGATTACAGAAATTAAAGACAGTTAGAGGTTGTTGTTACTGTAATTGTCAGCTCAGTAGGAGAAGGTTTGAAATTAATTTCTTATTTTCAAGAAAGAAGAAGTAATTCTTTTCAGTTGCTGTCACATTGATATAGGTTCACATAGCCAGTAATAATAAAGGCCGTCGTTACCACTGAAGAAAAACTAATGCAGAGATTCAGTAATGGGGCAGCTGGAAAAAATACACTCAAGAGTAAAGAGCAGGCTCCTAAGAGGTCCACAGACTAGGGGAAGTAAAAATACAGCAAACTTATTGGTCAGCAATGGAAAGAGGTTACCAGAAAAAAAAAAAAAAGGAATCTCTAAAAATGCTTTATTGATGACAAAAGCAGGGCTATTATTCTTGAAATGAATGCTCTGGCTTAAAAGAGCTCTAGTATGTTTCTGAGCAAAACAGAGGGGCAAAGAGAAGGCAACTACTGTTCTTAGTTGTATTTAAGATAGTCTGAACTTTGATTAATTGATAGCTATTTCTTCAAATAAGAGCAGACCTTTTTGACATGGCAAAAAAAAAAAAAAAATTTTTTTACACCAGAGTGATTGAATATGTGTTCATTGATTCTCCTGGATGTTTGCTTCTTCTGCTGATGCCTTGGAAGGCTGACCTGAAACAGAGACTGGACAGNCCAGAGACTGGACAGAGTCAGAGAATAAAGTAGGTATTTATTGAAAGGGCTCCAGGATCCACCTTGGGCAAGACAGGAGCCTGACCAAGGTTGCACCCAGAGCAGAGCAAGAATGATCACAAAAAATGGCTGACCAGTCACAAGATGTTGCATTATTATAAGTGTTGGTCTATGTACATATTGGGGTTTAATCGTCCAATTACAGCTTCAGGTTATGAAGTCCCATGCTTCTTGTTCCTTCCTTCAGTCTGCTGCTGTTTATGCTTTTGGGCCTGAAAGTTGTACTCATTGCCCTTGGTCTCTAGGAGGAAAAGGATTTGTTTTGTCTACCTACTCTGTGAAGAGAGTTTACTGGCATTTAATACGAGGCTCAGAACTACATTCCTAGGCAGCACAGAATCTGAAAATATGAAAACTAAAACTTAAGGCATAACTGCTAATATATTTTTTATATATGTATATATTAACTGAGTATTTTCCTTTATTTTTGTAAGGTAATTCTGATGTTTGTAGTCTTTCTTGCATGCACATATGCAATGTATGTATATGTTTATGTGTGTAGGTGTAACTATACCTGAAATATGAGTGATAGAAATAAAGAGGAAAGAAACAAGTCCCCCTTAAATTTAATAAAAAGGCCTCACTTTTTTTATTTTGCAGAATGAGCAGCAAATGGAGGCTTCTGTATTTGACTTTTAGTTATTAAGTTGAACTATTTTAATGAAATAAATTATCTTGGACAGCAGAAATTATTGCATTTCCCTTGATAGTGAGAAAATGTCAGACATAATGTGATTATGTGAAATTATTTATTTCTTTTTGTGTACCTATCCTATGCATTGTGTGAGCTTAGGAGGTAGAGTGAAAGTGGAAGCTGTAAGACAACATCTGATCAGCTAACTGAAAGATGTTTCTTAATAACCAGAGACACAGAATTAGGATTTTGCAGAAAAACCTAAATACAACATCTTCTCATTTGGCCTCCTTGACTTAATCTCACTGATTTAACCTTTTAGTACAGAGTTTTCAATTACTTGAATTGTTTCCTCATGGAGAAGGGTTAAAAAGAAATATGCATAATTTGAGTCTTCAAATTTGCAGACATTCAGACCTTGACTTGCATGAGGTTGTGAACAATCTGATTTAACTTTGAAGTTGACCTGCCCTGAGTAGATGGTTAACCATAAGACCTTCAGAGGTCCCTTCCAGCTTCAATTTTGCTGTGTTGAGTGACAATAAACCCTGCTTAATAATGTCAAGGAAGGGAAGATCATCCTTTTTACCTCCATTTTACAGAAATTATGATGTCAGTTATAATGTCTACTTTGTTACTGGTAGTGTGTAAGGTAGAAGATGCACTACTTCATTTAGCACGCAAATGAGTAATTAGGAACAGATTACTTTTCCCCACTTTTATTGCCCTCCTTGTACTTGGTCCCCGTACTTCCCTCCATGGCCTGTTTAAGGTTGTGAATTAGAACTGAAAGGCTGATCAGAGCCTCTCAGCCTTACTTCTTCCAGTCATCAGTGTTTTTCTATTCATTATTTGCCATTGTTGCTGTTGCCAGGACACTGGCATCAGCCCAGCCCATAGATTGGGATGTTCATGTTCAATTTATCTTAGTCAGTTTGCTACATCTTTCCAGAGGAAACAAGGTACAAGAAAGAAATCTTGGCACTCTGCTGATTATATCACAACCACACCTGAGCTGAATGGCAGAGGAAAAGACACTCCGCAAACCCCTGGGGTTTTTTCACATCCAATTTCTTATACTGATGGCAATATTAGAGATGTCAGTACTTCCCGAAAGATTCCTCAATAAAATAACAGAACATGTCAGGGAAGCTAATCAGAAAGCCTCTACCAGATCACTTGATAATAAATAGACTAAGTAGGAAAGATATTTAGAGTCACTAAATAAGCCATGAGATGTCTAAATTTTGTTTGGAATTGGACAGTCTTGGAATGTTAATATATGCATTTACACAAACATGAATGCACACAAACTTACATGGAAGAAAAATATAATATTCCCTAAGCCTAGGGGAATAATTATTTTCACAAGACTACTACATGCCTTTTTTTACAAAATAGTAACTGGTGGTAGAAATTAAAGCAACAACAACAAAATCACAAGAAACCCAAAACCAAAAATCCAGAACAATAGAAGGTGAGAATGCAGATGGAAATTTACATAACACAGAAATTTCATATTGATGCAAAGAAAAAAAGATGGGATTTTCTACAAATTCCAGAAGATTGCTTTAGGTATCATTGAACAGAAAATTATCATCAAAATTCAAATATACAAAGCCAAAATTTTGATAGCCCTGAAACACACAATGAAAGTATAAAAATCAATGTGCTATTCTACAGAGGCATTTCTGAGAAATACAGTGATGTCTTTGGATTTAAGAAATATATAGCAATAAATTCAATAACCAGTAATATTAAAATGAATTATCTGTAAGTCGATTTATCACTACTATTAGTAGAAGTAATTCATGATAGCAAATAGAAGTAAATACTATTTGTAAAGATAATTTTAAAAACCCAGTATTTCCTACAGAAGTATACTTTATACCATCCCATGGAAATGAAATCCCCACCGATTTTACACAGCTGGCTGGGCTCATTACTTGTTCATGTATGGATGCTTACCAAATGTTTAAATGTAGAGTTTTCCACAGCACAATGTGCCATGGCAACTGCTGAAATATTCCAACATGTGTTAATTGACTTATTTAACTCAACTTATACATACATACATACATACACACATACATACATACATACATACATACATACATACATACATACATAATGTTTCTGCATGTTTGTATGCGCAGAACATTACACACTAAGATCCAGTGGTGTTCCCTCTAGTCTTTAGTCATCACTAACAGCAAAGCCCATGTCAATTCAGCTTTCTGCATTTTATTACTGAGTAAATGCCGTTTCTAGCTGCCTGCATAAAAGTAACCCTTTTGCTATGTTCTCTGCTGTGGGGGAGCTGAAAGTATTTTACTGTCTAGTAACTAAGCTGTATTGACTCAGGAGTCAGAGAAATTATTTACCATATTTTAACTGGTTTGGTTTGGTTTGGTTTTCTTTTCCCCCATGACATGTTACAGCCAGCTGGGCAATCAGATTTTAATTTGCACAAGATGTTCTTTTCAAAGTCTGCTGTCACAAAAAGTATTTCTAACACCCCCAGTTCCCTTCTACAGTCTGAAAGGAAACTTTTTATATCATTGCTTAAAACAGAAGGTCACAATTAGGTCAACCTGGAAGATTAAAACAAAAAACAATAAAAATGATAAAATTCTTAATTTACTTCTTGTTTGTGGTCCTTGGCCTACTGCTGACTTCAGAAAACACTACTAGAAAATATCCTGGTATAAGGCTACTGATCTGGCATTTTTAGCGAATATGATTTTCTTGCATTCAGTAATTCATTCTTAATTGCAAAATGGCTTTAAAATCCTTCAAATGAAAGCAATATAGAATTGCAAAACATTATAATTAATAATACATGGAAAAATTAAATGTTCTGTCAAGCACAGGTAACAATTTGTTTATATTTCTGTCTGTGCAGCCCTTTTTTGCTAGGTTTCCTAAGGAGATTTGTGGAAGTGAAAAGTAATTAATATTACCAAGGTGTTTTCCTAGCCTTTTATGCTCTCTTTTCAATGAGACACTTTTAGAAACTCACGCTTTTGGAAAGGCTCAGGCTCAGCTTCTGTCCTATAAATGGCAGTGCAATAATAACTGTGAAAAGTGTGGTTCATGAACAATTGACAAGTTGGTGAAGAATTCCTGAAGTTTATTTTCATCCCCTGATTTATCTAAGTTTTATTGTTTACTCTTTTCCAAGTCCAAATAAATACCATTTAACTTATTTACTTCTGTATCATTTATCTTTCAAAAAATATGGAACTAGCTTTTAGTTAACCAGCTTAGCAAGGGATTTAAAAATATTTCCACATTCATTAAATTTCACCATATATCTTGATCATATATGTCCACATACTTGCCTTACTATCCCCATATTTTTTAAATTGTTAAATTCAGAAAAATGAGAGTTATGATATTATACATAACTCTACCGAAGACTGAAAATCTGGATTTCATTATGCATATAGAATTGCCTTTATTCTATTTAAATCATTCTAATTCTTATTTGCTTAGAAATTATGGGGTTTTTAATATGCATTGTATAATATGAAACAAAATGGGGTTTTTTGTTAACAAAGTTGGATACTATTTTAAATTTTATTTTATTGAAGCCAAATTTGGTTTAAATGTGTTACTTTGAAAAAGTGTATAGGAGGAAGAAAAAAAATATATTCAACTGCCCTCTAAATTAAAAAAAAAATATTGTATGGATATCTAAACAGTAGCTGAAATTAGAAAGTCCCAAGAGACTTTATTTTCCTGTTTATAAAAAAAAACCCTAAGTTAAAAATTTGATAATTTAAAAACCATGTTATTTGAAGAGAAATAATTTTAGCAAACATGGTTATGTAAGATACGTATGTTTTCACTAAAAATTTAAAAGTTAGGTGCTTAGGTCTGAACTAGTCTTTTTTAGAACTGCTTTATAATCGCAGGAGAGAAACAGATACTGTACTGATCCATCTTATTGCAGAATAAAAATTAAATTAGTTTAGAAGTATTTCTTCTGTAGGTCATAGAAATCAATGTCTGCTTTTTCTTTTTCTTCCTTTCCTGTAACAGGAGGCCACTTACTATTATGACAACCCAAAACATAGATATTTAACCCACAGCCATTTAGAGTTTCCTACCACCACTCCAACCAAATTTTGTGATATATATATATTTTTATCAATTATTTAAAATCTTAGAAAGGCATTGTGTTTTTGACTCTATCCCAGAAGTTTAAAAATGCCTTCTTGCTAAAGCAGAAGTTAATATAAGACTGTAGTGAAATACAGTGTGTAATATGTTTGTCATGTTAGCTCATTATCATTAATGACCTAAAGAGAAATAATTCCTTCAATGGAAATGCATAAACTTAGAATATGTGACATTCTTTTCCCTAAAATATGGCATTGACTTCTTGCCCCAGTAAAGGAATCAAAGTTTCATCTTTAGAAAACCACTACAACTTGTATTAAAATTAGAACAAAAAATACTCTGAAATAAAATGTATATAGCATACTGCAATATGAATATTCTGTTCTGTATCCGCACTGTGTTGTTGGTGAAAGTTGCAGCATTTAATACTGGAGTTATTTACAAAGTGTGACAGCACAGTCAGTCGAATTCTAACAAATGCTTAAATGCAAATTTCCCAACAGGTATGGCTGAAATAATATATATAATTTTTATTAATGTCATTGGAATTATTTTAGGGAAATGTACCTCTATATTTAAATATGATTTTCTGTATTTTTGGGTGTTTTAATATACAAGATTTGGAAGAGTTAATATGCAGTGCAAAATTCTGATACCTCATTCTGAAAATTCTTAGTATTTCTAAGAAAAAAAAAAATGCTTTCATCTATTAGTTTTAGATATTAAAGTTAACCATATGGAAGAGTGGTTTCACTCAACTTTGTAAACAAAAAACTCACCACAAAACTCAGTTGTAGAAATAAATATTGGGAAGAGTTGTCCATAACTAATTAAATTTCACACTCTCGCCCGCCGGAGTTCAGCAGCTTCCGCAATAGCATATTTTGGAATTATGCCAGCTTTTGATAAATACCACCTGTCTCTCTACTGGAGACAAGGAGACAACCATCAGGCTTGATAGGTTGTGAAAGCTCTAAACACAGTGAAAAGTTAAACTTTGCTATTTTGTTATGATGTCCATCCCAGCATCTAATTCGTTTACACACTCTTCCAATGGTTTGTAACAGATTCAAGCAGGGTGGATATCATCCACTCTTTCAGTAGGCTTGCTGAGTTCTCCTAGTCTGGCTCCCCATTTCTTGTAACAAGTTTTCTGAGTCTAATACCTACTTCCGTTTTCTTGTTTCTTTTTATATCTTTAGCAAAACAAAATCAATTTTTTTTTCTTTAAGAAAGCTGCTCAGAAGTTGTTCAAAGGTCACAATATCTTTACAATTGCCAAAGGAGAGGAAAAAACAAAACAAAAAAAACCAACAAAACCCACAACCCCCCCTCCCAAAAAAAAAAAACCCACAACAAAACAAAACAAAACAACAACGACAAAAAAAATGGAAACTAGAGAAACTTTCACCCCTTTGCGTATACTTTATTCAACCTGATATCAACTGTGTGAGTTGTGAATATTGCTGACAGAGAATTAGGCTCAGCTTGAAGTATCCTGGGAACTTTGCTGAAGGCATCAGCAGAATTCCCTAGACTGGAACTGAGATCTCTAAAATGTCTGAAGGTTCTGCAGAGTTCAAGATCTTCCACTCAGTCTTCTCTCTCTTAATTTACTGAAGACCTCATCTACTTCCAAGCAGGGGGCATCTTCCTTAGGTAACTTCCCCTGAGCAACAGTCATTTCTTCCACATACCAAGCTATTGATGGCACAGGCCAGTGAGGTTCCAGCATCAAACTGTTTTGCAAAAATGTAGACAGTCCCAGGAAAATGTTTCACACTTCTGTCTGAAAGTTCTACTAAATAAAGCGAGCTTGAGGACCCACATCATTAAGAAGTTGGATAAGTTGATCTTATCAGAGAGGATTTCTCTCTGATGATGTACCTCATGACAGATCTCCTTTGCAGGCACCTGGTCTTAAAATTTCTAAGTGTCTCCAGTGAAGACACCAGGGAAACAGGGAGCATGTATGAACTTTTAACAGAAATTCAGGTGCTTAGAAATAAATCTTTCACTACCGAGAAAATACAAGCAGAATTATTTATGAGAGCTCTTTTTATATCATAAAAAGAATGATAAATAGATATTTTGTAGACACAAAGCATTTTCAAGCAGGGTTTTCCCAGTTCACCAATGGAGGGAATAGAAAGCTCATTCCTCCTGGGATGTTATTGTACATTACAGTAATTTTTTTCTGAGGAATAATATATTCTGTGATTGTTCCACAGGTTTTAAAAGGAGAGAGAAGAACATCTTGGCTGGAGTATTTTGACATATTTTAACATATTGAAGTTGTTTTTCAATGCAAGAAGCAAATTAAAAATATTTCCCCATTTTTAAATTTTTAGAGTTAAAATGCACACAGTATTAATTACCTCTGACCACAAGCTGTACTGAAGGTGGATCTGGGACGGATAGGAAAGATTTGACTTCTGGCAGAACTTGCCAATATTATTGCAATATGAGCAATTAATCTTTGTCAACAATTAGCATGACAGGCAGAATTGGCTTAAGTGATTGATCTACTCTTGCGGTGACATAACAGCTGATGAAGCTGGCCATATAGGTTATAAAGTCAAAATCAAAATGGTAATGAACAGCATTATACATATTCATATAAAGTCAAAGATTGGGGAAAAAAATCAATTTGAATATTATATCCTCTTATTCTTAAGAAGGGTTGTTTTGACAAAAAGGAGTGAAAAAGAAGCATATTAAATACCTTGGGAATTTAACCCTTTCCTAGCTTTATCACAGAATACTGTTAACAGGAGTAATAGGGACCCTTGCATTAAAAAAAAAAAAAAAAAAAGAAAAAAAAGAGCTGATTTTTCTCCCAGTGAAACAGTGTATTTGCAGCAGAAATGCAGCTGTATGAGAACCACAATGAGGAATAACTGTTTGAAGAGGATGAAAAAATATGGTAAAACTATTTTGCGTAAGAACTTGTTACGCATACATGACATAAAACTTCTGCTCTTGGAAGTTTTAATCCCTTAGTCTTGGGAGTGCCTTCACAGTCCAGAACCTGGCCAGCCTCTGATTGCCCTCCAGCCTATAGTAGAATGAAACTAAAATATGGGTGAGCTTTTCACCCCATCACAGGAAAACAGTCCAGGCCTTGAGGACTGTGTTTAGTCTTAGTTTACTACACAGGAGAATGAAGAAATAAAAATTCCAGAGGCAGCACTACAAATGAAGTTTGAAAGTCAAATCATTGATATGACCTTGGATTTTGTGATCAGTGCAGACGCTTGTATTGCATGAGGAGAACTTTTTAAGGTCCAGTTTATATAAGTCTTTGTGCTTGTTTACTTCTGTGTCTAAAATGGTAGCTCCCTCTGATGATTATATCTGATGCTTATCAAAGGTAACTATTCTGTACATTTGCAAGGGTCACAGTAATTCTGTGAAGTTTGAATCTGCTGGGAATGCACAGTGGCACTAATATTAGTGAGAAGCTTTGAGCTGCTCACTGTATTCAGAAGTTTGATCGCTTGTTATGGGAGAGCTACAGCATCTTGCTTCCTCTAATGTCAGGGTAGGTAAGGCTGCAGTTATGCTGGAAGTGTTTGCTGAGACTGTTAGAGATTTTCCCAGCATTTTCACTCCCCTCGTAGAAAAAAGAATACAGACTTCAGAAGACTTCACATAATTGACTGTGATCTCCCATTTCATTCCATTTTATGTGTAATTCACTTTCACTCAAAATTAAATACCCTTTTAAAGCCCTTTTTAAAGTCCTTGCAGACTCTGGTTTGTATTCCACAGTTACAATGTATAAATTTATTTTGCATAAGTATATTTTCTCAAGCAATACAAAGCATTCAAGGCTCAGATCACGACACTGCACTGCTCGGTGTGCTTACATTTCCTAAGATCAGAGAGCAGGCTGTCAGAGCAGTTAGCAAGTATACTTCTTCAATTCAGCGTTTCTAGAATTTTTCTCTAACATTTATCATCTCTCAAGCATAATCGGAAGGAAATTATCTTGTCAGAGTTAGTTTTGCTCTCTAGAGGTGTGTAGCTTTCCAGTGTTTTGCTTTTCCACAATGTAAATCATGCTGCCCTTGCCTTATTCTAACTCAATTTTAGCAGAATTGGAAATTAAATTCAGTTTGATATGCATTTATGTTGCAGCAGCAATTAAGTTCTCTCTCAAGGTCTTCTAACACTAGATTCCTGTTTGTTTTTTTTTTTAATTCCCACCGTAATTAGTGTCTTGTTTTCTTTTGTATTTTGGCCACTACTTGTAGGTAGCCATTTTTTTTTTCTTTGAATGCAAGGAGAAAATAAAAGGGTAGAAAACAAAGATATAAAGTACTGTAATTTCATCTCAGTGAAAAGCAAACCCTAGAGTATGCTCTAGGAGGTTTAAATTGCTCACTAACTGCTGTTTGTCAGAATGATTTGAATGGAAGAGAGATCTAAAAATTACTTCTTAGGTAAGGTTACTGACCAGGACAGCTAAAATAGCCTGTTAAAGGTCTCTTGGATGGAGAAGCAAGAGCCAGAATACATTCTTTTCAGCTGTTAAACTCTGAATGGGCAGCAGTTTAACATAGCTCTAAAACAGGGAAGAAAAAAGATTAGGTAAAATATATTTTATGTACTTTAAGAAATGTGCCTTCTCATTGAGGACGCAAATAAGTCAGGGCCAAGGCTGACAAAGATAATGTGCTTCAGTAAAAACAAACAAACAAACAAACCAGAAAATGATGAAAAATAAGCAGTTTTAAAACTTAAGGAAGGAACATGGACCCTTGTCTGCAAACAACTGGGTTTCCATATGATCTCATTTCCTTAGTCTGGAATTAGGATGCTTCCATACTTTGTTTCACTTTGGTTTGGAAGGGCAAAAATTATATTTCTGGTGGCTTTCTACTGGGTCTGCAAAGGCAAAGGGAAAACAGAGCAAAGGAAAAGCCTTTTAATTGAGTTTATTGCGTTTTGGAACATTCAATTCTGTATCACTGTTTAAATTCTGCCCTGAGACCTGTGCAAGCTCTTGATCAGATGTCCTCTCCCTGTATACCTCAAGGTAAGAGAAAATTGCGAAGGGGAGTTCCTGGTACTGACATCCTTGATGTGAGAACCAGTACTGTACATCTAGTCTAAATAAGACACCATTCTTCTGAAGTAAAAAGGGTCAAAAAGTGTTTATTGCTAAGTTAACTACTTTATCACCTTTCTGAAAGGGAACATTTCTTTCTGTCCTCAGGTGATTCTTTTCTTTGCTGAGTTCCAGCATTTTTAACATATAAGGGGCATTGACTGTATTGGTAGGTCAGTGTCCTCAAGCAGAAATGCTTTTGAAAGGCCAGCTTCTCCTGAATCAGGACAGAAATGGTCTTTTTGTCATGTCCATGTCAGTCACTTCAAAACCTGTCATTTCTTTCTACTGGCCTCCTCAACACTGAACTTGACAGAGCCTTGTTATTATGCTTTTAATAAGACATATAGCCATGGGTTAAGGAATACTGTAAAAGGCGTGCTTTTAAAAACTCCTCTTTTTTCTCATGCTGGAGGGTATAACAGAATTACTAACTTCAAGACCTAAATGGATGAAATTTGTTTAAGTGTTAAAAGAAGAAATAATATTTGTTCTTATTTCTTTTTAGAAACTTAAGATTTTAGATGTAACCTTTTCAGTCATTTTTACATGATCAAAGTATCCTAGTCTTGTGTTTGCTTGCTAATCTTACATGAAAGCTGAATAAAATATGGATCAGTGTTTTGGACAATAGCCTAAAGGGCTTGGGTATGTGCATCAGATTTTCTCTGTGACCTTAGACTTCTTAATCTTTCAAAGGCCCTTGTTCTTCACTTGTAAAATAAGGATTTGATGGGGTTCTGTCTCATACAAGGTCTGTGAAATGCCTCAATATTAAAATCTCCATGGCTGATAACCTAAGTAAACAGCAAACAGTCATTACTCTGGTAGCTGAAGCTTTAAGAAAAACACCATATGTTTTGAGACTTACAATAACACTATGAAAAGTGGCAGGATGACAGTACTGGCTGTGTTTGCACATCTTCAGGACAGGCTCCCTGGAGGAAGCCCACACAATCTTTTAGAGTGTCCTAAAAAATGATGCAAAAAATGAGAAACCCCCAGACATTTTAGTTTTTTTTATGAAGAAAAAAGAAAATTATTACTTTAGTTCAAGGATTTTTCTGAGGAAGAATTTAATACACTGCGTGAAAAAAAAAATTGAAGCAATGGGGCATTTTTTTCAGGTGCTCATGTTGGGGCTTCCCATGAAATGAACATTAGGACAATTGTGTTGGATTGTTTGTCTATTTTTTCATTCACGCCAACATGTTGGGGTCCTGAAATGAAAAAGAATCAGTACTTTTCCAACTTAGCCAATGAGAAAGGTCCTCAGGAAAAAGTACCTTGGAAGAAAGAGATTGTATTGTAGTTAATGAGGGCTTGGGAGCTGACATTCGTTTTTAAAGGGAGTATAGTACTATTCTCTTTCATTCTTTTTTCAGGGTCACAGCTTAAAATTCATCCTTCCTCTATCTTTTGCATCTTTCCTGTGACCTTGATCTCATCTCAGCAAGTGTTGGGGCTTGATGGGAACCTAGATATTCCTGTTGCAAGCCAAAATGATTTATTTTGCCTCTCTGGTGATTCTTGGCTGTGTCTCCCTGCACCCTCCCACTCTCCTCCACCTAGATGGTCATTTCATGCATGCCATGCCTGTTTCTCCTGAATTGTCCTGTCGGCACTCCAAGAATTTGCACGGGATGCACATGCAAAGGAGATCACAGCTGTCTTCTTTCCAGCATTTCCTTCACTTGCTGCCCTATCCATTCCAAGGCACAAGGCAGTCTGGATTGCCAGCGCTCACCCGATATCCTTCCTTATTTGGTAACACAGGATAAGCTGCAAACAGCTCCCCCTAGTAAATTACCTGAGAAGACCCAATAAGAAATATTAAAATTTTTGCTTCCACATATCAGCCTAGCTTACTGAAGCCAAACAGAAAGCCAGGAAAGTGCTTAAAGCTCCCTCACATTTTTTTTTCCCAAATATTTTGCCATGTTCCTTTGAAACCTAGTATATGGACTGTGATGTGGGGAATAACATGTACTTTTTAAGGATAAAGTCAATAAATGTCATTCTGAAGGTTGGGTTGGTTTCATTTACTTACTACTCTCCAGGTAATATTGATCATAGTTCTCCAGTAGTTCCCCATGAGATGCTTTCATTAAAACAACAAATGAAGGGAAAGAAGGTGGGAAACCATATTTAGTTAAACTCTTATGTGTTTATGCTCTCTTATAGTTTTCTTAATAGTCATTAATTTTCATTGAATGATACAAATGTGGATGATTCTTTCAGCTAATGAGTTATACGTGTAAGAAGACAATTAAGACTCTCTGAAACTTTGATCAGTCTGGCTATTTGGGTGGAAACAGTGTATTGGATCTCAAAGCCTCTTGTTCTTGTTGAATACACATGAAATAGTTTAGCTAGAACTGAATGAAGAACAGTATGAACTGAAAATCCCCAGATGTCATCAGCTTTTAGTTACTCATCAGTCTCTGGGACTCTGACAATAGAGTGGGAAGCTAACACAAATGCAAAATGGTAACAAGAGGGACTCTGCAGACCAGTGTCATGGCTTTAATCTCCCCCTAGCATGGAGACCCTTGAATGAAAGAGGACAATCAACTTTAAGCCTGTGAGTACAGCGTGGAGTCATGGAAGAAATGATTGGCACAATGTTTCACACAAATGCTTACAGCTGTCCTTCTTAAAAACTAGGTTTCTATGAGTAAGTTGCTAAGATTTTGTGGGTTTTCTTCAGCAAATCTTCAACACATTAATGAATAAAAGTCATGCGACCCCTCACTTTAAATTAAATTAACCTAGTTGTTCACTTTCTAACACAGTAATTAATGAATATATCTGTTTAAAAATAAATTCCATTAGGACTGAGATAATTTATCCAAGTGAAAGGTCTCCTTTTAGGTTCAAAAAAGATGCATCAATAGTACAGAAAGTTGAGGTCATTACAGTGGGCATGTTCTGTGATAGTGATGAAATACCAGTACCAAAACCAGGTATTAACAAAATGTTAATTGTACTTGTCATTGTAATCAGGCCAATGATCCTTAATTAGGAACCAGCTTGCATGATTTAATTACAAAACTTTGTTAAGGATATGGGGATATGACTGTATATCATCAGACAAAGGTCTGACTCCTGTACGCGGCAATTTGTTTGACAATTTTTCACTCAGTATGTGTGTACTTAGATGATGCAGATGGTATAGTTTGACTAATGTAGAACTTGATGTCACTGTAGTATTAACAGTCATTCAAAAAACAAAGCACAAAAGAAAAACTTAACCCTGAAAATTTTCATTGAGATTTAGAAAAAATAAACAAAACTTGGGCTGTATTGAGGAGTTAGGAAGACTGGAAATAAAGAAAATGAGAGAGGGTTAAGGAGAAAAGAAGGAAATTTATTCAGTTACATTATTGATTTGGCAACTACAAACAAAAAAGTTGAGTCACACCTTATCCTTCTAAGGAATGCTGAAAATAGCACAGGACAGAGAGTATTGCACTGCTCATGTGAAAATGAAGCAGTTTCTTCAGAACTACAGTTTCAGCTTTTCAGTTACTGGATGTATCAAGAACCTGAATTAACCTCAGACAACCTTGTACAGATGAGGAGAAAAAAAATAAAACACCAGATATTTGATTTTCCCTGAAAGTGGAAGATGACTAATGACCTCATGACTCCTACTCTACAGTATAAAAGATGTCACTGTAATAGCTCAATTTCTGTTCACCTTTGCCAACAAAGCAAAGCTGCTATCTGGAAAAAAAAAAAAAAAAAAAATGTTTATCATCCAAAGAACCTATGTGGAAAAAAAGATGTGGTGAATATGGATGCTCTTTGTAAGGTTCTTGTATAAACAGCTCAGTTGCTGAAAAGCCCATACATACCATTTCAGCATGAGCTAGTAAAACAATATCAAAGTCCAGGAGTCAGTCATAAGACCCAAGGTCAAGGATGTCTTAAGTGATAGCTATTCTTTCTTTGGTAGAGATGGCTTGTCTCATGACCTTGACACCTGTGTGTCATTTGAAACACTGGCCTCCTTCAGGACTGTCAGTAAATGGATTTGGGTTTATCACAAGCTGAGACATTAGAATTTCTACACAATGTATAAGTGGTGATAGCATGGGTGTGTCACCACCTTTAATGCTGGTGCCTGTGTGAGGTTTTAGCTTGTCATGAGAATCACTGTCTAAATGAGATTTGTGAAAAGCACACCATTCTATCAAATGCTATGGGAGAAAAAAAGAATATGTGTATTTTTCTGGCACTTTTTCTGTAACCAGGGAAGGGCAAAGGCTTCTTACCTGCCACATAAGGTCACATCAACAAGATTCTTTTCCAAAATAAGTTATACCTTTCCAAAAATAGCAGTTCATCTCCAAGAAAGCAAAATATTCAGAGTTGATCCGACGAGAAGAAAAAAAAAGAAAAGAAAGAAAAGCTCTTAATATTTTAGAATGGGACTTAAGGTCTTCGGATAGGACTTTGTAGATGAAAATAAAATAACTGTTCAATATCCTGACAAGAGCATCCACATTCACCAATGTACCTTCTCCATGACAGCTGAATAAAATTTGATTACCTTGTTTTATAGGTAAAAGTTAACTGTTTGTTGTGACTTCCTAAGGGAAGAACTTCAAAACCTGTGTCCTTTTGCAGTACTTGGTACTTGAGAACAAATATATAGCAGGGTCAGCAAACTATGCCACACCTTCTTGCTTCAGGCAATATATGAAATAGCTTTCTGACAACTTAGAAACACATCAGCTGCAGAGAACTGGCCAAACCACAATTCAGAGACCCAGAACTTGCAATTTTTCTCTAGGTAATGTGATCCACCTACTGTGGCCAGAACCAAAACTTTAACCTTGAAGGCAGCCCTCCATGAAACTGGGAACAGGAAGACAGGCCAGGCTCCACAGAAAGCAATTCTTGATCCTTCTTACAACTGGATTTATTTTGCAAACCCTTGTACTGCCAATACAGAGCTTTGAAAATGAAGAACAGGGATTCACTAAAAAAAATGGTAGCCACAGCAGATCCATTTGACAAGTCATACTATATCTCTGATGAGGTATTTATTTTGCCTTTGTAGAGTTTCCTAGAGACAGTACTTTTGGGAAGGAGACCACAGTGATGTGAAAGATTTGAAAAGTCTAGCTGGTACATTTCCATATTCTGTAGCTCTGCCAAGAACAGCAGGGTATTTTAAGATATGTTGGTTTTACAATACCTGTATTGAATCCATGCCCAGTTAGCCATTAAAACAAGCTGTTTGCCATGCATTTACTTTTGTTGACTGAAAGACAGAGGAAAGAAAGTATACGTTGTGGAGAATCTACAATTGTAAGTCTGCAATTGCTAAGTTTCAGGTTTTTTACTACTTTTTTTACACAAAGGAGTTACGTAGAGTGTATGATGATGCTATGTAATAAAAAGTGTAGAAATAAAATTTCTCCTTAGTCGTATTGAAAAGTATGATTAGCAGTAAGTGATGGATGGTGTCATTCTTTGTCATTGATGTTCTAATTATCAAAGGACAAGTGAGAAAACTTTATGGCTTGATTTCCACTTAAGGAACTTATTTTAAGCATGAACTGTAAGAAAAAAGGCTAAGTCTTACTTGAAATAAAGTGAAAGTGGAAGTGGAGGTTTTCTACATTGCATGTACATGTAAATTTATTATGAAAATATTTGTCTGTGACCATGTTCAATTGGGAAAGGAAGCAGGGTTGTCTGCAAACAATTTATAGCAGGATGTCACAGACTGCAAGGAAAGAAAATTACTTGGCTACATGAGCAACATTAAGTAGCCATAGGGTATGTCCTCTGGAAAAAAAGAAAAACTAAACCTTAATATAGGCTAGTTTGTTGATTTTACTTTCTCCTTCAAATTTTCCTCATTACCTGAGACACTTGCAAGGAAAAGTTGTTTGTGCACTTGAAACTTGTCTGTGCCAGTTCTGAGTAACAAGACCGACATCTAAAATCTCCTACATTTATATTTTCAGAATGATTTTTGTGTGTGTGTGAAAAAAGTGCCAATACTGTAATCACAGGCATAGCTGCATCATCATTACTACCATCAACAGTCCTATTGAAATCTGTTCCAAGATCAGTGTTTGACATTGTTTGAGACAAGGTCACAGACAATATATTTTATTAGATCACTTGAGGTTGCTAGAAAATTCTAACATGATCTTTGATTATTTAAGACATCTTTCTAGTTTCAATAGGGAAATCACTTAACCATATTTTGCTAGTGACTGACAGTCTGAATCTTAATAACAAAAATGTGCCTGAAAGTATCTGCACCACCACTACAGATCTGGTACCACAAACACTTTTTTTTTTTTTTTTTTTTTTTTAAGCAGTATTTGTTTAAACAGCTTTGGAATTCACATCTGTGCCCTATTTCCATATTTTCCCTTCATGTGCAGAGCTATAAATATGCATGTATCACATAGTGAACCTGAGTAAGTAGATAACAAAGACGAAACATAACCTTAATAGAAAAACACTGTCTTATTTTTAAATCAGCTGTGACTCTCACCCCAGAGCATCTACCACCACAACTGAGTAGGTAGCATGACAATATGAGTAAGTGGGAAGGAACAAAGGTTAAGATTGTTTAAATTGACACCATTATTGAATGAATGGCTTGTGAAATTCTGCTCTGAGATCTAAGTACATCTTAGAGAAGGCCCCTCTCATCTGCCTAGCTACATCTGCCATCATGCTTTGAAATACAAAAATAAGTATTACAAAAATGAAATTCCTGATTACCCCAGATGGATTTTTTTTTTTTTTTTAAATCAGGATTAATAGCTCTGACCCTTAAATGGCTGTACTGGATTTTTTAAGAATTGGTGAAATTTATGAGTGTACATGTGGGGAAGGGGAAGGTAGTAAGAAATGTGTAGTCCCATATTATAATCAACCTATTGCAGAACCTGACAAGACCATGATAGGAAGTGGCTATTAGACAGCCCACCTTCATCCAAGTGCACCTGAATTTTGGTTTCCAAAGTGAAGGACAAATACTTCCCTCCATACGGTGCATCTCAGCACCCTTTAGGGGCATTTGTTCACAGCTGACTCGAAGACGATTACAATCTGTTGAATCATCGTTCGGGCTTTCAAAAGCAAGTAAGTAATCTGTGAAAAGCTTTCACATGACTAACTAATGTCTTGATTTTTCTACAGATGACTGACATTGTAAAGTACAATATAGCTGTGGAATTATTTGATGAAATAAGAAATTGTGGGTTTGATATCACAATGAAATTATTCATTAAAGACAGCTTTATTTTCTGAAGAGAGCAGTAGGAATAAAAAAAGTATCAATAATATAGACCAAGACCTATTTTTCCAATAATAAGAAGTAACGGTAAAAAAAATACACATGCATGTGCACACAGAGCCCTCAAAGACAGTAAAATATGCCAGTACTATGAGTTGTTTCTAAGTAAGGGACCTTCCTTTTTTGGTATAAATCATTGCAGCTTTGCTGATTTTGTGACCTGCTCTGATTTAAGCCTCACTGAATACCCAGCCTTCTGACTATTTCTCTGGAGTAATTCCTGGCACTGGAATATATTGATAAAGTTCAAATGAAGACACATTCTGTGCTTTTTAATCAAGAGCTACCTCTATATAGAGCATTATGAATAAAGTGCCATCTAATAGGAAATAATACTTCATAGGAATAATTTCCCCTTTACTCAGCTAAAGGTAGAAGTTGTTTTCTGAGAGTTTGGTTTTAACTGCTTGTCCTTATCTAAACTGAGAGTGAGTGACTTCCAATTTACTAAGTGAAGATACCATTTAATATTTCCTATATTTTCACAAGATATGATTAAACCTCCCCTACTCAATCAGTAATTTGTGTTCCAGACTTTTATCGACCTTATCTCACCGGTATTTTGAATCTTTAAATTTGTGGATTTAAAAAGAAAGAAAGGTAAAAATAAAAAAATCTCAGTCATAGATTCCACACAACCCTTTGGAATTTTTTGACACACACATTGCTGTGTAATATCTACGAATTTGCTTTTCTATTACTGTATTTCTTCAATCATTTAGATTAGTCATTCAGGAGTTTCAAACTACTGATTAAAAATCGTGATGTTACTTTCTTAGTGTCCCAGTGCCATGTAGCTGAGTTCAAGTATAATTCTTGAAAAAAAACAGGTGACTTGTGAGCACTCAATTCATACTAAATGCCATTTTTCAAGCAGATGTACCAGATGTTGCTTGGCTTAGCAGAGCTCTTTCAATAGCTGTGTGTTCCTTGTCATCACATGCACCCTTTCAAAAATTAGAGGATCATCAATATCACTGAAATTTTAAATACCTGCTGTCTAATCTTTAACCATCAAATCAAAGTTTCCTTTGAACAAAAAAATGTGCTGTCAGTCTTTCACAAGGCGATATGCATTTGAATGTTCGAACAACAGATGCTCCTATGTTTGAAAGAGAAAAAAATGAGAAAGAGAGTCTGTGGAGTAAGATATCCAAATAATATATAACTGTATGAATGAAATGCAGTGAATCCAAAGCTGTATTAAACATGCAATGCAGTAGCAAGCAATCAATTCCCCATGTGTACAAAATGCTGCTTAATTAAAGAATTACACCCTCCACAACTCCCAAAGTTTAGTCGCTTTCTTCTCACCTGTTATAACAGATTAGCCATCTATTCACATGCAACCACATTTCAAACTATCAAACTTAAAAAGTGATTTTTGGCACAAAGAGCTAGTTTCTAAGTAACACCACAGAAAGCTAAGCATTCAAGGAATAACAGGTAGCATCTTCTCTTGGAAGACATATACAAAGGCTGGCTAAATATTAGCCTTGGCCCACAGGCCTTTAGCTAAAGTTCAAATTTAGACTCAGACCCATGGTTTTCAGGGATAAGCATAGAGAAGAAGAAAAAATAAACAGCATTATTTGTTGCACAAGACCTAAATATACTCTAGGGTTTTGACTTTATTTATGCTCAATTTAATTAACTGAAAAATAAGAACAAATGAAATTCCACAATGTTTTGTGAGCTTCCTATTTCCAATGCAATTCTATTCCTATAGTTTTATTGGTCACTGTAATAAAATGTAGGCTCCTTGACAATTGAACTACTCTGGGATATTGAACAAAGGAGTATTTCAGATTATCCTGTGCTATCATATTAGTCCAAAGTTAAGATGCTAATGAATGAGCAAAGTAGAACCTATTACTGGTGAGGGAAATAACTAAAACCACGCAAGATAGCACAGTCATGTCTCCTCTTGCAGTAGAGCTCTCACTAGTTGCTCTCTTGGGAAGACCTGTGATGAATCTATCCAATTTTCTATCTGAAGAGAATAGTCTGTGCACTTGCCTAGTTAATCTACCTTTCTGCTCCTGAAATTATATTCTCCTCCTAATTCATCACCCAGGTCATTGTACTGGTCTCCTAGAATAAAAATAAGATCCACAATAGGCTGTGAATATTATGCCCATCTCAGCTTAATTTAATTACTTTTCAAAGGGGAAAAAAAGCGCCAGTATTTGATTAATTTTGTGCCAAATTTTCTTCTAAAATTATGTAAGTTTGTCCATCTATGGTAGTTTGGCCTGGACTGAATGCCAAGTGCCCACCAAGGTTGCTCTATCACTCCCCTCCTCACCTGGGCAGGGGAGAGAAAAATACGAGGAAAGAGTTGTGGGTTGAAATAAGGGCAGGAAGTGATCACATACCAGGGACCATCACAGGCAAAACCCATTTGACTTGAGGAAAATTAATTGAATTTATCACCAATGAAAATCAGAGTATGATAGTGAGAAGTAAAAAAAAAATCATGAAAACACCTTCCCACCCCCTCAGCCCTCCCTCATTCCTGATCTTATGTTTTGGATTTATGTTGGAAGCCATGTTGATAATAAAAGGATGTTTTAGTCACTTCTGAGCAACACTTGCACATCATCAAGGCCTTTGGGAGAGGACTGGGGCTGGGGGAAGGGTGAGTGGGAAGAGGTGTTTGGAGTGATTGTGTTTGTCTTTCCAAGTCACCTTTAAGTGTGATGGACTCTGACTTCCCTGGGGATGACTGAACACCCACCTGCCCATGGAAAGTGGTGAACTAATTCCATGTCTTGTTTTGCCTGCGCATGTGGCTTTTGCTTTACCTATGGAACTCTACTTTAATCCACAAGTTTTCACACTTTGACCTTTCTGGTTCTCTCCCCCATCCCACTGGGAGGAAGTGCGTGAGTGACTATGTGGAGGTTAGGTGCTGGATGAGTTTAAACTATGAGAGTAAGTAACAGAGGCTTGTATGGTCAATTTAACAAAAGAAATAAGAACAGAAATTTATGTGTTTCTGTGATGAAAAGCCTGGGTCATAAAACTGATTGACAGTACAAAACATTTTTTCCCCCCCAGAAATTCTCTAATCATTGTGGTTTCAATATGTGCAAAAATACTTCCAGTTTTATTAAGTGATTGCTCCTATCTGTGCTTTAGAGGGAAAAATATAATAGTGTGTCAGAAAAGTCTACAGTCCTTCCTAATAAATCTTTAAAATTAAAGAAATACTTACAAAGTCTGATTTAAACCACCAACAGATCAAGAAAACTCAGAGATGGAGTTTACCCTCTGGTCTTGTGGTTACCTGTTCTTGATTTTGCCACCTTTGACCACTCAGTGCAGGATGAACCTCACTGGGCGACCTAAGTCATTGACTAGACTAACCAATAGCCATTACACTCCATTAATAATTAATGCATTTAAAATAACAATCCAAAAGTCTGAGTGACGTATTTGTAATAAGCCATGAGTGTCAATAGGATGTCTTCTGGTGAAAGGCAGAAGAGAGTCTTAGAATAACTTAAATATTGTTCTCTACTTCTACACATCTTTCACCATGATTGTATCTTCTGGGTGAACCTAATCAGACAGCTGCAGACAATATATGGTCTATTAACAAAAGTCTATAAAGAAACCATTTAAAATGGGAAAATACATTTTTATTTGCCCTTTTTTTTTTAGTTTTGTGGCTGCAGGATAAAATGTTGACAAGCTTGAAAACCATGCACCAATCTGTCTGAGACTGGTGCAATGGCCAACACAAAGTCTGGCTTACCTACTGCTAGTTGAGGATTTAAAAAAAATAATTTTGGGTTTGTTTTTTCTTTGTTAAAAAGTGCCATTTTAGGAAATCCATGTAAGTTTTTTTGATCTGTTTCAGCAATTTATGATAATTGTTGACTGAACAGAATTTTTTCTGATTTCTTGTAAGTTTGCCTAAAATATTGTTAAAGAACTTACATATTCAGATTAGAGTTTCCAAACCAATTTGCCATGCAGCCTGTTTCTGAAGTTACACAGGATTTTTATAACAGTTAGTTCTTTTCTAAGAGCAAAGATTTAATTTGCATCCTAGCCAAGAGCCTTGATTGCATGACCTAATAATCACAGCACTATCAGAATTGGCCTGAAGTACACGAACTAGTAGTTGTAAATTCCTATCCTTTTTAATCAGTCCTCTTAATGAATTATCACTTTGGTTTTGTTCAAAGAAGCCAAATAGCAGTTGTTAGTCTTTCTCTCTCCATTTATTCCAGCCTCTTCAAAACAAGAGTTAAGAATGGGTTTTCATTCAGCAAATGGCTTTTACTGATGCATTTGAAATACAAAATTTATACTTAAAAGCTGAGACTCTAGGCACACGGTAATCAGCAAATTTTAAAAATACTTGCATGGTACTGATTTGTAGATTAGTACTTTTGAGTGGCTCAAACACAATCTTTGTGGTTCGATAAAACCCTTAAATTGCCTATTTGCAGAAGATAAACACTTGATATTAAAAGAAAATATTGTTTATAATTCTTAGATATGTCTCTTGGAAAATTGCTGTCCTATAGCATTTATTTAACAAAAATAAAAGAATGCCTTTAAAAATCAAAGAGCTGTGCTTTCATAATTAAGTACTTTCAAGTATGTCAAAACTATGCTCTTGAAAGGTTTTAAATGGCAACTTACCATTTCAAATTAAAAATTTAATTTGGCCAAACCATGTTTTTAAACAATTGAATAAAATACTGTTCCTTGGAAAAAGATTTAAAACAAAAGTAAATTAAACACAGAAATTGAGCAGATTGTCATTGTTAGCTTTGCTTCTTCTTTGGGTTTTAATTTGTATGAGATTGAGGAGAAATGTCTCAATGTGCCTTTCAAATTTCCTCCCTTTAGCATGTGTTCACCCATGCTTGTGAGCTGCACTCACACTCAGATGAATGTGCCGCCACCTCAGCACCAACACCATAATAAATGGTGAGTATCTGTAGTTGTAGGCAATCTCTTTCTTCCTCCATGAAATCTTTTCCCATTTCTAAATGAACAGCTGACAAACCCATTGCATATGTCGATATATCTGACAAACCCATCATCACCTCCCAGAAAATATTTTGCCTTTAGAATTGTTCTTCCCTCATCAGCTTTTACATATCTGAATATAGTTATTATCCCCAAAATAGTATTTAACTCAATTTTTGAATTTATAATTAAAAAAGCCCAAACAAAATATCCAAAACAAAACAAAAAAAAGAAACCCAAACCAACAAATAAACAACAAGAAACCACCACTGTATTAATGGGAAATTTCCACCCAAGTGGATTTATTTTGTGATAAAAAAGGTGGCCACTGAAAGCTTAAAACACTTGGTTTGCATTCTGACTAGTGGAAATTCAATTAATGTATCTTTCCAAAACCCTGGATACAATTTCAAAGTATCCTGAGCTTGAGTTCATATTTTTTGCCATAACCCATTGTTTTCCCTATCTATGCTGCAGAAGTTGCACTTTTCTGTCCAGTAGTAATTGTAAATTTAACTGAGGCTTGATTTAGAGGCTTTTTGTACAAGTGGTGGATGTGAAGGGCCAGGTATCTCATCACAGGTTAGATTTCTATAATAAAGTATCATGTGGCGATTACTCTTTTTTTTTCAAATGTCAATAACTATGGAGCACACCTGACCAGGTGGGGTAAGAGCATTCTGGGACACAAGCTGGCTGGACTGAGTAGAAGAGTTTAAATTAGATTTGGCTGGGGAAAAGGATGTATTTCTCAGTGAAAAAGAACTAGAAAACACCAAGAGTTTAGTAAGCAGCAGGGAAATACCAACAAATCATCCCCAAACCATTAGGGAGGGGCCCAGTCTTCCCCTGAGGAACCCATACAGATAGTGAGGGTCTCTCTCCCAGCAAGGGCAGTCCCAGTCCGCTGGCCACTCTTGCAAACAGTGGCTTACCAAGGGTGAGGAGAAACAGCAAGGAAAATTCTGCAGCAGCAGTGAATCCTCTGGGCAGGAGAGGTCCAGCACCCAACACCACAACTGCCTGCCCTCCAAGCCAGGCAAAGAGTGAATCACCCCCCACTAAGAAACTGAGTCACATCACTTCACCCCCGCCCCCCCAACCCCAGAGTCATTCCAGCTGCATACCAAGGCTCTGGCTGCATCTTTTCTCTCTTAATGAAGGCTCATTTTCCATCTGCATGACAACAAATGGGAAGAAATTTCCCTGAAGAAATCTAACCCACAAAAATCACACAGCTGGAACACTACAATTGAGGGCTACAAGCTTTTTGAAAGAGGTAGGCTGTGAAGGAGAGGCAGTGGTATTGCTGTAGAAGGGATAGATTGTGAAGAGCTATCTCTGTGTAACAACCTTGAACTGTTCAGAGTCTATGGGTAAAAATCAAGGACAGAACAAATGAAGGACACATTTGTGTTTGGGGTCTACAACATGTCGCCTCACCAGGAGAGTCTCTTGACAAAGCTGCTTGCTTCAGCTACAGGAAGCACTGTGTTCACGAGCTTTCACCCTGGCGGGGGATTTCAAGCACCTGAGTGACTGCTGGAAAAGCAATACAATTGTTTGTAGACAGTCCAGGAGTCCTGGGGCGTGTAGAGGGAAACTTCCTGGTCCGGATGTTAGACAAACCAACCATAGGGGAAGCATTACTGCATCCAGTTCTCACAAATGTAGATGAGCTCACTAAAGAGGTTAAGATTGGAGGCATCCTTTGCTATAGTGAGTTTTCTGAAAAAGAGTGGGCCTGGCATGGAGCAAAATCAGGACCCTGAACTTTAGAAGGGAAAACTTTCAGCTTTTATTAAATTTTATTAAATAATCAGTGGATGAGATCCTTGGGAAAATGTCCTTAAGGACAGTATAGCTTATCAAAGCTGGTAACTCTTTAAGGAGTTTTCTGATGTTGTTGACAAGCCCTTCTCCTCTTCAGAGTATCAGGGAGCAGATCCTCATAAAAACAATGTTAAGGTCCATGAAAACAAGGTGATCCTCGACACTCTGTGCTCCTTTACCAGGGAAAAATCATGCCTGACCAATCTGGTGGCCTTCTAGGGTGGAGGGACAGCAAAATTCAACAAAGGAAGGCTGATCACTGTCAGCTACCTAGACTTTTGTAAGGCCTTCAACATGGTCACACTTGACAGTCTTATGTCTAAAACAGTGATGGATTTGAAGGGTGGACTATTTAGTAGGTAAGGAATTGGTCAGATGGACCCAATCAGTTTTTGTCAATATTCTGCACCCAGGTGGAGACCGATGACAAGTGTTTCTCCTCAGGGCTATGACTTGGGACCAGTGCTCTTTAATATTGTCATTAATGACATAGACAGAGGGATCAAGTGTACCCACAGCAAGTTTGAAAATGACACAAAGATGAGTGATACAGTTAACACAAAGACAAGACACCATCCAGAGGGACCTGGATGAAAAGGACCTGAACAAACTTAAGCAGCGGACCCATGAAAAATTCATGAGATAGATGTGTTAAATACCAAGTCCCACAATATCAAAAGAAAAGAAGATACAAACAAGAAAAATATGTGTGAATTTTTTGTGGTGATTAGAAAAAAATAAAGGCATGTTTGTCTACCTGGATGCAGAATACATTCATAAGTATAAAGACTTATTTTGAGTTCCTTTGGCCTATTTATTACTTTAGTTCTTAAATCTTCATTCATGATTATTTTAAAATAATGCTTGAAACAGTAGGCTTGGTTGGCATGTTTCCAAAATAGAGTCCTTAAAATTAAGAAGTTTTTTTGGACCACACTATGCTGCATTGCTGTAAAATAAACAGAAACCCATCTATGGTGACTCACAGTTACTTGATTGTTTAAGTGGATTTTTTTCATTTAAAAACAAACTAAAAACATATTAATGATTACAATTTACCTTTCCAATATGCAATGAGAAAAAAAGGGCGAAGGATTCAAAGATAATTACCTTATAAGAGCAATGTTAAAATTATCCTGTCACATCCCCATCTTTTTGCCATTGCATTAGCTGACTTCATTAGGACCTTCACAGGATCTGCTTTTAGAATCCAGTTAGCACTGAACATAGCTTCCAAAAGAGACATTTTTCAGTTGTCTTTGTAGGCAATAAATAATTAAAATAAAAATCCCCAAACAAACCAAACCCACAACACAAAAAAAATATTGTTTTCTCTGGAGGAACACAAGGAATTCCTCAGATTTTTTTATTTGCCTTTCACACTAGTTTGCCCCTTTTGTCCTCCATCACCTATCTATTCTGTCCATACCTTTTCTTGAGGTATTCAAACATTCCTTATTCCCAAATTACTTGATTTATGTAATACTTTCCAATTACATATCTACTTTTGTCAGTGTCTCCCCTATCTACCATAAGATCTCATAGCCTTTAGATCACTTTTCCTCTGACTCACTATTCTTTTTAGATTAGGTATTGAGATTTGATACCCCCTAAAATTAGCACAGTCCAACAGGTCAGTCCTCAGTTCTGATAACAAGATTATCTTTTCCCTCTAGGGGAATTGCAAGAAAAAGTAAATATCATCTGCCCTGGAGGAGTAAGCAATCAAATTGCCCTCATGACCAAAACTCCCTGACCCTTTTGATCTTCTTTCATGCTGCTTGTTGCTTGCTTATTTACTTCTACCGACTCAGGCATCAAACTCTACAATTCACAGTGCCAGGCTGGGAGAATACTTGCTCTGCTTGTCATGTCCCTCTCAGTGCAATGGGGCTGTCATGTCTCTCAGTTTGGTGGTATTTATTGAGATAGATCAGCCTGCTACAACCTTAGCTATTGGACATTAGCCACAAAAGTGGCTGACTTAATTGGGCAGTCCACCAAGGTGTAGGCTTCTCACCTGAGTAGCAATATCATACAAAGATTTAGAGGTGAATAATTGAATCATGGTGCATCAATTATCTCTGATACTTTCCTAGCAGGAGTATATATATATGAATGCATGTATTCACGTAGGACATTCAGCAGCTCTGGCACAGATATATGATTGACTTGTTAAATGGGCCCTTTGTCAAACATCTGAACTAACTGTCTTACTTTGAATTCTAAAAGCCCAATCAAATCTCTACAGTATTTTCCTAGATTTTATAAATATATATTTAAAAGCTCTGCTTTAAACAGTAAAAATATCTCTCCATGGAAGTACACTAATTATTATTGGCAATATTAGGAAAGGGTTTACCACCAGGTTTAGATGAGCAACTGATTGACACTGGAATATATTGAATTGTTCTGAAAGCATTAGAGAAAGCTCACTCTCACAGTTATTAGTGTTATTTTTAAACGTACTAAATATAGATTAGAAGTCAAATGAAAATATCTTCAAAGGCTTCTGATGGTTCAAGCAGGATTTTAGAATCATAGTAAAGATGTAATGTTGCTCCAGGAAACACTAGAGAGACAATGTCAATGTTATCACACCCAGACTGATACAACCCAAAACAGAGAATATTATTCCGACGGCCTACAGGTGAAATATATTTCTGTAAGACAACTTTTTGCACGTCTCCTGAAGTACATGCACGAGAAAGGTTACAGGGTTCTTCCTACTTGCTAAGAATTTATTTTTGAGATGTCCACGAAAAGTTCAAGTTTACGCCAGAGGGAAATCTGATACTTTAGTAATATAATATATATATATATACACACTGTAAGTGGCATAATTTCAAAGTGCAGTGTAAAGGAATCAAGGCTTGTTTGCTGAAGACGGGACTCAAGAGAAAAAAAGAGACAAACACCTCCAAAGAAGAGAAAAAACTCTATAAAACAAATCAGCATTGATATGCTTTTTAATATTTTAGAAGATTTCCAGCCCTTTTGAATAAAATGTAAGGATAAACTGCTGATTTGCATTAAAAATATGCACTATGAAGATCGAAGTTAAGACTGGTTTTACAGGTTCACGGCCTAACAAGACATGCAAGATGGAAACATGAATATAGAAGTTAAGGAGATCGGTAGAAGGCCTGTTAGGACAGGGCTGTCCATAGTGGCTAGACTGCTGAGACAAGAAGTGTCTGAGTCTCATTGTTTTCTCTAATTTGTGTGGTTCATGTATTAGACAATGAGTTCCAGTCTTGGAACACATATCCCACTTGTGTGATGAATATCTTTGTCACATCCCTCATGAACAGCAAGAAGCACTCTGTTAACATCCATTGTTTCCTCTGTACATCTGTTGTTTACCTTGAAAGGTAGCTTGGATGGAGAGGAAGGCAGGTGGGAATGTAGCTCTGTTGGAGTTTTTTAAGGGTGAAGGAAGGGGACAGACACCCAGCAGAGTCACTTGGTAACCCTGAAAAGCTCAATATCTGTGAGATTACTGGAAAAATATCTCATATTCACTAATACTTGTTCAGCTACATGTAGTAAATCTGCTCTGGCAAGTATTCACAATCCCCTTTGTTTGCTTTCTGTGAATATTCAGGAGAAAAATGTTTGATAAAAGAGATAGTGTTCCAAACTCTTTCGCAAATATGTATTTATGAGAGAAGTATTTGCGTGGGGATCTTGAAAGCTGAGATTTCTCATGTAACAATAGAGTTAACCCCTGTTTCCTAACCCTGCAGAAAATCGAAAGAAACTGTTCCACCGTTTTATTTAGCTGTACTTTCCTCCTTAGTTAGTACATCATGTTAATAATCTTAAAACCCATAACTTCCACAAGGTAATTTACAATGGCAAAATTATCTCAAAAGACATAAGTTTCAGGAAGGGATAACCTACTAACAAGAGAGGATGGTGATAATTTATCTGTGTAAATATATTTAAAATTCACTTTATTTACCCAGATACAAGTATCTAGTAATGTGAGGACCTGCATTGTTGTATTTTCAATGATTTTATGAATAGCTAACCAGAGATGGCTCACTTGGTATTTTCAATATTATGATGACATAATGTGTGATATTTATAACTGAAATTATTGACTTTTAGTATTTGTTGACAGTGTGATACTGTTAACAATGGTTTTATTGAGGAAATTAAGACAGTGGCAGGGAATAAAACAGGATCTTATAAATCTAAAGTTAAGTCTATTTTTCATAGGAAAAGCATTTAAATTTAATATGGATTATCATATTAGGGTATTTTATGATAGCATTACATGCAAAAAATTATACAAATTTATCAAATTCAAAATTTAATTAGATTTCAAAAATATCTTTTCATAACTCCTAATTCAAAGGATTATAGATGACCAGCTATATGGATACTTATCTGTCCTCTAGGAACTGGAAAGGGATTCAGTAAAAGCTGTGAATGATGTATTAAATTTGATTTAGCAGGAATGCTCATTTGATTTAGAAACATGTTCATATGTGTATGTGCACACAGTATAGAAAAAGTTCCACATCTACAGTATTCCTTGTACAGACCAAAATGATCCAAGTTATATCCCATTTTAATAAACTAAGGTATTAAAGAGAGTTAGCAATGTGTTAAGAATCAATGACTGATTAAAACCCCTTCAAGTATATCCCCCATTCTCAAACTATCCCTATCCATACCTCCTCAAAAATACCAGTTTTAGGAAATATGTACTCCAATAAACTAGAAGGGAAAGGACTTCTGTTTAAAATCTATGCCAAAGGAGAATGATATTCCACAGCCTTTCTTTCCTATGTGCTTTATCTACACATATCTGTTAACTCCAATTGTTGTAAATTTCAAGTCTTCTGTACCAATTTAAGGTCTATACTCATGACATTCAGCAATTCCACTGGGGAATAGTATATGAAGTAATTTCATTGTTTAGAAAATCACAAGTAAAATATAATCTAACATTACTGACATTTTTATTCTCTAGAGTGATCAACTTTTTTTTGGACAGAAATACAAAGAGATTGACACTGCCTAAAATTTGAGGAAATACACATAAAGAAGGGACAAAAATCTGACACGCAGAATTACCATCTGATTAATATTCTTAGCTCATTCAATTGCTACCCCCCAGACCTTCCCAAATGGTCAAGGTCGGAAGGGACCTCTGGTCAAACAGGACCATCAAGAGCAGGTTTCTCAGAATCAGATGGCTTTTTGTCCATTCTTTCTCTCCAAGTATGCAGACTCCACAACCACCCTGAGCAACCTAAGGCTGTCACCCTCATGTTGATGAAGTGTTTTCTGATGTTCAGAGGAAAGATCCTTCTTTCAGTTTGTGGCCACTGTCTCTGGTCCTGTCACTGGGCACTGCTGAAAAGAACCCAGCTCTGTCTTTGCCCTCTCACTTTGAGTTTTCATATAAATGGTTAAGATCCACCCCCGATCATTCTCTTCTCTATGCTAAACAGGTTATTTCTGTACAAAACCAAAAAGGATTTTGTTTAATGTTTTCAGTCATAATCATTCTTAAAGATGCCTACATAAATGTACTAGTCCAATTTTAATCAATAACTGGGACATTGTATAATAAAATTTGCATTTCTCATTTCAATATTAAGATTTTAAATAAACCTAAATTTTAATGTTACCACTGAGAAGAATTCATTTTCTAAAGGTAATAAACCACAACCGTGTCTTTCACCTTCAAGAGGAAAATAAACAAATAAAAAAATATGTCATGCTTATAATCAATCACTAAAATATTAAGGTGTGAATATTAACACACAGATCAAGGCAATATTTTTTTTAAGGTGGTCAGAATGGAGCAACAGGCATCCTGGGTTAAATTTTAAAATGGTCTCCTGAGGCAGAGAACAGAGAAATCAAATAATGCAGAAAGATGAAGATTTATATGTACTGAAAAGCTCTTTAAGGACTCTGAAATGAGCTTCTTTCAAAACAGAATAAAACCACAAAAGAACAACAGCAAAAACAAAGAACAACAACAACAAAAGAGTAGATGGAGAGAGTGAAAGATAAGAGTACAAAAGGCAAAAGTATCACTTCACTAATTGAGGTTCCATCTTAGGACAATCTATGAAAAGCAACAGTGAACCATATTCAACACTTCAATAAAAACTCTTTTCAATGTAGTCAAATTGATTAATAGATAGGACACACAACCAGACTCAGACATACTGTCTCCATTCCTGTTTCTCAGACATTCAGTGCGTGTTTTGACCACAAGAATTGTGCAAATGCATCAGTACTATTTCAATTAGTACCAGTACTTTTGCATAATTTGCTGTCTACATTACCAATTTTGCAAATTAAGTTGAACTGGAAGTCCAAGGCAGGCTCTTCACAGCACTCAGTGGCAGGAGAACAAGAGACAGCACACACAAACTGGGAAAAAATAGGTTTGGACTTGATATGAAGAGAATGTTATACACCATGAGGACTGTCAGGCACTGAAACATGCTGACAAGAGAAGTTGTCAGTGTCCAGCTGTTGATGTTTTCAAGGGCAAGCAGAATAAAGCTCTGAGCAACCTGTTCTGTTGTCATATCTGACTCCTCTACTTTCAGTAGGTAATGAGACCAAAGACGTCCCAAACTTCTTTCTAACCTGAATTATGCTCTAATCCCATGGTTCTATCTAAAACAGAGGTGCAATTTTACATCTGAGCAGTTTGAACTGACACACCCTTGATATCTCTCAAAAAGGTTTATAAAGTTGGACTTGCTGCCATACCAACACTTTAAGACTGGGTTTCGTCAGTTTTTTCTACATATGAAAGTCAGAATTATGCTTCTTATAATGCCATGTCTAGACAAACCCTTTATACCTCCATTTTGTGCTCATAATACAGAGTATTTTATAAGGGTATTGTGAAGATACAGTCTTTATTATATGTGAGAAGTTAAATTTATGTAGTTATGAAAAGCTCATAATCACAAATTAAATTAAATAAATCACATTTAAATTTTACCAAGTAATTATATGCCTTATCTGAGAAAAAGCAGGAAAGTCCATTTAGTTCAGCAGGATAAGCCTAGTCAGGAAAATGGGAAGCTAAACATGACTTCACTTTGATTTTGGAAGACAGTTAGTAGCTTGAAAGAAAATCATTAGTATCCTAGCTAGCATAAAGCATCAGAGAGGAGTCTGGTAATTTAAATGAGCTCAAAAAAAAAACCACAGCAGAGAAAAGCTTTGAGCCAAGCTGCATTTTTCTTTTACTTGTGAAGCCACCATTTATGGTCTTTGGCATATAATGTTGGAGAAAGTTCAGGGTGTGACAGGATGTAAAGGATGTTCTTGGGATCTCTAGTGGAGAGACTCAACCTCGGAACTGAGTTTCATTCAAAATGGTTTAGTTTTATCAGAGATTTCTCTCAAAAAAGCTATCATGAGCAAGAGTGAGGAGACCACCTGACAGTCCAGACCAACTGGCAACCCATGAGGGAAGCCACAGCTGCAGGCCCTCTGAAGGTAATGTTGTCAGGCTCAGAGAATGTACTCTATTACCACGGGTGGGATTTGCACTGTACGCGACACGCATGTGTAAGAGTTTTCCATTCTGCTGTCTCGGGGCCAGCCTGCAAAGAGGCTAATAGCAAGTACTGAGTGTTCATCCATGTGCAAAATGTTTCAGACTGCCCAGCTTTTAGAGTTCTTCCATATTTCTCTTCCCCTAGGGAATAGAGATCTGAAGACCACCTCTTTAATTTTAGCCATCCAGAAGGTAGGCTTGTTAAGAAAGAAGGAGCTGTCCTCTGAAAGTGCATTTATTTCTAGTGATAATAGATAGAGCCTTGATGTCTATCTTACAGCTGGAAAAAACAAAGTGAACTGAATCTCACACAAAATACTTGCCCGTAATGGTCTAGAAATATTGTGGCAAACCTGGGAACTGAGTGTAGATCATGTAGTTTCTTATCCAGTACTTCAATCACCAGACTATGTTTTGTTGACTGCATGTATTCCGGAAAAAAAAAAAAACAAACAACCAAAAACAACTGCTGCCTATTACCATTATCCTATCTTTTGGAAAGGATAGGTCAGAAATAGGAGTTGGCTAGTTGGTGCCTAGTGGCTTCTCAGATCATTATTCTTACAGAAAAAAAA
>WBMY01007773.1:0-38516 GCA_013397315.1 Donacobius atricapilla
AGGCAGCATGTTGGGACTGGCCATCTCGGCCGGCCTCGCAGGAGGTGGCAGGAGAAGTTCTCCTCTGCCTTATGTCAGGGCTGGAGCAATGTGCCCACAGCTACACCCCACTCCTGGGGGGTATTGCCATGAAGGGGGCAGCTGAGCATCCCTGGGGTACCCTAGGGTGGGCCTACATGAGACTGTCCCACTGGCTCCCTCAGTGCCACCCAGGCATTGCAGTGATCGTACTGGGAGAGAGTTGCTGCCTGGATGTGATGGTCAGCTGTGGGAGGAAGGCCATGACTCCAGGTCTCCCTGGTCTACGGACTGTAGAGCCCAGAGCAGTGGCTGAGCCAGCCCTGTAGCTGTCATTGCACATCTGCTCAAAAGATGGAGGAACTGCAGTGTCCATGGTGGAGCCAGTGCTGCTGGGACTTGAGGTCTTGCCAGAGGACCCCCCATCTCGTAGGCACATCTTGACAGGGAAAACTTTACCTGCTAAGAAAGCTGCTTTGGGATTTGACCCGAGAAAGAGATTTCAGACCTGTCCTCCTTGCCTAGCATGGTCTTTGAGTACACAGCAGGCTGGATGCCTGTGGTGGTGTCAGGATTGTGTCTTCCCATTCCCTCTCCCCTGCAGGATGCAATACTTCTTGTACCTCCCACAGCTACACCTCTTCTGTGGTCTCCAGAGGGATACGGTGGCTCAAAAATCACTGCTGAGGTCTTAGGTGGCTGGGGTAGCTGAAGAGACTCCCTCCAAAGGACTCAGGGCTGGCCACCACAAGCCACTCTCAGCTGTGGTTCCTGGAAGCTTCCACTCTTGCTGAGCCCATGAGACAGATGGTTGTTGCCTGCAGCCATATGTTGCTCATTGCTTTGCTTCAGTCCTCCGTCTCTGGCATGGCTGGGGTAGAGCAAGGAATGTAAACTGGATCTCCTAGCAGAACCTTACTGGCATGGCTGCTGTGATCTCAGTGCTGCCCTGATCCCCTCTGACAGCTTTGCTGACAGCTCCCCATGAGAGCAGGTGAGGGAAGAAGGGGAGAAGGCAGGGAAGAATGGTGGGGCCAGGCAGAGTGATACTGAGCAGGGAAAGGACCATGATGAGATGGGAACAAGACTTCCTGAATGCTGTGATGTCATGTCCTGGGGACCAGTCTGTCCCCTGCTCACAGCCTGGGGAATGGCAGCTCCAGGGACATGGACCCATACCTCATCCATTCGCTCACATGTATTTGGAAAGCACTAGAGGAAGAAGGAGGACTGGGGCTTTAACCCATGGGTTTCCTAGCCATAGAAGGTGCCCAGTCAACCTGACCTCTTTACCTGTAAGGACACGGGCTTGCTAGACGAACTGGGTGGGGTAGAGCTTGTGTCTGGGCTCCAGAAGGGATTTTAAGGTGCCACACCAGAAATTATTTTTTAGGCTGGAGAAATGTGTGAGAAAGAGGCAGGGCTGAGAGGAGGGTGTTTTGCTGGGTGAAGGGTTTGCTGCCCCTGTCCCCAGGCACTGGCTGTGCGAGGAGCTGGGGATGCCCAGCAGGGTGGCAGTGACGAATTGGGCTGTGCCCAGGTTTGGCATATGAAGGGCTGGAGCTGGCCCAGATGGTGGGATCAGAGAACTGACATAAGGGAGGATTTGGGAATCCAGGAGACCTTTCTGTGCTGGTTCTCCATCCTCCATTGCTCACCTGGGGACTGAAGTTCCCCAGATGTGGGCCTTCATGCTCCAGCAGCGCTGTGGGTGTGTTGCAGGCACTGCCTCCCAGCACTCTCCCTGGGGAGGCTGCACGGCGCAGTGTACGCACCAGCAGCCCCATTACCTGCCCGCTGAAAAATGTTGTTCAACTTGTGCATGGAAAGAGGCAGGCTGAGAGCAAGCTTGTCCCACACCAAGGGGAAGCTGGGAGAGGCTCCTGCTGGCTTTTAAGCAGCACCTCGTTAATTTTTTAAATGCACCAATATCAAATTAACACACAAAAGAGCAGCATGACTTTAAATGCAGGTTTCCGGGCTGCATTTCATTTTCCTTTAATAAGATCATAGCGTTTGCTCAGCGGGCAGCAGCGAACTGCGGAGAAGACATGCGTGATGGGGAGCACTGCCAAGGATGGGTAACAACAGCAGTTGCACTCTCACCTCTCCCGACTCTGGGGCACAGGCAGGGAGCTGGCAGAGTTTTGGGATGCTCATGCAAGACCCCCATTTGATGGCATTGATCTGGTAAAGAAAACACCCCAAAACCTGTTGTCTGTTCAGCTGTGTCAAAGCCAGGGCCAATCAAACTGCTTGTGTGCAACCAAGGGAGAGAGGCTGGGAACTCCAGCTATTTATTTATTCACATGTGACGCCACAGCATAAAATCTGGCTCTCCCTCCATCCTCGCCTCATGCTGGGGCCAGTCACTGTGCACCAAAGCAAAGGGCACTGCAGGCTCCCCGCCTGACCTAGGAACTGCAAACAAAAGTATTACTTTGCATTTCAAATAAAATAGAAACTCCCAGGGAGGAGAGGGTCCTCACCTGGCTTCAGTGAAGGCAAGAGATTCTCAGGCATCCCCTGCTCACAGCTACATGGAGCCCCATGGAACCCCTTCTGTGTGACCTGTCCCTGTCCCCATCTGCCCTGTCCCCAGCTAATGACACTTGTGGATGTCCTCACTCCCTGCTGTTTAACAACAACCAGCTGCCGGCTCTGGCAGTGCATGGTGTGGTCACAGCATGCTTTAACTGACATGGGATGCTCATTTTTTTCCAGTGTGGTATCCCATTTAGAGCTTCTTGTGGGACCTGGCAGGGTTCGGGGTGGGAAGGGATATGGTCAGATGAATGGGGCTGGACAGGCAGTGCAGCCTACTCTTTTTACTGCCTAATCTGCACTCTATGAGTAAACAAAAGTGGCCCATTCTTCAGCAGAAACATCCCTCGCCAGCATAGTATAGTAGGAAACTCTGAGTGGAGAGGGGAGGAGGGATTGCCTTTCCCATCAGAGCCATAATGCTGATGCCTGAGCAGTGCTGTGGTGGCATCTCCTGGAGTGATGTGAGAGCAGGGTGATGGTGGAAGCTGGGGTCCCAGCTAGGGTAGGGCTGGCCCTCAGGGTAGCAGTGTGTCCTGGTGGGGATAGGGCTGGAAAGCAGAGAGTGCGGATTCACTCATGGCCTATGTGGGAGCTGGTGCGTCAGGAAAAAGCAAGACATAAGCTGAACCTCCAAGACCCTACACCCCAGTGTCATGATGAATTCATCCAGCCTGCCACGGGGGTCACGCCACCCAGCCTGAGCCCCACTGTCTCCTTCCTTGCAGGCTTTCGGGAGAGCGCCTTTGCCTACGCTATAGCGGCTGCCGGCGTGGTGCACGCCGTGTCCAACGCCTGTGCTCTTGGGAAGCTGCAGGCCTGCGGCTGCGACCAGAAGCGCCGTGGCGATGAGGAGGCTTTCCGGCGCAAGCTGCACCGTCTCCAGCTGGAAGCCATGAACCGTGGCAAAGGCATGGTGCACGGGGTGCACATGGAGCACATGCCGGCAGAGACCCCTGGCCTCCAGGACTCCTGGGAATGGGGAGGGTGCAGCCCTGATGTGGACTATGGAGAGAAGTTTTCCAAGGATTTCCTCGATTCTCGGGAAACCTACAGGGATATCCACTCCCGTATGCGGCTGCACAACAACCGTGTGGGCCGGCAGGTGAGTGGGGCACTGGTGACAATTGTGGAGAGATGATGGTGGGAACAGGGTCCCCAGGACATATGTGGGAAAGCTGTGAGGGACTCATGCTGGCTGCTGAGGAACGATTTGTGAGTCTGGGATTGCCCCCAAGGCACCCCCTCTCCCCAGTCAAGGCAGTACAAAGACAGTGATGTCTTTAGCAGGACAGGGCTGCAAGAATATGCTGGTCAAACACCTGCTGGGAACGATACCTCTGAGCATTGCTGCTGTGGCCTTGCCAAGAGACGTTGTCCCAGGCCACTGTCACCTATCTGTGCTGCAGTGGTGATACTGGGGTGGCACAGCAATGATTCTGGCTCCTGCCTCTCAGGAACTGGGTGAACTGGTGTTGGGCAGCTGCAATGGGAGGAAGCTAAAGACAGGGAGGAGACAGTCACTGGCATCATGGGGACAGAGAACAGAATCTGCAGCACCCAGCCTTGACTGCCTCCAGAAAGGGAGCCAGTGCCCTGAGGAGGCAGATGTGAATGAGATTGAGTTAGGCAGTGAGCTCCTGTATCAGCTGGGAAACACAGCATGCTCTTAGGAGCAGAGGTGACAGACCACAGCCTTGCCCCCCATTTCTAGCAGTGTGCTGGAGCCTGTCCAGGTAAGCAGGACTGCCTCCCCTCCACTCTTATGATGTCAGGTCTCATTAAAGGTACTAATTAGTAGCTCACTCTGTCTGGAAGCTGAGGTTTAAAAGCAGGGTGATACTGGAGACAAGAAGCATGCAGGCAGGAGGGGCTGGGAGGATGGCTGCATTTCCCTGCCTGTTTTTGCTCATGGCAGGTGCCTGAGAGATCCCATCCATTGAATCCAACAGGATACATGTCCCCAAGACCCCAGCCACATGCTGCCAGGGCAGTGCCAAGGGATGTGTAGTGGCTGCAGAAATAAATAATTAAAGGTCACAATTCCACAGGGAATGTTTCCTTGGGATGGCTGAGACATTTGGATGTGTCTCTTGCTTTGAGCATGTTTGAAGCCAGCAGTGAGGTGAGGATGTGTGGCTTTCCCTGATGCTGGAGCTGAGCTTTACCACCCTGGAGAAGCCACCCCAGTTTGGCCAAGCTGTAAAAGCTTTTGATTTGTTTGGTCTGTTTGCTTGTGTGTGGTGAAAATTCACTCAGTGTTAGGCAGCTAAATCCTCTGCAGGCTGGTATGGCCCAATCTGGGCAAGACCCCCATTCAAGTTCTGACTGCAGGGCTCATCCTGATTCCCCTACATCTCTCCATGCCCTGGATCTCTGGGACTCTTGGCAGTGCTCAGAAACCTGTGGTCTGTGTTCCCTGTTTCCCAAGGGAAACCTCACAGCCTGCAGAAGAAAGGGAAGGTGAGAGAGGAATATTTGCTCTGGCAGGATTTCACGAAACATTTCCTGTGGGATCCAGTAACAGTGAAAATGCCTGGTGTCTGCTTGTCTCTGAGGGCAGACAGGCACGGGACTGGCAATGTCAGCTCATGGTGGCTTCAGAGACAAGATCTGAGCTGATGAAAGAAGCCTGAGAGCTAGAAGAAGAGACAGAAGAAGACAAAAAGAATAAAGGAGGGAAAAGTACCTGTGCAGGTGGGGAAGCAATGCCTGGACAGGCTGCCCAGCTCAGGGACCTTGTTGAGATGAGGGTGTGGGCCCATGTGTGATGGCTGTGGGTGCCAGGCTTTGGAACAAGGAGATGATGCTGTGCTTGGTCTGCGTTGGTGCTGTGCTTATTGCCAGGGCTGATCCTGGCCGCCCCACTGGGGATGGGTTCTCCAACTCCCCACCTGCTCTTTTAACAATGCTGTGGGTCCCACTCCCACCCAGGCCCCACTTACTACTAGGGGCAATTTTCCTGCTATAATCTCCTGGGATTTCCCAGGAAAGGAATGGCTGTGCTGATTGCTGCAGCTCTGTGGTTCTCCCCTCCAAGTCCTGAGGCTTGAACCTCTTTAGCAGAGCAGTGATGTGAACATGCACGCCTCATGCCATGCCCTGCCATGCGCCATCCCTCCCCATGCACCAAATAGCTGCAGCACCCAGAGCTCTCCAGCATGTCACTGATTCTGAGCATCCTCTCTGTGGTTCCTGTGTATCCCGAGGGTGCTGTGCATGTGGATAAGCCTGTCCCTTGGCTCAGACCCCACAGTGCTGGAGGGAGGTGACAATTCCATGAATGGCGGCATCCAGGTGCCATAAGATGTGGGTTTCTGTAGCGTAGTGGCTATCACATTCACCTGACATGTGGAAGGTCCCTGGTTTGAAACCAGGCAGAAACATGCTGATTTTTCCTTTTTACATCCAGCTATGAAGCTGGGAAGGGGATTGCTGCCACGAGGGATGTGCAGCATCCTCTGATAGTGGCAGTGGTGACTTTGGTCCGGAGGAATAGGAAGCCCTGGCTTAATCATTACTTGGTCTAACTCAAGACTGAGATGGGTGTTCTGCATCCCTGGGAGGCAGCAAACTCCCCAGCAAAGAGCAGCAGGAGAGTGAAAGAGACTTTGCAGGTCCTCCTAACTCACCAGATCAGAGACTGAGAGAGGATGAAAGGAAGCCAGGAACTACCCATTACCCTCACAACAAAGACCTATGATAAAGCTCTTATGAGCGTGCCTGGGAGGAGCTGGGAATGTGCAAAAGAAAGCACCAGCGAGTCCAGGCATGTGTCGAACTTGGGTGTCTATGAAACAGGGAAAGGACGGGTAAGGGTGCATGGAGAAAATTCAATGACAAAAGCATGGGGCCAAGACTCAGATGGGCCATTCTTGCATCTCCCAGCTCTGTCTGGGTCCTATCCCCTCTGTGCTGCCTGTGCAGGAGGGAAAGAACAAGCCATCTGGTCAGGGATTGATAGGTGTTGTGGTTCTGGGGCTCGGGATGCTCAGCAGCGAGGCTCAGGATGCTCAGCAGTGATGCCTTGGGTGATGGAGATGGCCACACCTGACACTTTCTTCACCCTCTGCTGTACCCCAAATGAACCCAACCAGCTGTCACACCAGTGTTCCCTCCATCCCAATGGTGAGCCTGCCAGCAGGCCTGTGTGCAGATTTTTCCTGGTCCAGCCAAGCCAGCAGGGAGGGAATGTGGGAAAGGATGGGGTCCCAATGCCAGTGTGTTTGCAAGGATTGTGACAAGAACAGTGGCGAGCAGCTGGTGTTGCTGGTTGGCACACCCAGGACATGGTGGAGAGGCCAGGTAGCTCATTACCTGTGAGGTGGAGGCTCTTCCCAGCAGGAGCAGGACTCTCAGCAGGATGAAAGCCAAACTCCAGCCCAGCCCAGACCTCTCCACCATGTGCCCCAAGCTCCAGACATGTTTCCCTGACCTGCCTTCATTACCATAACTGCTTAGCAACTTGGAGATTTACTCAAAAACAAGAAAACAAGGAATAAAAACTGCCCACCCCTACCTAAACAAGGCACTCGTGTCACACGTGTCTCTCCCAGGGAGGGGGCAGGAATGGGCAACATGTGGCAGGCATGAAGCCAGGTCGCTGGGCAGGACTGGCATTGTAGGACAGCAACTTCCACAGGGACACGTGTCCCCTGGAATCCCCCCACAGGCCCTGGGGCATGGCCCTGGGTATGGAGATCAGCCTGTGATAGTCTGCAAGCCCCAGCTGAACTCCTGATGGGGTTTGGGTGTCCACATGGGAAAGGAACTTGCTGAAGCCTGTGTGAGCACATGGATATGGGGGCACACAACCCAGCAAGGAATCCCTGTTGGGACAGAGCAGAGAATATTATAAACTCTTTCTGGGCTGTGTCTGGGGGGTAATGTGTGGCAATGTGCCCCTGGAGATTGATGGGCATGAGCTGTTTCTCTTGGCTTGGCCACAGCAGTATCCTTTACAGGGATGGGGGAGGTAAGGGATCCCAGCATGCAACCTGGGGTCTCAGCAGCCTTGCCCAGGGAGTCCAAGGAACTCCATGCTGGCCTCTGGCCCCTGCATGAGCTGTGCTTTCAGGCTAGCCCAAACCACAGCCAGAGCCCAGCCCATGCACCCTGGCCCTTGAATGGGGTGGATGTATAGCACTGGCCACACTGCAGCCTCTACAAACTGTAAATCAGGGATGTGATCCCTGCTTGGAATTCGGGTGGTGGTGGGAGGCAGTGCCTCAGCCCCCTGACACTGTGGCTGGGTTGGCTGAAGGAGAGCAGGCAAGAGCTAAAAGCAGAGCTGTCCCCAGGACTCCCAGAACTGGGGCTTAATGGGATGAAGGCCTTAGGGAGGAGAAAGGAAGGGGAAAGCATCCCTCCCATCTGCCCCACTTGCAGTGCAACTGACTGGTGAGATGCATGGGAGACCCTTGCACTGGGTGGGGGGGGGTGGTCCCAGTACGGCTGCACAGATGCAGCCATGCTGGCTTTTAACTGAGACCCAGGATCAGGTTGATGCTGCTGGAGCCAAGCAGCAGTGGGAGGTGAGATCCAGGCTCCTTCTCCTCCCTGTGCTCAAATAGTTCACCCTCTCCTTTAGGTGCCAATCCCTTGCTGAAACATAAAAGCCAGTTGGTATTTCCAGGATGGGAAGGGACAGGGTGTGGGATATGAGTTGCATTGGGCACAGCAACAGGGTGCAGCCTTGCTGGCTTTGCAATTTCAGAGCTTTGATGGCTACTCATGCCAGCCCTTGATGTTCCCGTAGTGCCAACCCACACGGAGCTCCACTGTGGCTTCTCCAGTCCCCAGAATGCATCTTCTTCATGCTAACTCCTCTGTCCTTCCCTCCCCGCCCAGGTGGTGATGGACAATATGAGGAGAAAGTGCAAATGCCACGGTACCTCAGGGAGCTGCCAGCTGAAGACATGCTGGCAGGTAACGCCTGAGTTTCGCTTGGTGGGGTCTCTGCTCAAGGACCGCTTCTACGGGGCCACCCTCATCCGGCCCCACAACCGGAATGCCGGGCAGCTGGAGCCGGGCCACGCTCGGCAGCGCCGCCGGGCTGGCATCAGTGAGCTGGTTTACTTTGAGAAGTCACCCGACTTCTGCGAGCGAGAACCAGCCCTGGACTCCTTGGGCACTCAAGGCCGGCTGTGCAACAAGACCAGCCCAGGCATGGACAACTGTGAGAGCCTGTGCTGTGGCCGCGGGCACAACATCCTGCGGCAGACACGCAGCGAGCGCTGCAACTGCAAGTTCCACTGGTGCTGCTTCGTGGCCTGCGAGGAGTGTCGTATCACCGAGTGGGTCAGCGTCTGCAAGTAGCCAGGCGGGGATGGGTGCCCACCCGAGGGTGCCAGGGACAAGCACGCCTGCCTGCGGCAGGGGAGGGAGGCTGGGATTGGCGCTGGGGGGAGATGGAGCCGCCATACCCGCTTCCCTCCGCTCCGAGGGAGCAGGAGAGGACATGCTCAGCACCCTCCAAAATCAGCACTTTGTCGTCACCTGGGAAGGGCAGGGCTGCCCGCTGCCCCCCAGCCCCACATGAGAGCACCAAGGCTCCCGGCCCCGGGGAGCACACGGCCATGCTGTACAGGCCGCCGACACCAGCACCACTCGGGGGGGGCGGAGGGTGGGCGTGGGGGTGGGGGACTGCCCGCTGGGACCCAGCGGTATGGCGCAGGATGGGGTCGTGAACAGCAGGGCAGGGAGCCCAGGGTGGGAGGGAAGCGGGGGGACACACACTAGCACTGTGCACAAGTTCCTCCAACCACATGCGAGGTTGTGCTCGGAGCAGGATGGGGTTGGAGCACCCCATGGGATGGAGAAGGGGCACAGCTCCCCAGACTGGGGCTCACCTCACCTCTGGGCTGGCTTGGGCTGTAGCATCATGACCGGAGGGGCAGGTGACCGGGGCTGTGCTGTGTGTGTCTGTGTTATTATATGGTAAGTTATTTTCTGATTGTGAATAAAAGTGGATTGGAGACAGCATAGGGTATTTCAGGATGCAGCACCCTGCTCCTCCTGCTGTCAAGGGCTCTCCATTCCTCTAGGGTGACAGAAGGATGGAGGGGGACATCTGATGCTGCTGGCCTACTTGTGTGAGACTTTCTCCCTGGTGCTCTGCTGCCATCCCGTAATAGCTGTCCTATGAGCTGTCTGCGGACTGGCAGGAGGTGGGGACCCATTGCAGGCATCCCAGACACTTGCAAGGTGGCTGCTGGGAAGCTTCTGCCCCGTTGAATGCATGCTAGACCCCATCCATCCTATGGGAATCCTGGCTGTTGTCCCCATGCCCATGCCCATGCTAGGGCTGGGAGCTGCCCCACTGTTTCTCACACTTCTGGGGAGGCATAGTGGGGCTGGAGAGCAGGGAGAGGGGAGGACAGCATGGGTGGGCCAGGCAATGGGGGTCTGCAAATGGCAGCTTGGTGTGGTGGTGGGGAGGGCACCCATCTGTCTGCCGCAGCCGGCAGGGGCCAGGCAGTGAATCATGCTGCTGCTGTCTCCAGGCTGATAACTTCCCTGCTCCTCCCATGGCTGTGCACCCCTTGGGGCTACACAGAAAAAAAAAATAGAAGAGAATTTAAAAAAAAAAAAAAAATCAAGGAGGAAAATACCAGGCTGGAAGGAAGCGAGCGCCCCGGGTCCAGCAGGGAGTGGCCCGTGTCCTCATTTCATAATGCTCACACACGCAGCTGGAGCTGGATCAGCTGGGATGGATGCTCTGTCCTTCACCACCCCTGGATGGGAAGCCTGGCTTTTTCCCTCCAGGAGGGACCATGTGGATGGGGTCTTTCCTTCTGGAACCAGGTGAGGAGGAGAAAGCTGTAGATGCTACAAGGAAGTATAGGAGCTTCAGTGACCTTGTGGCACCTGTGTGTCTCTTTCTGCTAGCACAGAAGGGACAGCAAGATATGTGGTCTCCACAATGGCTCCCAGCAGCAGAGACATTGGGCTGGTGTTCTTGCAGGGAACAGGATCTCAGCTTGGGGTTTGAGGCACTCAGGCTTGCCCTGTGAGGCATGAAAGCAATGTTGTTCCCACAGGGCAAGTTTACTATGACAGGGCATGCTCCAGTAGTTAATTTTCACTTCTGAGATCCTACTTTGCCATCTCCAATATCCATCTCCAGTATCAAGGCCCTTTTTTCCAAATCCTCAAGACTTCTGCCTTTTGGCCATTGCCCCAAGAACTAATTGGACCCCATGGAGTTCCCCTCCCTCCCAGGCTGGCCAAAACCCTGTGTCCCTAAGGTTATGCGACTCAGAGCAGCACATCTATCATGCTCCAGCATTTGGTATGTGATGTTGGCTTCGCACCTCCCAGGGGCTGCTTTGCAGATGCCTGTGATCTTAGGACTGCCTGGAGTGATCACTAACTCACCATGGAAGCTCTTGCCACACTGCACTGGCCCCTTCACCCCCTGCTTGCTAATCCCAGGCCACCTGCTCTGCAACAGCAGGATCCTAGGATATGACTACCCCATAAGGGGACCAGAGTGGGGACAAGGTGTGTTTGATGATGCAGAGGAGCAATGCAGGGCAGGGCCATTCCCCTCGAGGACACGTCACATCCCCCAGTGAGGCACCAGGCTTTGGGCATCCTGGATCTGCAGACTGCAACTTGCTCTCACCTCTCCAGCCAATGTTAGGAATATAGCACTGTGAAAGAGCATACCAGTAATGCCAGCACACTAGGCTGAGACTCCCAGCACAGTGCCCAGTGCCCTTTGGTTCTGTAGAGACCCTGTGTGAGCTGGTGACATTCAGAGGAAAACATAAGCTCCCTCGATCTTGGTCAGTCTGCAGGTGTCATGGTTGGGGTGCAAGTGCTGTGCTGGAGGGGTGCTTTGGGCTGCAGGCAGCATGCTCTGGATGCAGGCAGCTCCGGGGCACAGGCATCTGGCTTGCAGTGTCTCATTTTCCTCCTGGGGCCAGCTGGGTCCCAATGCAATACCAGTCTTCAAGATCTGCTCTGTGGCTTCCCTGGCTGAGTGTCTGGGACCCACAGGCAAGGTGCCAGTGTACCCGTGGTTATGAAAAACAGTGTCCCTATGCTTCCCTAACTAGGAACCAGCCACCAGGCAGCTGTTTGGACAACCACATTGCTGGGCAGAGCACGTGCAGGACACCTCTTTTCCCCACAGCCACTGCTGAGCTTCCAGAGCCAGCTGCCAGTGAGGGCTTGGCAATCCGAGGTCTGGGCATTCCAAACTTCTCTTCCATGAACCACCCTCCCTGATCCACTAATGGGATCTGTCCCGGTCCCACCAAAGAATCATGTTGCCTCATACGGAGGGACGATTTGAGCCTGCTGAGTGGCTTCAGCCTTGCACATTCTTGTGCATAGCCCCCTACTGCCCCATGAGGGACATCTCCACTCTGCAGAGCAGTGTGCACATGAGCGACATCTCCACCCTGCAGAGCACTGCGCACAGTTCTGGGCTGAAGTGGGAAGGTTCAAGGTGCTTCACCCAAGAGAGAATGACCATCAGTATAGAACAGCCCAGGCAGATGATGAAGGTGGTTTCCAGTAGAGGGGACCAGATTTTTCCAGTGTTTTCCTGTCATCTTCCTAGAGAAGCAAATTACTAAGGGAGTTCCAAAACTGAAAAAGGAAATGGCCATTCCTTTCACTTGCATGTCATTAAAAGGCACTGAAGGCTCTAAAGAAGACAGCAAGTCCATCCTGGCAAAACTAGGTGAAACTTATTCCAGTTTCATTAAGTATTTTGGCCAAAGCTCTAGAAATTCCTCCATCCTTGAGGGTCCCTGCTGCAGAGGGAACCACCAGCCCAGTGGCTCTGCTAGAGCTGTGTGGAGTCCAGCAGTTTTCTCAAACTTTGAACTTCCCGATTCCAGGAGCAGGAAAGCCTCTCAGATCCTTCTAGTAAACCGAAAGTAAATCTCACTTCTTGCCCCTGTGGTTGTGGAGAGTGATGGGAAAACCTGACCTGAGTGTGACTGCTGAGAAGGCAATAGAGAGACCTGAGCTGGCCTGATTGGTTTGTACTTTTGCCAGGTCTGAAGCCAGATCTGTGGCTGTCCAGATGCGGATACCCCAGGCTGGTGCTCTCTCAGACCCTGGCCTTGTGCCCACCAACAGACACAGAGTGGAAGTGCCAAAGGGACAGTAGATTTGCTCCGGCACAGCAGGTTGCTGGGTCCTTTCTCCTCTCACCCAAAGCCCCAGCTCATTTCGCTTCTGGAAAGCTCCAGCAAGGGTGGGGAAGGTCTCTGGGGGTGGCAGGGGAGTAGTGGTGGGGGCTGGGACTTTCCCCAAGAGATCACAGGAGGAACTTTGGCTGGAGGGTGGGGGGAACCGATGAGGAGTTGCTACATCATGCCTCAATGAGCTGTGAGTAACTCCTCTGGTATTTCTTCCCCTCACAGAACAGTCATCAGAGCCAGATCCTGCCTAGGGGAATCACTACACGGGAACGCCCAGCCCCATCCAAATTCCATTCCTGCTTCCATCAGAGCTCACAATATGAAGCAGAGCCATGAGTGGACAGTTCTGTCTCTTTGGACCCTCTGTCCTATGACACTGGGGTGGCATGAAGATGGACATGGGCAGGGCTGGCAGTGCAGAATGGCTGAGCCTGGTAGGCTGCTGACCCACAAAAGCAGCCAGATGCACCTGAGCTACTGGAAGTCACAAGAGAGCAAAGCCTCATTGTGTCTGCTTATCCAAGGGAAGCAGAGGGGCAGCCCCTCTCCTGCTTTTGGCCTGGGCAACTGGTTACCATGCTTCCTCTGCTTGAGAAGCAAGTAGCCATGGCTTAAGACCCAACCTGAGAGCCTGGCTGGCACTCTGCTGTGAGCTGGGATGCAGAGAGGTGCTCCGAGGCTTTCCTGATGTTCAGCCCCAACATGTCATGCTTGGCACCAGCACTAGTGCAAGCCCCCGAAAAAGAAAAAAAGTTTGGCCCTGACTGACCTGCTTGGCAAAGCAAAGTACCTACAGCAAGGCAGCACCTGGCTTGGGATAGGAGCCCAGGAGTCCTGTGCTCCCCCCACCAGGCCCATCTCCTGCCTACCAGCCCCCTGGCACAGCATTCCAATGGCACTGCCCTCCATCGTGAGGGATGGGTCACCTACCCAAAGAGAAGGCTGTAGCCACCACTGTGTTGAGCTCGTTGAGGTACCAGACACGTTGGCAGCAGCCAGACTCTGGGAGTGTCACCACTGGCTGGGCAGACTGAAGCCTCTTTGCTCAGCCACAGCTGCACCAGCCCTTGGTCCTCCAAGGGAGTCCCTGGCCATGGGGCTGCCACATGCCTGCAGAAGGGCCAGCAGAGTTTGGACATGAGTGGGATGTGGAGATGGAGAGCAGAGGGAGGGCTTGGGCTGAAGGCTGTGATGGAGCCAGGGCAGCTCCAAAGGCTAGGGTAGGACAAGCTCTAGGGGGAGGCTGGGCAAGGCATGGGAAAGATAGGGGCTGAGCACAGTTTGGGGTGCACTGAACCCCTTGGAAAGAAGATCTGAGCAGAGGCAGTGGGTACACTGGAGTGAGAGCAGATGGTGAGATGCATGAGAAAGGAGGTTGATATTGTTTGGAAGGGGGTGATGTGGAGGTCCTCCTCAGCCCAGACCCCAATGGCTGAGATCCTCACCAAGCAGATGGGCACCAAGTCTCCCTAGAGAGTCTCTGGACAAGAGGGAGAGCTCTAACCATTAGACCACTTAGCTTGTGTTGTGCCCCTGCTGTAATGGCTGCAGGTAGGGTTGGACCCAAATGTTCTTTACTCTCTCAGTCCTAAATGTGGTCCTCTGGCCCAGAAAACACCAGGGACACCCCAGGCCTCTTGGAGAGTGTGTGAGGAACACTGGTTCCTGGCACAAGTCTGTGACACGCAAGAATAGGGTACCCAGAACTTTTCTTTATCCCTTGATCTGTCACGGAGTGCCCAATCCCAGCCACTGTGTGAATAGGGTCCACCAGCATTCCCAGCTCATTGCTTCCATGAGGCTGATGGAGGAGGCAAGAGGATGCCTGGCTGTGACAGCACAGGACACACCAGGGAAGGATGTGAGCCTGGGAGCAGCCTGGTGGGGCCACCAGCACAGGTGGGGAAAGGGGGAAAAGCTTTTCAGACACAGATGGAGAGCACCTAGGGCAGACTTTGTGCAACTCCTCTCCCTCCCCCATTGCAAAAGGAGGTTTTGGGCTGAGGAGGGAGATGATGGAGGGGCACATCAGGCCTAGGGGCAGGACGCTGGTGCAGGAGGGTGGGAGCAGGCAGCTGGGTGTCAGGGGATAAAAGTACAGCGTCCAGGAGGAGGGAGTGACAGGAACAGTGCAGAGGCAGCCAGCACAGCCAGGTGCAGTGCGAAGGGCTGGGGGAAGGCGGGGAAAAGAGGCCAAGTGCAAAGAGAGCAAAGGCAGCGGAGGAAAAGAGAGTGTGGCCAGAGGAGCAGAGATGAAAGAGGGAGTGAGGCAGGGGAGAGATGAAAGGGCCACAGCACGGGTGCTCCTGCCTCCTCCCTAGGCTCCTGGGGCTCTGTAATCCCCGAGGAGCTGGCTCTTCTCATGTGGTGGCCTGCAGCTGTGTGCGGTCGGCTCAGCCCCACTGCTCCGCACTGGGACTTTCCAGGAGGGGGAGAAACCCAACACAAAACACATGACTGAACCAGCATCTGCCAGGCCCCTGCGCACGCGGGGCTTGGGGGCATTCTGGTATGCAGCCCACCCCGAGATGCCACAACCCATTGGGACCAGGGCCAGATGGCAGACATGGTCCCCTCTGCTCTAGGGAAAGCAGTATGACCCTGGCTGGTCAAGGGGCAAAGCCATAAGGTGCAGGCAAGAACTCGGTGAGCCAGGGAGAACACAGCTCAAACAGAACCTGCATCAGCATGGGGTGGCCTCTTAGGGACACCCCTCTGAGGTCACAAAGGTAGGGGGAGGTGCAGAGGCTGTATGGGCTTGGTCCTTCTCTCCAGATTTCTGTTAAGTGCCATTTTGCCTGCTCGGCTTGGCTCTGGGTACCAGGGATGCAGCAGAACTTGGCATATGGAGCTGGAACCCATCCTGGTGGGTCACTGGGTCATTTGTTTGACTGCTCCAAGGCAAACTGAAAACTCAGGCCACTGCAGATACTGGAGAAGCACTTTCAAAGCACTTATTACCTAGGATATCTCTGTTCTCCATGCCCACCTCAGGCCAATACAGTGGGGTTCTTTCCTATAGCAGATGACTTCGCTGCTTGGCAGTTTCCTGTTCACCACTGCTGACTGCATTATGCTGGGCTCAATAGGGATGCAGGCTCTCTTCTCATCTTTGAGACAGGTGGGGCAGCAGACCTGGTGTACACGGAGGGTGCCTCATGTCCCCCTTCCTCCTTTGTCTCAGTTTTGCCCACCCCAACCTTTTCTTCTGTGCCTATATGAACCTGCTGAGCTCAGTTAGAAATCACTCTGACTGAGCTTGGGCAGCACCAGAAGCTGCCTTTGCCTTCTTGTCTCAGGGATTTTCCTCTCCCCATCTCCAATCATCTTTCAAGATTAAAAAGGCCACTTGGCCAGCAAGTTCCTCTGAGCCCCTAGTGAGTGTCTCTCTGCAGGACCTTACCCTTCCAAAGGCTCTCATGGGGCAGGGTTGTCAGCTCCACAGGAATTGCCCCTCTGGAAAGATCCCATCTAACTCCATTTTATTTGGCTACATCTGGAAGCATTCTGACTTCCTCTGGACTACTCCATCCACACTCAGCAAAGAGCTGGAAGGGGGCCCTCCATGGGACAGGGAGGTCTCAGCCTTGATATGTTGTCCCTGCCCATGTGACATCTGACTCCTGCTCTGCACCAGCTGGGGAGGGTCACACCACCTCAGCCACACACACAGGAAAGAAGGGGCACAGCTATCCCAGGGTGCTCCCTACAACTGCACAGCAGTCCTGAAATTGCTCCTGGGAACACATCTCCGTGCTGGCTGGGAGTGGTGACTCCACGGCTGCAGTGGGGTCTCTCTTCAGGGACCAAGCTGAAGAGGTGGTGGGGGTGCTGCGGTGCAGAAGAGCCCGGCGCATTTGCAGAGCAGGAGGTGGCTGTCCGCAGGCCCCCATCCCTTTAGGTATGAGCCAGCCCTTCCCAGAGGAATGCTCCAGCACAGCCACAGCTGCAGGGAGGGGAGGCGCTTGCCAGGCGCCGTGGCACGAAGGCATGATAGGACACGCTCCGCCGGACCATGAATACCTGTCCCAGACACTTAGAGGCACCAAAGGCGTGTACGGGTGGCGCAGGAGCTCACACCTCGTCAAGCCTGGGCGGTGGTGCTCCACCGGGAGAGGAGGCTCTTTCCAGTTCGCCCTCCCACTCCCGCTGGTGAACGGCAAGCTCCCTCTCGGCAGCAACCCGCTTCCCCATCACACTCTGCACGTAGCGCACGGGTCTTGCAGGGGGAAGGAGGGAGGAAGAATGCCCTTTTCTCCCCGGCATAGGGGGTGCAAGGGGTCTGGCCTGAGGCGTGGAGTGGGCTGGGTGGTCCTACTGGGTCCCTCCAGCCTTAGCATCGCTTGAATTAATTGCTGAGGGAGTTGCTGAGCAAGGATCAGAAATGGTATGTGTAACACAGTGAAAGAATAAAGACAAGCACAAGTAGCACCAAGCACAAGTGCCTGGTGACTTGCTGTCATTTGCTGCTTGCATGGACATGGACTGTGTGCCTGTCACATGCATGGGGTTACATCCATGTGAGCCTCACCTGGACTGCTCACACACAGCTGCACCTCTGCTGCTCCAGGATCCTATTGTTTGGAACAGGCTGCAACCCTCTGCCACACTACGGATCACACTCTCTGCACCAGACTAGGAGCATGTGTCATCCCAAGAGACCCCCACATTCTGGGCTTGATCGTGCTCTCAGCCCAAATACTGATGCACATGTCCCTGGGGGTATCCTGAAGGGCTAGGTCCAAGTAAAGAATGAGGAAAAAGCTGAAGCCAAAATCTCCAGCTGTTTTCAACAGCTGCCTAAAAATAAGGATGTATCACAACATGACATTGCCAGTGCAAGCCCTCTGCCATGAGCAGCTGGGGTAAATACCTGCCAGAGGAAGGGGCTTTTGCTGAGCAAACCTGGGCTGATATTGATTGCCCTGTGCTGGCTAAAGTTGTGCACCAAACCTCCTGCGAGCCAAGGGCTGGGAGTTCAAGCTCTGTATAGTTGAACTAGGAAGAGGGCTGAAATGCTTTTCGCCAAGATCAAGGAGTCTGCAGTGCTGGAGGAGTTTGAGTCAGGTGAGCTGATAACTTTTGAGGACATCTGTCCTCAGAAGGTGGAGGCTATAACAGGAGAGATGCAAAATCAGGGGAAGACTTCTGCCATGTGCCTCCAGATGTAGAACCCACAGCAAACCTGAAGCTGCTGTGAAGTGGAAGGCAGCAGTACTGCCATTGTCTCCCACATCCCTCTACCTGCACATACTGCCTGTCCAGCCTTACAAGGAGAAGTAATCTGTGCTGTCATGATGTGTCATGCTCACTATTCATGGATGCTGAAGCCTGTCATGGGGTGGAGTGTGCTGGATTATCTTTGATGTGGTTGCCTGATGAAACCACTCCTGCAAGGTCCCTTGGCAGCAGCCCTGGCTGCAGGGCAGATATCCCAGACCTGCAGGGGCTCCCCTTCAGGTGGTGTTGGTTGGACTGAAGGAGGAATCTGACAGCAATGAAAAACCTGGCATGTGCTGGATGATAAGAAGTTTTTCCCTGGAAACACTTAGTAGACAGTAGGTTAGCCCTGCAACCTGCCTGCAAGATGCATGCTCTCAGCTATGGTGCCAGCACACAAGAAAGAGCTCCTATGGATAACGCAGCAAGAAACAGCCAGGCTGGGAATAGGACCCAGAAATCCTGTTCCTGGTGTGACTTTCATGCCACGTGTCACCCAGACTGAGAGGGAACCTGGTCCTTGTGTAGTCTCTGAACCCTGGTGCTGCTGCTGTAGGAGATGCCTTGAAGACACATCCCCGGAGGCATTTTGCGATGTGAATACCCCATGGCAGGTATGCCCTGCAGTGAAGCATAGTTTTAAATCAAGGCTGAACTGAGCAGGGGTGTGAGGCACTTTTGTTGCTTGACTTGAGGACCAGCCCATGCACAATTCAGGGGATGCTCAAGCTGAGCAGAGCTGCAGATGCAATTGGTCCATGTAGTAGTTCCTGGAGTCTCCTGACTTCCCATTCCTGTCATGGGGTTCATGTTGCCACAGTCCCAGCACTTTGGGACTTGGGGATGCAACTCCATCCCTGCTCTTCTGGGGAGATGTCTTTTTCCACCAGACACCTTTCTCCCCTATGCCTCTGCAAAGCCTGGGGCTGGCCTGGCCCCATGCTCACCAGGGACCACAGCATGCCTGAACCAGGCAGCCAGGCTCGGTGGGAGCCTGGTGCTCCAGCTGCCAGCAGAGTGGCTCTCCCTTGCCATCTGCCCCACACTGGGCCTGCAAATAAACAAACACCCCAGAACCAAGCACGAGCAACTCATCCCCTCCTAACAATGTAATTACAGTGAAGCAGCTGGTGAGCAGCACTTGAAACCTGGCAGGTAAACATGGCTTTCTCCTCTACTGCTCAGGCAAATTACTCTCCTCCTTCAAGAGGAGTAGTAATTTCAGGAGAGGGGTCCACGTTTTTGTGGTGAGGGTTGTGGCCAGAGACTTTCATCTCAGCCTTTTGATGCCGAGCAGGAATAATAGATGGCAGACATCAACACCCCACCTTGCTGTGCTTCCTGCTCTGGGCCATTTTCCACCTCCTGGTGGGTATCTGAGTCTCCTTGCCTTTTCCAGCTCCTGGGCCAGCTGCTGGCTCCCTCTCCTTTGCCAGGATGGGTAAGGGCACAGGGAATCTCAGAAAGCCAGGCCAGAGCTGGCACCAGCCATCCAGGAGATAAAGAAGCTGTCATGTGCCCAGAAGGGCTGGCAGAGAGAGGCAGAAGGGGATGGCAGGGCCACATCACCACCCATCTCAGTCTCTTGTACCACCACTTCAGGGCTGTGTCTGCTCCAGAGCCAGTGGACTAAGTGTGAACTTGGATACCTTAGTGATGGGCACCCTTTGAGACCAATCAGCCTCACCAGGGAGGTGAGGCTACCCAAAATAAGAGATCACCAGAAGATCCCCAGCGGTGAAATCTCTTGCAGAGTAAGCCCAGACTATCACACGAGGGATGTCCCACTCTGTGCACAAGCACGTTACATCATTGCACTGTGCCCCAGACCTGTCCCCTGCTCCAATCTCTCAGCCGTACCCTGAGGTCCCTTGGGTACCACTAAAGAGAAGAGGAGATATGTGGGAAGCAGAAGGTAGGTGCTGAGGAAGCTGCATGGGTGGAAGAGGACTGGGAGAAAAGATGGAGTGAAGGAGGATTGTCCCAGTTGGGAGAGAGGGGTGCAGAAGACCCTTGCTCCCTGCCTTACCTCCCAGTGCCTCCAGTACTCCCCAGTAAGCAACCCTGAGCATGATGCTCCTGAGCTTTGGGGTCCTCTGCCCAGGTGCTGGCTCACCATCACCGTGCTCCTCGCTGCTCGCCCAGCCTGGTGTCACCAGAAGCCTCCCATGCTTAGCCTGGCAGAGCTGGGTCCCTCTGGGGAAGGAGGTGCCAGCACGGGGAGGAGTGTCACTCTCTCCCATGGTGACAGTACAGCGTCCACACAGGGAGAGGGAGGGATGGGACAGCCCACGCTGCCACACCCAGTGGCAATGGCAGGCTGAGCACCGGTGAGTCCAGTACTGTGGCATGCCGGCGGAGCATGGCTGTCCCAGGGCATGCAGTGGCAATGGTTTGAGAGACACTTGGTTTTCTGGGAATGATTCCTGCTGGCCATAACACCCAGACGTCATGTGCTGAGCTGTGCATGCTGGCAGCAAGGGGACAGAGCTGGACATGTGGGTGGTGGCTTTCAGGTACTTCAGGCTGACTCTCCGCACAGTATCTCTGCACTGTTAGCCTAGGGCAGGCAGACTGGGGATGGGTCAGACTATCTCCGCACAATCTGCAAGAGTGCTGAGTTGTAAAGGGATTGACACTTGAAGTATCGGCCACAACATGCTGCTTTATGCCCTGCTGGCTTGATGCTCTCCTACAAGCAGAGCCAGGGTGTTAAATCCACTACTCTGAACCACTTCCAGCTCAAGTAAATGCACCTGCCAGAACCCTCTTCCCTGCAATTCGAGGGCAGGGGCACCATGTTTCACTTGCTGGAGCATAGAAGGGATGCTGTTGCCTCCTGGGAATGCTCAGCCAATGCCCAGGATCACCCCCTGGCAGGCCCAGGGTGGGTGCTGGCTGCCACATAGCCAGGTGCTGCACAGAAGATGTGCATGGTCCAACTCTCCACTGACATAATTCCTGGGAGGCAGACAGGAGTTGCTGGTGGGGACTTAGCTCACATTTCTTAGAGCACTTGGGTATCTGTGTGGAGAGGAGGTAATTGTTAAATGTGGGCTGAGATAGGCTGAGCAGGGAGGGCAGGAGGCCAGGGAAGTGGCAGATACCTCATTAGGGCTGGCTTGGTTTATACAAGTTGAGCTTTGTTCAGCATCTCCCCAGGGTTTCGTGGCTGGGAGGTACCATCCCATGCTTCTTGGATGACAGGGAGCCAGGTGGCTATTTTGTGGAGCCTTGCAAAACCTTCCCCATCAGCCATTCCTCAGCAGGATGAAGCACTGATGGGAAGGGGCCATAGCAGGATTGCCTCAATTCTATTCTAAATACTGGTGCCAAATCCCTGTGCAACTATGGCCTCAAAAAGCCTTGGGAGAGCAGCACAGGGTGCAGGTGGTGAAACCTCCTTTATCTGAACCAAGAGATGGTAACCACAGCCTGACCAGGTCTTGGCAGCCTTTATCTGGAAGCAGAGGGGTGGAGGCTGTAACCTCCTCCATCTTGATCATGGTCCTGAATACCAGAGAAAGCATCATCTGGGATAGATATTTTGGCCCACATTGGCCAAAGACCCAAGGCACAGGGTTTCCAAGATTTAAGAGCATCTGCTGGGCCAGTCTTCATGGACCCCTGCAGGCACCATGGACATCTGTGGGCAGGTGAGAGATGTCCATAGTGTGATAGGAGAGAGGCCATGGCTGCTGGGACAAGCTCCTTTAGCCTTCAAGCATCCAAATGCATGTCCATAGCCACTAATGTTGATGTCCAGATGGCTAATGGTGCTGGGACATGGTCTCTCCTTGCCAGGGCAAGATTTTGCTCCTGCGGTGCTGTCAACTAAGAAGGGAAGAGCCATCAGTGTCTTGGACAAAGAGATTAGGTCTCTCTTGTGCCAGATCTCCTTGACACTGGGATCTAGCAGAAAAATAGATTATGCACTAATGGCCAGCTGCCCCCCACGGGCAGTCTCAGTTCCTGTGTGTGTGCCCCAGCTGAGCCTATGGGGTGCCCATGGTGCAGCGCTGGCTCCCAGGCTCCTATGGCACTTCCTGCTGTCACACATCATGGAAGCAGAGCCTGCTGTCCTGCAGGTATAACCTGCCTTTGTCCTTGTCCCACCACTGCCTCACACACGCTCAGCTCAGCCATGTAGCTGGGCTCTCTGTTGCTCACTGCCAGCACCCTCCAGCCTGTGCATCACCAGCAAATCTGGCTGGTGGTGATGCCACCTCTCTGCTTGCTGGTACCTCACTCAAACTGGCAAGTGTCTCCAGGACTCTTCAGCATGTCCTTGCTCACACTGCTCTGTCTTGCTGACATCCCTCCCTAAGCTGCACATCCCCAGCATCACCCTGGCCCATCCCCAGCACCAACCAGACATTGTGTGTCTCTGCACTAAAACCTCACTAAAGAAGGCAAGGACCTATCTGACTCACATGCTTACCCTCACCAAGCTGGGCTGCAGCCCATGTTCACAGCAGCATATCTCTCTAACCTGGGGTCTATGCCCACAAGAACACATCTGTTCCTCATCTGTGCCCACACAGGGGAGGTCTAGTGCAGAAGAGATGCCTCTGTGTGCTTCATTCAGCAGGGTCCTGTGTTCAAAGCCAGCCTGAGAGAGGCTTCTTGCTTGGCTGTAGGGGTGTATATGAGCCCCTCTGAGCCTGCCTGCCCCAAGGCTTTGCTGGCTCAAAGGAAGTGGAGCAAAAGCATGAGGGTCTGGCTTACACTGTGCTACAGTCTCATGAGTTATATGCTGAGGCTGCAGAGCATCTCATGGCATCCAGACCCCTCTTCATGCAGCTGTCATGGACCCCAACCATCCCCAGTTCTGCAGGCATGGCCTGTTGGCCCCTTCATTGCCTGATACTCACGTCTGTCTGGCCACCAGATCTGGTAATTGAACAGGAAGGTCCTTTCTGCAAGTCTCTTGCTTGCTGGTCCTTCCCAACACAGCCAGCCTCTGGTTTTCTGGCTGGCTGCAGGAGTGAGCCAGTCTTACCCAGCCCCACAGTCTTGTGCTCCCCCATATTGAGCACTCCCAATTTGGGACAACCTCCCCATCAACACCACTGCAAAGGGCTCTGTGAAAGTCATGGGGAAGGGTAGAAAATATATCTGAATATATCTCACACTTTCCACAGCCACATTGCACCTGGCAGAGCGGGAGCAAGGATCTTGGGAGAGGCAGCTCCCTACCTGCTCGCTCCCTCGGCCACAGCTCGGCGGCCGAGCTGGCACCCCAGCACCTGCCTCCCCCCAGCCTGCAAGTCCCGGGGCAGCATGCAAGGAGTGACAGGTGAGTTGGCAGCAAGGCAGCTCTGGCACCCCTTGGCGCTCCTTCTAAACCAAGCCCTTTGTACGCCGTGTTTCTGCCATGACAAACTGGCAGACATCAAGGAGAAATAATTTGCTGGGATTCTTCTGGACAGGTGTGTCCTGACGCCCACACGCCGCTCTCACCCGTGCGGACAGGAGACACGTGCTCTGATGTTTCCCGACACCTGGGCATGGCTGCTGGCTTGTGGTTGCTGGAAACACTGGCAGAGGGGTTGGGTCTGTTTCTCTCCAAGACCTTAGATTCAATGGATGGCTGTCGACTCAGGGTTTGCCCTTCCCAGTACACAGGTCATGAGACACCAAACATGCAGGGTTTGTGGGAAGACTACCAAGGCAGCTTTACTCCCAACAGGACAAAACCAGCTCCAAAGGCTGCAGTATTACTCTGCCCTTCCCTCTGTTCCATCACTCTGGAGCATCACTTAGCTTTAGGCAAGTAAGATCCTATACCCAAGCTGTTGCTCCAAATCACCAGGTTTGCCTCCTGCTGCCACTCCGATAACTGATGACCTTCCTTGGCAGAGCCAGGAACAAGCCCTCTGGTCTACTTTTCAGGATTCCCTGGTCTCTGAAAATTATTCTGAGTTTATAATTCCTGTCTCTGAAGTCACACAATTCTGTTCCATCTCTTCACATCCCATGCCCCATCTCATGGCAGGGCTTTGTGTAAGCTTAGAGCAGGGCTCAGGAAGCAGGATCTTGAGCAGGGCTAGTGTGGCAGCTTAGTCTTTCCTTAGCAGGGAAATCATTCTTGGAATCTCAGTGTTGACTGTGTCAGTTGTGAAGCTGGGCTGGTGGGACAGGCCTTGGGGTCTGGGACATGCCCAGCTCCCACTGTCTTAGCAGGAGCTCTGTGGGACTGCAAACAGGAGCAGAGGGCATGTCCTGTTCCCAGCATGGAGCAGCTCAGTGCCTTGCCCCAGCTGAGGACTCCAAGTAGGGTCTCTGGACCTTGGGCCAGTGCAGGCATCTCTCCTGAGAGGGTTTTCCAAGGAAAAGACACTGAGTCAAGCTCCTCAAACCATGCCACTCCTGGCAAGGCAGACAGCAGCCTGTCAGGATGGGCTGGGAATCTCTTCCATCCAGCACTGCTGCAGGCTCCCCCCTCACCCAGGAAAGCCACACGTGGATGGCCAGCAAAGGCATACATATCCCAACATCTGGTGAGGCTCTGGCATGCTCAGCCGTAGCCTGGGCTCAGTAACATCTGAGCTCAACCGAAAGTGCTGCTTTGGCTGAATCCAGGCCAGGATAGCTCCTACACTTCCAGCCAACCAAGAGGCTGAGAGCGACACAGACTTGGGGATCTGATGGCAAAGGCAGCATCCCACAAGACCCCTGCTCCCTGCCCAGCTCCCACCATCCTTCATGGGGCCAGCCTGGCCTGAAGAGGAGTGGTGGGGTTGGGGTCTGGGAACACCCTCTCTGTGGTTTCCCTCCTAATAACGAGGGGATGACGCTATATGTGCAAACTGTTCCTAAGGGAGGAATGTCCTTTCTTCCTTTGCCATGTCGCGGCTAGCTAAGTACAGGCCTTCATTTCAGCAGCCTCCTCATGGCTTGCTACTGTAAAGTGTATCTTCCACATCTGGCCTGAATGTTCCACAGCTGCCAGGCTTGCCCTCTCTTCCCAGCCCATCTGGGCCAGGCATCACCAAGACAGTGAGACCAGAAATACTGGGAGAGGCTGGGATGCACTGGGAGGGGATGGTGCTTTGTCTCCCAAAGGGATGGGCTGGCACAGGGGACTCTCCCACAGGTGGAGGAGGAATCTTAAGCCTGTCTGTGATATGCCTTATACTGGTCTCACTTATATGGTTATAGCGCTTCTCCTGGTATAACTATAAGGACCTCTGCTTATATAGCTATAGGGGGCACCCCTTTTTACTCTGACAGGGATCACTGAGCCAGGAGGCTGCCCACATTCATGCAGACACTTCTTCACCTCCCCCTGTGTAGCAATAGAGGAGGGCATCCAGTTTAACAGTCCACAGTTTCAGGTGGACATATCCCCTGCCCCTCCCACCCTCGGGACTGCCTTTATGGCCACATCCTTGCTGCCCAGGACTTTGATTTGCTGCCGTGATAAACGCCGGTGAAAATGGCATGGGCTGGGGTCATGCAAGCAGAGACCCTCGTTGGCTGCCCCACGGAAGTGTTGCCAGTCTTTGCAGACCCGTTTGTCCCTCAAGGGATGCCAGGCCGTTCCTTCAGCCCACCAGCAGCATCGAGAGCACCGAGAACTGGTCCGGGCTGCCGTGTCTTTCCGTGTCCCGGGCACATGGGGGTGTGTAGGTGCCCACGGGTGTGCAGCACAGGTGTGCAGGCAGGTGCATGTGCATCCACTGCCCTCTGCTGAGGAGTGAGGCCGGCTCAGCGGGGCTGAGCCTTGCGGGGCTGCTGGGACTGCACAGGCACCGGCCACGGGCACCGGCAGCTTTAGGGCCTGATTTTGCTCTTTCTACCCCTCTCACATCTCACCGGGTGTTATTTTCTGGCCCCAGACCCCTGATCCCTGGCTCTCAGCTCTTGTCCCCATGCCACTGCCAGCCTTCCTTGCCATACCTTTCCTAGTTTCTCACTGAGGTAGGTCCTTTCTACCCCTTTCCCATTATTTGCTTGGAGTGTAGATGTGCAATTATCCATCTATCTACCTAGTTTTTACTATCTATTTCTCTATCTAGTTTTTACTGCCCCCAGCCCCCGCCAAGTAGATCCATCTGAATAACCAGGAGCTGAGAAGCACAAAGGAGCTGCTGGCTGCAGCTGGAACTGTGGGATAGTGGTGTACCTGCCCAAGCCAGCCCTAGTGAGTGGTGATGGAGCTGCCTGCAGCATCCATGCTCTCCTCTGCCCTGCCCCAGACTTGTGGGGTGCTTCTTCCCAGCGTTTGTGCCCAGCTCATACAGAAGTTGATTGCAACAAACCAGTGGGGTCTTGCCAGGCATGATCCCCTGCGTGATGCTAAGAAGGCAGAATTGTGTCAACAGGGCTAGATTCAGACTCTCTGCAGCACATCTACTTACCTGAGGAGCTACAATCACATGCTTTAATGCCTCGAGGGTCTCTGGTGGGTCTAGGGTACGTTTAGCTGTCAGATATATTGAGGAGGACCTGTTCCCCCCCACCACCACATACCTTCTATTCCCTCACTGCCTCTCTGTAAATAGGCCACTTAATTCAAAGCCTCCAGAGGAAAGGAGCGGGAATCTCTGGTTATGTCTGCACTGGTAAAACTAACAGACCCAGGGCATTGCCAGGCACAGCACTGGGCTTGTCCCTACTGGAGTTTTTAGCACTGTCCTTTTATGATTTTGGGCCAGCTTGCAGTGATCCAGACAATTTTTGCTCATAGTTTAGGAGTTAGCCTGGGTCAGGGACAATCCCAGCAGGATCTGGCACACAGGCTGCCCATTTGCAGGATGCATTTCACAGCCTGGAGATGGGCTGGTCCATGACAGTGGTCCCCAGGGGCAGAGAGAATTCCCGAGTTTGTTTAACTTAGCACAGGGCTGTAGAGAATCTTTCCCAGAGAGACTGGGAATGGATACTTTGGAAATGCAGCCCCATTGCCCCTGACATGTCTGCTCAAGGTGTTTGGAGGAGTCTCTGGGTAGAGGAGCTCCCAGGCCAGGGACAGAGGTGTGATTTTTTCTGTAGGTATTGTGCAGTCAGGGTGAAGGTTAAGGAGAGTTTCAATGGCTGGACTGTGGGACTACAGGCAAGGGAAGGGCTTGAGACAGAACCTGTTGGGGATGGGGTAAAAATTCATCCATCCATGACATAGGAGAGTCTCAGCCCATTTCTCCCTAAACCTGTCTCCCACATACATCAATAGCAAGATTTATTCACACATTCAATGAAAGTCACACTAGAGTGACCCCAAAGAACCCCCACCCCCTGGGTCTTTTCAGGCATCACTTGCCCTCTCCCACTGTGGTTACACAACACCAGCTGCATTTGCACACCTGCTGGGCCTGGGGGGGTGGTGAGGATGCATGCACACACACACACACACGTGTATGTGTGTGCTCCCGTGTGTGTGTGCTCACGTGTGTGTGTGCTCACAAGTGTGTGTCTCTGTTNTCCCATGTGTGTGTGTGCTCACAAGTGTGTGTGTGTGCTCCGGTGTGTGTGTGCTCCGGTGTGTGTGTGCTCCCATGTGTGTGTGCTCCCATGTGTGTGTGTGCTCACAAGTGTGTGTGTGTGCTCCCGTGTGTGTGTGCTCCTGTGTGTGTGTGCTCCCATGTGTGTGTGCTCCCATGTGTGTGTGTGCTCACAAGTGTGTGTGTGTGCTCACGTGTGTGAGGGCACATGCACAGTGATGGGCAGACCCCCCTGGCATGCCGTGTGCCTGTGTTTGCACTGCACTTGCCATGTGCGTTTTAGGGCACGTGTGGGATCTGGCAGCCTGCTGCGGGTGCTTGGCGTGGGCAAGGGGTGTTTTGCTCAACACCTGTCTTCACCTACGGCGGTGGTTTTGATGCAGAGAAAGATGGGCTTTTGATGTCTGCGTGCGTGTGCTCTGCTGGTATTTCACACACCCTGTGTGCAGCCTGCGTGGAGGGCTGTTTGCACATGCATGTGTGTGTGCACGTGTGTGAAGTGTGAGATCAGTGTCTCAGCTGGCCGCCACTCCTGCTGGAATCCCTGCCTCCCAGGCCATGTTATAAATGAATACACTTGAAAGCATTTTTTCCCCCTTAGCCATCAGATATCACTGGGAGAAGAAAAGGAACTGGGCACTTTATCTTCATTAGCAGCTGAGAGCCTCTTGGGCCAGCTTTAGTCTGGGTGATGCTCCCTCCACCCCTGCTCTTATCCCCTGTCCTCACTCATTAGCCCTTTCCAGAGGGCAAAGGGGCTGGCTGGCAGGGACCTGCAGCTTTGCTGCATTGCTGTTCCTGCTGACCACCATGTCCTCTAGCCCTATGGCCTTCTCCGGTTGCCCCTAGTTATCAGGGCTGGGAGGGAAGGGGAGACATCCTTTTCCTTTATCTACCCTGGGAGACTGCAGAGTCATTTCAGACTCCAAGAAGCTCCTTCAGTTGCAAGCTGCTGCCACCTCTGGGTTTGGAACTGGCTTAGGCCAGCACTGGCTCATGGTGTGGAACTGTCGGGGATTGGTATAGTGGTGGCACTGTGGCCAAGCCTCCGTGGAAATGATTGCAGCTGGGCAGGTTAAGGGCAGCCCTTTCCTTCTGGAGCTGCTCATCACTGGGAAGCAGTCATGCCCGCATCCATTAATACCCAGTAACCATGACAACTGCTGTGGAACTGTCATCCTGTCCCCAGGCCACCCACCACAGGGTTCTCCTCAGAGGGGTCTCAGGACAGCAGCTTTCCTTGAATCACTGCTGTGTGTGAGGTGGCCTGTGGGCTGCACATTGTCCCACTGCCGAGGGCTGTGGCGTTTGGAGGGGATACACACCCTTCCCTGCAGCACACTGGGGTATCCCTAGGCAGGGCCAGGGGTGCTGCTGGCAGGAACAGGGCAGGATGCTGGGGGTACCATGGCTGTGGGGAGGACTCTAGGAGAGGACAGGAACAGAGAGTGGCTGCTCCCCTTTTGCAAGCCCAGATGCTAGGGTTTCAGTGAGACAGAGAGGCAGTGGTGTTGGGGGCAGACTGCCTTAGGTAACATTCTTTACTGCTTAAAAGAAGCCATAAATCACTCATTCTTTATTAAAAGCTCTGCCTGACTGGGAGAGAAATGTCAGGAGCATAAATCAACTCTACTGCTCTCTTGCAAGGGTCCTGGCTTGCCAAGGACTGCTCCCTCCACTATCCCCAGGTAGAGAACAGCACGGCCACAAAATTTATGCCCACCCCCATGGACGAGGAATGGGGGTGCAGGCCAGGGGCCAGTGATGTGGCCTGTTTAAAACCTAGGCTTTCTGGGACAATCCTTACCTGGGCAGTCATAAGGAATAAAAACAGGGTCTATCCAGGAAGCATGGGCTTTTGCTTCCCCTGCTTCTCAGGCTCAGAGGGAGAGCTGGCCACTGCCCTGGCCCTCTGGGTACTGGGATGCTACAGAGGTGCCCATGCAGCTATGGGCAGAGAGCAGCACTTCCTGGAGCCACCAGGAAGGAGACCCCCTTCTCCTTCCACTTGCCTGGCAGTGAGAAGGGCTGGCCTTCCCCAGACATGCAGCCTTTGCTTAGGAACTGAAAGGGGACAGCTGAAGCATCTGATAGCCTGCAGTTTTGCCCCAAAAGATGGGGACTAGCCCCAGTTTGCTGTTCCTGCCTCCTCCTGGAGCAGAGCTGGGGGATGAGGAGTTCAGAAGGTAGGAAAACACCCCATCCAAAGCCCAAGGGCAGGCTGTATGGAGAAAGGCACCTATGCCTGCCTCTTGCCTGCATAAAGCCAGGCAGGGGAATAGAGGTAGGCAAGAACCCGAACAGGAGGAGGACTTACACACTGTTAAAGCATCTGCAGGCACTGAGGTAGCTGCTCTTGCTCCTCCATCTCCTGTTTTTCCAGTTAGATGCATGGCTTAATATAGCAGCACTTACGTTGTAAAACATCGCTCATAAAACAGAGAGGATGTGCTGTGTGGGAGCGTGTGCAAGCCAATCCCCAGCTGCTTTTTGATGTTGGCCTGGAAATTGCAGTGTCTTGGCAACAGCTGCTCGCTGGGGTTTGTGTGCAGCAGCGCCAAAGCTGCCCGGGTGCAAACCTGCATTGATCTCTGGATGAGCTTGCAGGGTTTCCATCCATTCCAGGTTCTTTGTCTAGAGTACAAGGGATGGGAGCTACTAGGGGGTGCTAGGGGACATATGTGCATAGCCCTGAAGATCTCAGCCCATGCCTTGTACCATGGAGCTGGTGCCATGGGAGCCTTTCCTTAGTGAGGAGGAACAGCAGGTATGGCTAAATCTGGAGCCCAAGGGACGGGCAGCAACGAGCAGCAAACACACATTGGCACTGCCAGCACTGACTGTGGATGCTGAGGAGGAAACTGTGCATTCTGATTATTTCTGCTGTGTTGGTGGGGGAAATCGGTGCCTTGGCTGCTCCCAACAGCACTGGCCTTTTTCAAATGACTTCCCCCAGAGAGGGAGCAGGCTAATAAGGGAAGCTGGTGAGGCAAAATCAGACCAGGCTCAAGTAGTTTGCACACGGTCAGGCTCCCACATGTGGAAAGGCTGAACACTGCGGGCTTCAGCCTGCATGGAGGCAAGGGCATGACTCTGTGGGGTAGCACCAGGCTGGACCAGGCAGCCAAAGATAGCTCATCCTCTCATCTCAGCCTAGGCCTCAGCTGGAGAGGGAATGGGCTGTGAGGGGAAAGAAGAGACAAGGGGGTAGGAGTTGGGATCTTCTTGCTTGGGAACTTGCCAGGACTCTTCCTTCAAAGGAAAGGAAGTCCTAAGCACAGGGCCACAGGCTTTCATCAACCACTTGCTGCAAACACCGAACTCCATGGGGCTGTTTATCCTGGCACAGGAGAGCCAGTAAAATGCAGCCCTGATCTGGCCCAGAGAACATGGCTTTCCTCACCACGGCAAGCCCAGCAGCAGGACTGTGACAGCTCTCCAGGGCTGTGCTCAGGCTCCACACAGCCCTGGAGCAGCTCAGGGTCACCAGGGCGTAGGGGTCTTGGGGTCCCATCTCAGCTACTCACAAACCTGAAAATAGGTTTGTCCCTCCCCCAAAGGCAAGGGGACATGAGCAGCGCTGGGAGCTTGTCACCCCAGCTGGCTGGCACCCCCAAAGGGTCTGACCTGTTAAGTTGTCTCCCAGCTGGGCTGACCTAGGGTGCCCTGTAGTTTCCCACGTTCCCTCCTGCCTGCCACCCATCATATTTTGCATTTCTCCATCTACCTTATCTCCCTGCCAGCTCACCACTTTGCAGCTGGTCTCTTGTTTTCCCTCTGCCCTGTCCCTTGCTCCTTGGCCTCACCTGCTCCAGCTCTAGCCCAGCTCCCATGCTGAAGGGCCTCGAGGCAGGTCTCTGATAAGGGCCAGACCAAACAAGAACCTTTTGTGCCATGCTGAACTCATTCACAGGAACTGGGAGAAGACCTGGTCTGGGCAGGACAAAGAGCAATGTACAGAGGGACAGAGTGGTTCAGTGCCTCCGTGTGGTGTCAGACATGCAGCATGATCCTGCCTCAGTTTCCCAGCTTCTCTGAAAAACTTTCTTCTGCCCCTGCTCAAAGAAGCTTATGTCCCTGGAGCAGGGAGGGAAAAGGGCCCATGACGTAGGCTGAACTGGGGAGGGAGGGCACATTTCCTGCTGAGAGATGCTGTCAGTTCTGAGCCCTGTGTGCGCAGTGGGCCTGGCAGCCAGCAAGTGCAAGGAGTAAAATTCTCCCCCCTCCCAACCCGCTGCCGGGTTAATATTCCCTCTAACGACAGACGGCTCCTTTTATCCTCTCTCGCACTCCCGCCAGTGATTTAATCTTGGAACAAGCCATGATTATTTCCTGTACAGCTGCCTCCCTCGCTTCCACCGCAGGCCAGGCAAGGAGCAGACTCTCTTCCAGGCCCCCAGTCTGGCCATGACCGAGGGCAGACAGACCCTCTCCAGCACCCTGACTTCCCATTCCTCGGTGCCTCGGAAAGAGGAGGGACATTCAGTCCCTGCATGGGACTGGCAAGCACTAGGGGCAAAAGCAAGGTATGGTGGATTGCATATGGAAGGTGATGGGTTGCTTGACCAGGGGATCTTCCAGGTCCCAGCTTCATGAGGCTGGTTTAGAGCTGTGAGAAGAGTCTGGTGGGTATCAAATTATCTTTGGGAGTTTTCATGGTAACATCACAGAAACAATTACCCCATAACCCCTAAAAGCTAAGGCAGCTGGATCTCAGACTGCCAGTCCTTGGCACAGGGCTGCTGAGGACTGGCAAATGCAGATCTCCCAGAGGTCCCTGCTGTCCTTTTGATCTCACAGAGCGTCACTGCTTGAGCAGATGGACCTCGACCACAGGGCCACAGGGCACACAGCCTGGAATTCTCCATCACTGATCACAGCAGAGCTGATGGCATGGTCAGCAGCAGCTCCAGAGGAAGGATCAGGGGATCCTTGGGGACCCACACACAACTAGAATGGACAAGATCCACTATACATGAAGAGCTTGGCAGGAGATGGGACTCACCCCATCCTCTGTGCCGTGGATGCAGTTAACCCCAAGCCCTGTAAAAACCTGGGGCCAGCACATCACTGAGGACAAATGCCCACGTCCCCTTGTGTCACTGTTGGGGAGAAGGCTCCCAAATGACTGCGTTAATATCCGCTGTCTACCTGCAAGTAGGCAATTACTGCTGGGAAAGTGCTGCTAATGGGGACCAGCACTTGTCACCAGAGCATATGTACATGGACGTGCATGCTTGTCCTTGTGTGCATTGCTTGGAGGGCTGGGGAAAGCCAGGGTCCCTCCTTGCCAGGATAGGGAAAAGAAACAAGAGACCAGGGCTGGCCCGGGGCCACCCCAGCAGTATCAAAACGTGGGGTACAGCTCCATCTGGTGGACAGCCAGCCCGACCCAAGTGTCACCAAGTCCCTTTGGCCACCACATGGAGACAACGCACCCCAAGGGCTGGAGCTTATGGCTCTGCCTTCCCAGTCACCATTGGGAAACAGAGCCAGGGGATGCAGCCTCGTCCCAGCGCTTGAATGCTCCAGCACTTCGGAATGCTGAGGCAGCTTTGGCCTGTGGATGCACATGCTGCTGCAAGTACGCAGCTGCATCGGCACATGCACACAGCCTGGGCAGAGAGCACCAGGAGAGCTGGCGCAGAGCCTGCTGTGCCCCCACAGCCTGCCGTTTGCGTACTTAGTGTCCCATGTGCCTGCAGGAGAGGTTAAATAAAGGCAGCTGCCTGCCTGCCAGACGGAAACAATCCTGAAGGACTAGATTGTTCAGCTCCTGCCAGCCAGGGAGGTGTGGGAACAAGTCTCACCTAGAAACCAGGGGTCCTGGGCTCAACACCCGGCATCGACATGATCCTGGATAAATCTTTGCTGACCGTCGAGGAGGATACTTGCACAGATGCTTTCGTTGCCCCGTGCTTCTCTTTGGCCTCTTCTCCCAGCATTCTCTGCACACACAGCGTCCTGTGGCACCCCGTCCCACGCAGCACAGAGTCCTCGTCCCTTCTCCCACAGCCGTTTCACTGGCAGGAGACCCCAGAGATGCTCCGAGTTTCTGGCGAGGTGGGAGGTGCTGAGTCTTCCCGGGTGACGGACAGCAGGATGGAATCACAGTCACCAAAGGGGCAAGCAGATACCTTCCCTCAGAGCCGTGGAATGTTCCCACGGCTATGCCAGTGCCCCTGAAGCCAATATCCACAAAGCGGAGAGGGCAGAGGGAGGCAAGGGATTACAGTGATGGGCTGGGCACACAGCCGCCGGAGAGACATCCTGGGGACGGGGAGGGGACCCGAGCAGCGCTGGAGCAGCGGCGGGGGCGGCTGCCGAGAGAGGGCAGCACAGCCCCGGCCCGGGCCACCCCCGAGCCCCCCGGAGCCACCACCGCGCCCCCGCTCGCCCAGCTCCGCCTCACCCTTTCGAGGGCTCCAGCGCAGAGACCACCGTCACCTCCCCGTGCTGGACTGGCAGGGGATCTCCTGACGGCGCCTGAATTGGTTGCAGGGAGGATGATTAGCCCTTCATCAACCTCTATCACCCTGCGGCTATGTAGATTTTCTCCTGCCACAAGACCTTACAGATGTGTTGGCAGGCATTCAAGCAGCCCATGGCGATTCTTAGTACTTCCCAGTTATTCCTTCCTGTTCCACTCAGCGCTTAGAGCTTCTTCCCTCAGGACTTTAGCGACAGCAGTCCTGTGAGGGATGTGGGCTGGAAGCATTGCCTTGGCGGCAATCAATCCGCATCCTCACCCCTATGGGCAGCAAGGACCACCTTGCCTCTCCCACCAGCAGCCCACTGCTAGGACCCATCTCTCTGCCCATGGATTAGGAAGCAGAGATGTGTTTTCATGTGGATTCAAGCCCGCCTCTGCCTTGCACTTTTTCCACACAGAGAAGCTGCATTTCTCCAACTGTCTGAGCCATTCCCATCACCACCATTCAGCAAATGGCAGGACAAAAATAACTTCTCTCCAGGGACTGCAAGAGAGCTACTCGACTTGACTGTGCTCTGCTTCACTCTACTGTGTGAATCCAGGGCCGACTGTGGATCAGGGACTGCACAAGCTCCTCCAGCCTCCGTAGGTAGGCACTGCTCCCCGCCCTGAGCCACACTAAGCGGGTACTGCAGGGTAAGCTTTGGTGGACCCACAGCTGTAGCCCCCTGCTCTTGAGGGCTGTGTTGGGGATAGGAGACAGGTGGAAGGTAATCAGGAATGGAAAAGGGAGAGATGCCTGGGCTGAGGTGCTCAGAAGCACAAGCCAATTCTCCTCCGTGGGCACTGCAGACATCCTGCCAGCCAGGTCCTCTGAGGCTTCCCAACACAGGCAGGAGTTCTGCTGTGAGGCTTGGGGAGGGGTAGCATCAGGGCTGTCAGACCCTCTCACTGAGAGATGTACCAAGACTGAGCTCTGTCTCCATGGGTAAAGCAGTGCAGCAGCTGGCTAGCCAGCTGCTGCCAGGGAGACAGTCCTTTCCCTGCCTGCCTTTGCCAGTACAGACAGACCACGGCACAGCAAGTGAGCTATTAAAGAACAGCTCTAGCCAGCCAGCAAACACATGCTCATTCATCATTCTGGAGCAGGCAGGGGGATGTGCCAACTGCATTAAGCCAGGACCCATCACAAAGCCTGTGTCCAATAGCTCAGAATCCTGGAAGCTGACTAGGGGCCCTGGACCCTCCAAAATGCCTTTTGTGTCATGGGGGTGCTGGGAGAGCTGCCCTGCCCCAGGCTGAGAGCTTACGGATTTCTGAGCCAGAGCCCCAGCATGGGAACATCACGCCAGGGACAATTTGGAGAGGATGCGACAGTTGGCATGAGCTTGCCTGAGCTGCCCCCACATTCCCACCTGAACCAGGCAGACAGAGCTGCATAGCTGTGTGTGGTGGGAGGCTCAGGTCAGGTGAAGCAGAGCAAGAGATTGTCAGGCATCTGCAGGGAACTGTGTGGATCCTGCAGGTCAGTGCTAGCTCTCTCAAAGACTTATTACAGTACTGCCTACAGTACTGGTTTTATACCAGCTTCTCTCCCGTGGTGCTGCTGTCTTCCCACCTGTCTCCATCCCTAGAGCCCAATCATCTGTGCTGGGAACCTGAGTGCTCCAACTTCTCGTCTGGAACACCCCTGATTCAGGACAGGCATACCCTTTTACACGGCCCAGATTAGGGTCTTGGACAAGAAAGCATCCCTTTGTTGGTGCTGGCAGGTCGCTGAAGTATGTGATGCCCTGCTAGAGTGACCCTTAGTCACAGAGAATCTGTGTATGCCACCAGTGTCCCTGCAAATCTACCCCACCAACAGCTGAAGATTTAGCCAAGGGTAGAACTCTGAGAGCTTTGAGACTGACTGTGCCTGAAGATCTACCTCATTCTTCCCTTTCATCTAAGGGCATGACAATCCTGGTGCCTGGGGTGGGAAACCAAATTCCTTGGGAAGGGGAATGCTGCCCTTCCCTCCTGCTTTGTGCCTTTCCCTACCAGCTGACCAAGAAAGAGGCCAAGAAGAGATGGTCTCAAGGATGCAGCTTGCACTATATCATTGCCTGCCAGCCTCGGGGCTTGAACCTGAATAACAAAACTAAAGAGTGGGGAAAAGATCCTCCTCTTTCACATGGAAGTGCAACTGCCTCCCATGTAAGCTGCAAAGCTGCTTCTTTACCCACGTAAGAAACATCCTGCTGTTCTTGTGGGGCTTGGGTAATTCCATAGTGCTTGCAGGAAGCTCTTGCCACTGTCAGCAATGCTGCCTTGGAGAAGGACTGGGTGCTGCTGACCTCCTCTACCCCAGAGCTGCTGCTGCAGCAGGACACAAGCTGCGAGCAAGAAGGGAATAATGCCCTGGAGCTCTTCTGCTGCTCATAGCTGAGGCCTTTAGCTGCGTCACTAAACAGCCCTGAGCTGGATTTTTGAAGAGGCTTCAGCCAAATGTCCCCTCCTGGGAGTGGTAGGAGGTGTACGCACACTGAGCAGAGTGGTGCAGCAACCACAAGCCCAGCAAGGGCTGGGGAGCTCTCTGGCCTCTGCTGTGAAGTCCAGCTCATCACTGCCAAATAAGAATAACCTTTATGAATGGGTTCTGGGAAGCCAGTTTGGGAGAGCTCACACAGCATGGGTGAGGCTTCGTGAAGTGATCTGGGAGCAATTTTACTTCAACAGGAACAAGTAGTATGCAGAAAGATCTCTGCTTCCTCACCTGAAAAATTCAGCTGTGGGTTTCTGATGAGACCACGTGCGCACACCAGAAAATCCTTAAACACGCAAAGAGAGCAAAGACAACAAGCTCCTTCCTATCGCCTCCCTAGGGCTCCTCCATGTTCTTGGCTAGGTTGAAACCAGCTATGTATATCTAAAGGTGCTGACTTAATTGTCATCAGGAACCTTGTCCCGATTTTCTTCCCCTTTACCAAAATCCTTATGGTTACTTCAGCCCAGCCTAATCTGGCGTTGAGTGTGTAATGCTGGACCAGATCCACTTTGCTTCTGGCCACTCCCAAAGCAAACCTCTGTATCTGAGGGTCTGTGCGTACATATGCCTGTTCTTTGCACATGTCACTGCAGGGGTGGCAGCTGGCCACAGCGCAGGATATGTGGGAATGAGACTTTGCTCTTCATCCCTGCTGTGGCCCAGAGGGCATAGCCTCTCTCCTGCTCCCAGAAGGGCAAGTCAGCCCCAAGCTTCGGGTGGCCAGTCGAGAAGCCTGGAACATGGCTCCGAGTCTGCGCTTTCTTTGCAAACACCTCCAGCATCAGCAGTGCAGTGGAAGTGGGGAGGGGAGAGGGTGGGCTGGTTTGGCTCCTCCCAGTTGATAATTCATTACCGCCTGTTAGCCTGGATCCATCCGGCAGCAGCTACATCCTGGCAACAGCATGTGTTCCTTCCACACATAAAATGCTGTCTCAAAATGCATCCTTGAGACATTCTCCCTGAAACCTTTTCCAGCTGCCTCTCCCAGCGCTTCACTTGTGGGAGCAGTCCCTGCAATTGGGACATTTTGTTCTTAATGGATGCTTGGTACTCATCATAGAAATCAGGGCTGCAGCTCAGGAGAAATACAAGGGAGATCTTCCTGCATGGAGTGGAGAGGCAGCAACATCTATGGCGTGCTCTGATCCATAGAGGGAGAAGCAGCATCTCTGCTCATGTATGTGGCTGGTTTATCGCACACCATTTGCAATGATGCAGAAGTGCAGCATCTCTTCCCTCCCCTCCTTCTCTGTGGGTCTGGGAGCTTTGGGCAGGAGAGCTGGCTGATCTTGCCTCGGGGACCTGGAGGCGGTCTTGTCCTGTTTCTCCAAGGTCCCTGACTTCGGCCTGATGATGCTGACTGTCAGCCTGGTGGTAAATCTCCCTTCCACAGCTGAATGGGAAGAGGCAGGGTGGGTGAAGGACCCCACGCTTGCACAGAAAGTCATGGGAGAGCTCCCTCGTGGCACCTTCTGACTCCCTGTGGAGCCATGCCCAGGGCTGGGCTGGTTCTCAGGAGAGATGAGGCTCGGCCACCAAGCCTAAACCTTTCGTGTTGGCCGCTGAGTCACAGCCAGCCTTGCACCCTCCCCAAGCCTTCTCCAGCTGCCCTCTGAGCACCCGTTCTTCTTGATCCTCACGCCACCTCAGCCTTTCCTCTAGCCTTTTCAGAGGCTTTTCCTCCCCACCATGTACCCCTAGCATCACCGGGCCAGGGGGCTCTGCTGGCCTGGGAAGGTTTATCCTTCCCCTAGTAGGTAAGAAAACAGCAGGACTTGGCAAGAACAGCCGAGTTCAGAAGCCCTCCCTAGACCCTTCCCGTGTCCCTTGCCCTCCGGGCTCCCCACCACATCCCCCACACAAAGGGCTGGGGGGCTGTGACAGCATGGCAGGTCCCAGCCCGTCCACCCTGGCGGGCGCGCCGAAGGAGCCCCCATCGGTGAAGGTCACGCCGGGGCGGCGGCCCCCGGGCAAAGCCGCGCCGCGCTCTCCCCCCCCGCCGCCCACCGGCGAGGGGCGGGCGCAGCGGGGCNCTCCCGGCCTCTTATGGGCGGTGCCGGCGCCCCGGCCCCCGCACGCCCGTCCCGCTCCGCGTTAGCATGGGCACGGTGCTCTCCCTCTCCCCCGCCGGCCCCTCTGGCGAGGGCGGCGGCGGCGGC
>WBMY01007773.1:40153-140772 GCA_013397315.1 Donacobius atricapilla
GGGGGCGCCGACGCCCCTCCCCGATGGTAAACCCCCCCCGGTGTGCCCCCCGAAACGGGGGGTGATGCTTTCCCCCTTGGCTTGCTGTGGGAAGAGGGGTCTGTGCCAGAGGAGGCTTAGGGTGCCCAAATGGAGGGGGCCTGCTATGGGAGGGGGGTCTCCTCTCCTCTTGCTTTGCTTCACTGGAGAATAAAGAGGTGGCCTGGATGGGCCTGGTGGTGGCTCCTGGAGTTGCTGGGCTGTGGGGTGCAAGGGCAATTGGGGTAACACCCCAAGCTCCTGGTCATGACCCACTCCTCCCCAAGAAGTATGGGGGGGTCTGAAGGGGGTTTTACTCCCTAGTGTGAGCTGGGCGTCAAATTTTTACCCCTCTTTGTGCCCAAGGCCAGTCTTGGTCTGTCTGAGTGTCTCTTGGACCCTTGTGAGCTTTCCTGGCCCCCTCCATTCCAGATGCAAATTCCTGATGCCTGTCTGCCACACTGAATTTAAACAGGATGCCACAGTTCATGTCACCTCCATTTTTTTTTTTTAAATTTACTTTATTTTTCCTGAAGCTATGCCCTCCCTCACCTCGTTTCTTCCTACCTCTTCTCTGCAGGGCTGGGCTCCCTTTTCCTGGCAGCAGCAGGCTGTGGGAGCTGTGCTGCTATCCCTCTTACCAGCCCTCTGCTTCTGCAGACCTCCAGGGAGAGGGGTGGACAATGGGAAAGCTTGGCCTTTTTAAAAACTCGTTGCTATGCTTCAGGGTACTGAATTTGCCAGGACTTCTTTAGTAGAAGCTGCTGCATATGCTTTCTGGTTGGGGTCTGCATCCAGAGCTTCACAGCCCCTCTCAGCCAGGCATTCGGACTCCCCTCTGCTGGGAAGAGCTGTGCTGGCTCTGCAGGTCATGGAGGGTAAGCTGGATTCTCTCTACCTTTGTGTGCATCAGCAGAGCTGCTAATTAGGCCCAATCTGGCTCATTCAGGCAAAGCTGTGCTGCCAGGAAGACAGCACAGATGTCCCTGTGATGGGGGCTGACCTGGCAGGGTGCTGTGCAAGGCTTTTCCATGGCTGTGTAAACCAAGCAAGACTGATGCTGCTCCCATCCTCCCTCTCCTCCTGGATGCTCTTGTCCATGCCTTTAGATTGACATTCATGTGACCTTGTGGTGAGCTGTCTGGGCCACAAGGCATTTGCAACCCACCCCAACTTTGGCCATATCCACATCTTGTCATAAGAAAAGTAACTTTGGCTCAAACTGGTGGAGTTGGAGCCTTATAGCTCCTATGGGGCTGCTGGGAGAGCCCTGGCTCTCCCATATCAGCGTTTTGCAGAGAGGGAAACTGAGGTGCCGTGAGATGAATACAGCAAGGTGGTCTGCTGCATCACAGGGTAGCACCTGAGCCATTGGTACCAGCTATTTCCACCCTGAGCTGTGGTGTTTGTCTAGTGGTCTCTATTCCCAGCTGTAGGGCTCTAAGGAGTCTCCTCCCCAGAGCAGAACAACCTCCCAGTGTTGGAGGATTTTCCCACCCTACAGATCTCCTTAGAGACACTCACAGGGTTATTCCAGCTTCAAGCCCCAATCTTTTGAAATGCTTCCAGCTGCAGTGAGGCCATGTCCTTCCCCTCCTCCCTTGTGTTTCATTGATTAAGAGTCCTAGGCCTCACTGGGGGATTTAGGAAGAGCTAATTGCAGACTGGTAATTGAAGACAGCTTGGAGTCTCTGGAAATGTCAAGGAATGAGAGAGGAGCTTAGATGCTCCCATGCATTTAAATATGCATCACTGGCTCAGCCAGAGCCTTACTGGAGGGAAGGAGACAGACATGTCTGGTTTTCCCTCCCTCGGAGGACCTTGTAGAGCTGCTGGGGGGAGCAAGGCAGGGAGAGCACTAATCTTGCCTTGTCTGGGAGCTTTCTGCTCCCCCCAAGGCAAAGGAGATATGTGAGAGAATACAAGCAGGGCGGGGTACTGAGGGTGAGAATCTCAGGCTAGTGAGCTTGGTTTTTCCCTTTTTAAAACTGTGATTTGACATGCCAGACTCCTGTGCTGCTGCATGATTCATGGTCTGGACTCAAGATCCAGCTATTGAACAACAGCAAGGGGAATGGATAGAGCTTGTCTCCAAATTTGTGATCCCTACAGCCACCAGTGCTCCCTGAGGAGCAGTGAGGGGCTGGGCTGTCCCCTGTGCTGCCAGCCCCAGGGCCCAGCAGGGTGTCAGGTTGCAGGGATGGGAGAATTCACATAGGTTTGGCACTCCGAGGTAGAGCAACAGGGCTAAATCAGTGATCAATCACTACAGGGATCCAGGTGAGGGATCCCAGTACTTTCCAAGTTTGAAATTCCTCCAGCAGCAACTCATCTCCTTTCCGTGCCTCACAGTGGGTGCCCCATCTGCTCCACATTGCAGTAACAGAGGTGGGCACTGCAGCCTGCAATGGGTTCAGCCCCTCTGGCCCCAAGGAGGCTTCTTCTCAGGCCAAAGCACCCTTGTCTTCCTTCCCAAAAGTGCATGGGACTCTTAGATGCACCCTGGGTGGCAGTGGATCCCAAGGATGCATAGTCACACATGAAAAAGGGCATTTCTAGCTGAAGTAATGGAAAAAGCTCTGTGGGACTTTCCTTGCCTTACTGCTCTGTCTCTGGAGCAAACTCCATGGGCTAGATGAGCTGGCCATGGCACTGGGGCATAGAGAGGTAATAGGCAGCTGGAGCAGCCAGCCTGGCAAGCCATGCCTCTTCCTGTCAGACAAACAGCAGGGAAGCTCTGCTTTTGCTATTAAGAGTTGTCATCATCCCCCAGAATGACTTGGAGATGCTCCATGGGAGGAAAATGGTCTGGATGATGCAGATCCAGCACCTGCATGGTCAGTGAAGGACGTGCCTTGGCCCAGCTTTCTGCGCAAGCCTTTCCACATTTGCCTGCAAGGATACTGGAGAACATGTTCCTCGAGGCAGATGGAAGTGGGAGGTCTCTCTTCTGCCTCTCTGGGAGCTACTCGAACACTGACTCCATTGCAGATTTGGGCTGTTGCTACTCTGTTGAAACGGGGATGGCTTGTGGGTGCAGGTTTCTGGTTGCCTACCAGCTCCATGACACTTCAGTCACAGCTGCTAATAGGGTGCCTGTGGAGGAGCACATGGGCAAAATGACGCAGGGTGATGGCAGCAAATGGAAGAGAGAGTATGACGGATCCCAGACTAAATTGGCTGACAAGATATTCGTACTCAATAGGGGTGGGATGTTGCTGCATGGTCTCATCTGATGGAAGACACATCCAGGTTGGGTGGAAACCTGCAAGAGCTCTGCCTGTGCCTAGGGTGACCCAGTGGCAGGCATGAGGCTGAGGGAGGTGGGATGGCAAACAGTTTGGCTCCCACTGGAACCAAAGCATGGCCTGTGGCCTTGCCTGGCTGGTGTGTTTGGGAATGAGGAGCACAGACTGGGGACAGCTCTGTGCCAGGAAGATGGGGCAGGTGAGGAAGGGGAATGGCTACCTTGGAGCCCTGCTGTGATGGTTAATCCTTCTGCCACAGAGCCTGGCAAAGCAGAAGGCCAGGGTGCATAGCCTGGGTCATTACCTTCAGCTCACTGAGAGCTGAGTGTGGAGGTTTCCCTGTGCTGTGTCTCCTGCCTCTCTCACAGTCCTTCGTCACTTCTGAGGATTTTATTCCTTAGGAGACAGCCAGGCAGAACCAAGCTGTGACCCAGGGTAGATGTGGGGAGTCTGCCCCAGGGAGTGAGTGTCCCCTGGGCTGGAACAGGGACTGCTCCCTCATCAGAAGTCCTGTATTAAAGCATAATCTGGCATTAGCTCATTAATCCAGTCCTTCTGCTACTCAGCTCCTGCCCTCAGCAAAGTCCACAGCAAGGCCTCAGTGTACAGCTGGGCAGCAGTGGCACCAGGACACTCTCCCTGGCTGCCCCTGATGGGCACCAAAGAACTGGTGGCAACAGGGACAAGGTTTGGGTTTATGGCAGCAGTACAGCTCCAGTCCTCAGCACATTGCCAAGGGAGAAAGTATTGGAAGCACCACTGTTGCTTCCTTGGGGAGACTTCACATGGGGTTTTGGAGCCTGCCTGCCTGCACCTGCAGGCTCTGGCTGAGCCACACTAAGTCATGAAGCACTTTGCAGGGAGCCAGGCCAAAAGAAGGTGATGTCTGGAGAGAGGATGTGAGTCAGCAGCTTGGGGGTAAGGGGTTGAAGAGCTAGTGCAGCTGGGATGAGGAGAGAAGGAAATAGGTGGGAATTGGAAGAGCTAGAGAGGGTGCAGGAGTGGGCAGCGAGGCAGACTGTGTCCCCCAAGGCAGACATGGCCTGGCTGTACTGCAAAGGCATAAGAAATGAAGAAAATGGGAACATCACTAAAATAGGAGAGGGACTAATCCATTCCCTCTCTGATCCATTATGGGGGGGGGGCTGAAAGATTTTGGAGGAGTTGGAGGGGTCCCCCTGTCATGCTGGCAAGAGTTTGTGGTCAAGGCAACCCTCTTGCTAGCTGAGAAAAGCCAGATACAAAGATACATTTGTTTTCTGGTTTTTTTTTTAGTAGGGAAAAAAAATCCTTCTTCCTTTAGTCACAGGGCAACAGAAGAAGCTGGCAGGCCGTATGCTCTGCTCCCTCAGTCTTCCCAGCAGACTGAAGCCCTTTGGGACTATGTTTCTCACCTCACCCTACACAGGGCATCCAAGGACTCCTTGCAGGTAGGTTGGAAGCCCACGGTGCACTGAGTGCAGGTGTCAGCCACGTAAAATAGGCTCCCCACCAGCTGGTGCACCCCACTGCCAGAGACAGCGCCCCCCTATCTGCCCCCCGGGGCTGGGCACCCCTGCTCAGGGCCATGGATGATGTTCCACGGAGAGCTGTGCTGGGCTCGGCCCTGCTTGCCCATTGGCAGGATTTTGCTGCAGTCTGCTCCGAGCCGGTGGTTCTGGTGACTGAAGAAAGCTGCAGAAAGCAGTACTGCTGGTGGACTGGGTCAAATAGGACTCTGGGAAGGGGGGAGGCTGGGTTGGGTGAAGGCGGTCCTCTGATCAGCCCTCGGATAAGCTCAACATGTCGTGAGGGGAGGTGGCTCTCACGGGGGCCTGGGGATGGGAGCATCCCGAGTTGCCATGGTGACACCAGCTGCATCCTCAGGCAGGCAAGAGCATCGCTGGTGCAGTACCATGTGGGTGTCCCACCCAGCCCCCCCCCGCCCCCCCGCTTCCTTCCTGGCTACCGTCCCTGGGGAATGCAGGGCTGGTGCTCGGCTTTTGGCGTTGCACCCTGGGGACAGAGCGGTGGGACTGTGCCAGATGAACTCGGAGCACAGCGAAGCAACCTGCCAGCTGCAGCCTGTTGCACTGCGTGTGTGCGGCAGTCCTCCCTCTCCCAGAAAGGTAAGTCCCCCTTTTCCCTAGCTTGTCCCGCCTCCAATCCATCAGGGATCTGGGTTGCAAGGTCGGGCGTGAGGTGGGGGCTGGACTCACCTGGGCTTCCCTGGTGCAGACACTGGCAGAGGGACGGCAAGAGGGGGGAAGGGAGGAGCTGCTAGTGACCCACATCCGTTAATCCGTGTCCTGCCCTGCATCATGCAGTTACCTAAGCCCTGAAGCAGGCTACCCCGGGGAGGGCACAGCCCTCTGCCCCGTCTCCGAGGGAGCCAGTTGCGGCTATTTCCCTCATTTTGTCTTTGCAAAGTGAAACTTGGGGGCAGGGGGTGTCTCCAGCCTATCTAGGCTTTGGTTGCATGGGGGTACCTACTCCTTTTCCCCCTCACTTCACCTTCTGCCGTCTCTGGAAACCAGTCTGTGCACCACTCAGAAACCCTGGAGGTAGGGATAGCCCCAGCCCAGTCCCTGCAACTCCTTTCGCTCTCATGGGCTCTCTGCTAGCAGCATCAGGCCCCCCGCCCCTTCACAGCCTGAGCCCTTCCCAGAGTACACAGTGACATCAGATCCCACTCCCTTAAGCTGATTAGGGCAGTAAAGATGCATTGGAGCAGATGCCACCAAGGCTATGAGATGCAGAAAGGGCAGCAGGGAGCCCCCAGATCTGGGAACTGCTGTGATCTGGGGAATGAAGGGAGACGAGATGGGGGGTGATCACTCCTTCCGTGGGCTTGGTAGATGCACGACTCCCCATACACAGCCAGTTTGATCCCTGTTGCAAGCCTGGGAGCCTGAGAACAGCATATGTGGCTTCCCTGGAGGGGTGTCTCAAGTAACCCAGAGGTTTCCAGCTCTGTCCTATCTCTTGGGGATTGTAAGAACCAGAGGTGATGCCTGGACAAAAGATGATGCAGACAGTGGCCACATGCTTCCCATCCCAGCCCTGGCTCAGATGGGAGAGGATTTGTTGAGCGGTTCCCCCTCTTACCAGCTTGCTTCAGACAGGAGAGGACACAGGTCACAGCACCTCTCTGTTTTATTGAAGACCAATCCCACCCCCCAGCCAGTGCAGAGCTCAGCATGCCCAGCTCTTCTGCATCTACTGGGCCAAAGTCCTGCTCCAGAGGATGGGGGCAGCTCCTTGAACCCAGGGAGAGAGACCCAGGGCTGCCCCTTGATGCCTGGGGCTCCCAGTCCTGCTGTCATCCCGTCCTCTGCTCTATCACCCACACTGCCTTGTCCCTGGGGATTTTCCCACTTGTGGAGGGTGTCCCACCAAGCCCTGCACGTGAGGGGCTAAAGCTGGAGTAAAACTGGAACATTAATATTGGAAGTGATGAGCAGGACATGGGCTCATGTGCAGGATGTCAGAGACTGTCTGTGGTGTGATTCTTGGGCACTGGGGAGAGGGCAGAGTTGCAGAGACTAGGCTATGCTGCCTCCAGGCTCTGACCTTGCCCTGAGGACTGGCAGTGAATGCCACATTGTCCCTCACATCTCCAACCCAAGAGCCCTGCCCTGGGCATGAGTGAACCCATAGAAAGCATCTGCTGTCCAGACCTAGGCTTCTCCTGAGGTCTGAAGGAAGCTGCCTTCAGGCAGCAGGTATAGGAGGGTTGGAGGAAAGGAAGCCTTTGGAGACAAAGGTGAGGGGACCAAGTGGTCAAGGAAGGTCCTCTTTCCTTGTCCCTTCTCAATGGAACTCTCATTCATGGACACAGCTGTCCTGGGGCCTCAGCTCCTGACTCCTCTCTGCAGGGAATGGGGAGGGCAGGCAGAGGCTGGAGGCAGAGCTAAGGACATTCATGGTGTGGGCAGCATGTTGCAAAGGAAAGGTGGGACAATGTCCCTGCCAGGAGCAGAGCCCATGGATTTGCCTTCCATTCACACCCTGCTTTAGGTATCCACATCTGTTCCCAGTCACACAGATACTTCCTCATCTTAAATTTAGATGGCTTCCCTCCTCCAGCCACCCACATCAGAGAACCAACCCAGCTATCCTGCAAGCACTCCCCACCCCCCACACCACATCAAACCTAAAAGGGGGCAAGTGAGAGCGGGGCACAATCCCATCCCCAGTCCCTCCCCGCTGAGCTTCCCAAATCCACAGCCCCATGCTGCCAGGGACATGGAACATCCACTTGGCACAGCTGAGCCTCTAATGGTAATGGTTGTTCATGTTGTTGAGGTGAGAGGCTGCCATGGCACTGAATGAGGCTGAGGGCTGAAGACCATGCCCAGGGTAAAGGGATGGGCTGGAGCCAGGCCAGTAGGAGAAGCCAGCCGGTGTGACTCCCGAGGTCATGAGGTTGAGTTTGGAGATGCCCGAGAAGGGCAGTGGTGTCAGGTTGCCCTGAAATTTGTAGAGAGTGTGATCAGGGGTGGTTGGCTGGCACACCTGTGCCAGCCCATGGAAGTCGAACTTGTAGGCGTAGCGCTTGCCATGGACCTTGGTCATGATGTTCTTGTCGTAGTAGTAGCGCAGTGCCCGGCTCAGCTTGTCGTAATTCATGTTGGGTTTGCTCTTCCGCTCACCCCAGCGCCGCGCCACCTCGTCAGGGTCGATCAGCTTGAACTCCCCGTTTGTGCCTTCCCAGGCGATGCAGTTCAGGTTGGCCCGGTCTGAAAGCAGCTCCAACAAGAACTGCCACAGCTGGATCTGCCCGCTGCCTGCAAGGCCGGGCCCCAGAGAGGTTAAAGCTCCGTCCCAGGGCACAAGGTGAGGAACAGGATGTGCCCCAATCCCCTTGACCCACTGTTATGTTACCCTCTCCCTCACCCAGGTTTTGGCTGCACCTCATTGCATCTTCTCTGCTTTAGAGACATAAAAGATGGTAACAAGGTTATGTCTCCTTTGCAACATCCCAACCCATCCTACACCCCAGAAATGAGGAGAAGATGCCCTTGCACCTTGGAGTAGGAGTGCTCAGAGGTCAACACAGGTTGCAGTGGGTCTGGATTCAGAGTCTCCCCATCCCTACCACCCACATTCACACACCACTGAAGATGAATACCTGCTTGTTTGTTTCTGTGGGAGGATGTGGCCTTGTTCTTTTATTGGCAGTTTCAAGAAGGACATATCATGGCAGTACCCAGATCTATCCCAACACAACTATTTCCCACTGCCATGTCTGCTTGAAACAGGGCTGGTCTCACAGCAGAGCCCCTGCTCTAGGGACACTGTGCCCTGCACAGGTGTCTCTCCATGGCCAGCTCAAGTCAGGGTGCAATACTGATCTGAACCACACCACAGAGAGACACAGATAGGAGTCGGAGGGAGAGATGAGGACATAGCATGACCTACTGTGGCTTTGAAGCAAGGACCAATGATGTTCCTTATTTCCAGAGGAAAAATGTCCTCCCTGAGCCATGGCCATTGTATCTGCAGTTTGCACTGAGGAGTATCCTTGGTGGGCACCCATGGAGCCCCTGTGCCAGGCTGTGCCCACACTGGAGCCTGGCATACCTCGACATGTCCTTGGTGAGGCACAAAGACATGCTCCATCAAGTCTGGCCAGAGATTCTGAGAGGAGAGGCAATCTGGACCTTTGGGCAAGGAGGAGTCCTACTGCTGGTACCTGGCCACCCTGCAGAGCAGCACTGCACTTACCTAGACAGCCACTCTACCTCCTCTGAGCGGCACCCTTTACACATCCCTGCTCCTGATGCCAGTCCTTGCAGCACAGTCTCTTTCCAGAGCAGAGGATGTGCCTTTGCAGTTATCCCTGCGCTCTTCTACCAATATTTTGTCTAAAGGTGCTTGGATCCTATACAGAGGTTTAGCACCCATGACTTCAGCAGCAAGAAGTCCTACAGCTCTGCTACATTTCCCACAAAAAAACACCTTGTTCTGCTTGGTTTAGACCCATCTATTTTATCCGGTGCTCCCTGTATCTGGCACTAGAAGAAGCAAGGCACTAGAAGAAGCAAGGAACAGCCATTCCCCACCCATCCCCATTCCACTGAAACCCACTCAGACATCCTGATCCAGGCAGTTGAGCCCAGGTCTTTCCAAGGTGTTGTATTTCCTGGTTCCCCATCCTGGGACCAAGGTAGGGGATCTCTCCTCCCTAGGGTGCATTTGCAGCCCTTGCCTCTTCTCTGTCACTAAGCCCCCGCCCTGGCCTCTAGCTCTGGTCTCCCACCCATGGGTGTTCCACCCCAGGCAAAGAGGTCAGGGAGGTGTTGGGGGGTACATCTGGGTAGGGTGGTCAGGCTCAATCCTGCCCGCCACAGGGTGCCATGGTAATGCACCTGAGAGCCCCTTAAGGAAATATCCAGGCATCCAAAAAGATTTTTCTCACTGCAACACGTTGTTTATGGCTGGCCAGAGTCTGCAGTGCAGAGGCAAAAGGGTTCCCCCAGTTCCATCTTTTCCCCCTCTCCCACCACTAAACCAGGGCTCCATTTTTCCTGCTGAGAGCACACCTGGTCCCTGCCTCCTAGCAAACAGGCAAGCAACACTGCCCAAACACTACAGTGCTGGCCCCGTGACGCCCGGTGCTGCTGCACTCTCAAGCAGGCTCCGGACTGCTCCCTGGCCAGCACTGGCCGATGCCCATAACCCCTGCGCGGGTTGTTCCAGATGGATGGCTCCGGTTCCCGGGGTCCCGTCCCTTCCCAGACCTGTCCGAGCCCCAGCACTTCACTGGCAGCTCCCTCACGAATGATGCCTCAACTCTCCTCCTCCGCTGGCAGGAGCGGATCTCCCAAGCCCGGATTAGCCCGCCCCACTCCCGGGATGGCTGGCAGCTCCCTCCCCGTCTGCTGCCCCGGAGCTCGTGGGAGATCGGAGTTAGGATCCTGCACTCTCCCCGCGGCGGGGCTCGAAGGGATGAGTACCCCGCTCCCTTCTGATGCCACGGGACGGGAGCTTCCGACCGTCGGGGTTCGCCGCTGTCCCCGTGGGAATTGGTGGCAGGATGCTCCCAGCCCGAGGCACCCGCAGCAGCAGTGAACGGGGGCTCCGCGGTGGCCGTGCCCTGCATGGGCAGTGCCCAGCAAAGGACGGAAAAGGGTCTCCGGTGGCTGCTGGGCGGGAGAGAGTGCGAGTGCCCCGGGAGTCCTTGCTCCGTGCCGGCCGAGGGGAGCGGGGCCTGTCCAGGGGAAGGGGCAGCGGTGCTCTTACCTTTCTGCACGCCGGGGCTGAGAGACCCCCACGCCTGGCTCTTCCCGTCTTTGAACAAAGTTTCCCCGACTGGATCTGGGGGAAAAAGGGGGCGCGGGTGGGGTGGAGGGAGGGCCGGAGCCAGGCGGGACCGCGACCCCCCAGCGCCCACCCGCGGGCAGCGTCCCCGCAGCCCCCGGCCGCTCCCCCTTGTCTGCCCCGCCGCTGCGGCGAAGCCAGGAAACGCGTCCAGGAAAAAGGAAATCCGATTTCCGACCCAGCCGGGGAAGCTTTTAAATAGGAATAGAAGATCCCGTGGGCTGGGGTAGGGATGAGAGAGGGAGTGAGGAAGAGAGCTGTGGGGCAGGGGGAGAGGGAGAGGAGGCGGATGGGTGGTAGGATGGGTGACAGGAGCGGCAGGTGGAAGCAAGGATGTCTGTCGGCATTTGGGGAGTGGACCGCTGTGGAAATGAGAGATAAATGGATCGAAGGGAGAAAAGAAATGGATAGAAGGGAGAAAAGAAAGAAATGGGTGAATGGATGGACGGACAGAAGAGATGATGGTGAGTGGGTAGATGGAGGAAAGAAAGTGTGAGAGATAGATGGATGGAAGGGCAGGTAATGAGTAAGATGAGGAGAAAATAGGCTGATGGAAGGGGCATTGGGTAGATGGAGGGGTTGGCTGGTAGCAGGGATGGAAAGGGGGATGCAGGGACAAGTGGGTGGGGTGGAAGGATGGATGGAAGCACGGGAAAGAGTGGGTGGGTGGAAAGATGGGTTGGAAGAAAAGAAGAGTGGATGAAGAGATAGAAGGAGAGGGTGACGGTGGGTGGATGAAGGATGGGAAGACGAATGTGCGGGTGTGGAAAGCTGAGGGCAGCTGAAAGGAAGAAGGAAGGGAAGGTTGGGGTGCTGGAAGGCAGGAAGACAGAATGGACAGAGGGAGAGGGGTTAACAGGGTGGGCGCTGGAAGGAGATGGGGCAGAGGAGAGCCCCAGGATCTCAGCGGGACAGGGCGGGCAGGGGCTGGGTGCTGTGCGGTGCACGGCGCTGCGGTGGGGCAGCGGCCGAGGGATCCGCCCGTACCTGGCAGGTACATGTTGAGCAGCAGTGGCACCGCTCCGGTGCCGTGTCTCATGGCAGCTGTGGGGGCGGCCCGCGGGCTGCATGTTTTAATATTCCTGCCCCTATTATTATTATTATTNTCCTCCGCTGTAATTAAAGCGGGCGCTGCCCCCCTCTCCCTCCCCCCCGCTATCGGGCCCGCATCAGACTTTAATCACGGCCGCGGGTTTCTATGGAGAGCGGTTCGGGCCGCTTCCTGCCTCTTCCGCCTCCTTAACTCTTCGCAAACACGACGCTGACATCCCAGCTGGGAGCGGGCTCGGACACTGCCTGGAGACTGCCCGGGCCTGGCCTCCCACCAGCATCTCGCTTCCTGACTCGCCGATCGGCCAGCGTCTCCTCGGACCCCTGCATCTCCCTGCTCGGCATCGGCATCAGCATCGGCACTGTCCCCCTGGTGTCTGGCTCTCCGAGCCACAGTGCTGCTGGCCATGGGGGACCGTGCCTGCCCCTTCTCCAGCTCCAGCATCATCAACACAGTCCTGGGGTCTCCTTGTAGTTCACAGAGCCCTGGGGTGGGCCAGGGGAGTCCCCACCAGATCGCTCCATCTCCAGGACAATAGTCATAGGGTTCCTTTGCAGTGCCCAGAGCTTTAGGGTAGGTAAGTGCAGCTCCAGCAGTTGGTGGCACCAGTACATATCACAGCTCTGGCACTTCCCTGGCTCCTCTGTGCCCTTCCAAATAGTCCCTGCCCCAGGGACAGTTAAGCCTGTGACCATCCCACAGCACTCAGCCTTGTCCCAACCTGTTGCCCATCTTTATTAGGATCTGTAGAAGCTGGGTAACCCCCAACACCCACAAAAACCAGGATGGCCCCATCTTCGTCTGCTTGTCCTGGGCTGCACTGGGTACATTCTGAAGACAGGAGGACATATTGTGGAGAAACTTATAATAGAGAAAGGTGATACCAACTCCAAAAAGACACCTCAGGCCAGGTTTTTCGCTGTCACCCCTGGCTCCAGCTGCTATATGCACTTGTGGGGTGCTGTCAGAGTCTCTGTCCCCCAGGTCAGGAGTGGACCCTCCACAGCACCCCACATCTTGAGGCAGCCAGGCAGTATGCCAACAGCTGTCATCAGTTCTACTCCATGAGTCCAACACTGTACAGCCATACTCACAACTTCTCCTGCAGTGTTTCATTGATGTCTGGCAAAAGGACGAGCTCTTATGCTGGATTTAGCTGCCTTTCTGGAAAGTGATCATTGCAAGGTATGAATCTAACATAAATCAGGATATGGCCATGCCAGTCACTGCTGTTATTTATACTGCAGACAAAATGTGCCTGCCCTGCATAAGAAGCTGCAGCCATAGGGGAGCGATACTCAATCAGGGTGGCACAGTCCAACAGAGCTGGTGTCTTCTCTTGGCAGGCTGTGTCCAAAGTCTTTAGGAAACAGGGGGTCCCTTGGTTACTGAGCTCCACCTCTGCCCCAGGTGCTCCACCTCTGCTGCCCATCTCTATCACAGACAAAGAGCAGATGCTGGCAAGGGGAGACATGAGCAGAGACCATGGTATTCCCCCAGCAATTCCCCACCAATCCTGTTTGGATGTAACAGCCCTTAAAAAGTTTCTCTTCTTGTCCCCTGAGCTCCCCTGAACCTCTTACTGGGGTGTCCAGCTCTGTACAGCCCAGCAGCCCTGGCTGCTCCCTGCATCTTCCTCCCCAGCCTCCCAAAGTGCAGCTCTCACAGCAGTGGCTCCACAGCCTCCCAGACTTGCTTTCGCTGCCTGAGTCACTGAAACAAACCGCAGGCAACAGAAAACAAGCCCTGGAGACAGCAGGGTGAGGTGAGGACTGTGCCAGACCCACTAACCCGTCCTCTTCTGACAGCCTGGGGGACCATGATACTCCTCCAGCAAACCTGCATGGTGGAGGACATGGAGGGGGATCTGGGCTGATGGACATTGCATCAGCCCAGAGCAGGGAGGGGGCGGGGGTGCAGTAGGGATCAGGCTGAGAAACAGGTTTAGGGCTGCAGAAGCTGGAGAAGGGGGTGCTTTGGAGGGCATTCGGGATGGAGATGCCTGAGTCCCTGGGAAAGCCCATGAGTGGGGGGCTTAAAGTGGGATGTGAGGGAACTTGGGTCTTTGATTGATCTGGGGTCAGAGATGTGCAGAAGGGCAGGGAGTGTCAGATCCTAAGAGCTGGCAAGCCCTATGTCCATGTGGAGATTTGGGGACCTGAGTGATGTGACCCCAGGTTCATGCGGGAGCTGGGACGTGGGGGAGCTGGGGCAGACGCAGAGGATGAGGAAGGCAGGGTATATGAGAAATCCAGGAAACAGGGACCCACATCCATGGGGAAACAAGGGACTGGGATATGGGTCTGAGGGGGATCTAGGAGGTGAGGTTTCAGGTCTGTGGGACAACTGGGGACAGAGCCCGGGTGTGTGGAACACCCAGCTGGAAGCAGCTGCAGGTCCTTCTGGCTGCAAGAGGCAGTCTGCCCCCCACTCCAGAGCTCTCCTCCCACCCCAGGTGGAGCAGTAAGGACCCCAGACTTTGTAATGACCCCCACAGCCCACCCCTACCCCCCCCATCACAGCCCTATGTGCAGGTGCCCGGGAAAGCTTCACCTGTGAGCCGGCGTTGTGGAGCGGAGCCGAGCTGACGTGGCCCTGGGCTGGCTGCACCTGGCCAGGTGTGCCGGAATGTGTTTGTGCTGGGGGAGAGGCCGTGGGGCCGTGGTGGGGTGGGGCCAGTGGGGACACAGAGGAGACGGGGGAGGGCTGGGGGTCACCCTGCAGCCAGGATGCCATGTGGGATGGGCATACACAGCTTCTGGGTCTTCTGCACAGTAATACTGGGGCTGGAGGGGAGAGAGGGCATGCAGGGAATACACTTGTGTGCTCAGTTGTGTGCAGCTCACACACTCACACACACACACACACACACCAGGGCTGGGGTCTCTGCACACTACTGTGCAGGGTGTGCACAGACTGACCCCCAACCCAATCTCCCAGCACCCTTCTGGGACACTCCCTGTCTCAGGGCCAAGCATGCTTTTAACAGGGTGGGCAACAGAGAACCCAGGCATCTGAGGCACTCAGAACTCTTCCACCATGCATCCATGTCCTGGCTGTGGGGAGCACCTCAGGACCAAAAGCCTGTGCCCCAGGAGGGCTTTGGAGTGCCAGAGCAGGATAGAAGACAAGGAGGAGGAGAGGAGGAGGAAGCAATGTCCTGGGTGCAGGGAGCACCTTGGGATGGGTAGCGTGCACCCCAGGAGGGTTCAGGGTGCTGGAGCCAGATGGAAGAGGAGGAGGCCGGGAAAGGGTGCTGGAGGAGGAGGAGGAGGTTGGGTGGGGCTGCCAGTGTCCTGGAGCCGGATACTGGCACGGATATGCTGGCGTGGCAAGGCGGGGGGAGGACACACACACCTGCGAGCATCAAGCCAAGCCCCCTACCACCTGTGGAACACTTCCCTCACACCTCCTTCCTCCGACCCCTGCACAACCCACCTCCCCCTGCCCTCTCCCCGTCCCTCTGTGCCAGTGCCTCCAAACCTGACACAACTGTGGCTGCCCCATTTGTAGTCAGTGTCCCAGATGACCCCTATGTTCTTCCTCCTTCCCAGGGTCACAGCAGGCAGGGACCCCCTTCTCTCCTCCAGAGGGGTGCAGAGGAAGGACACCTTGAGTTCACAGACTTAGTAGCAATCAGTTTCCCTGGCACTGATCCTGGGAGAACCCAGGGCCCTACCCTGCTGGATGCCTCTTCCCAGGGCACAACCTGGGAATGTGCTCTGGGATGCCCCCTACCACCTCCAGCCCTTCTTTGCCCAGCAAGTTCCCATTTTCCTAGCCAGAGCATCACAGCAGTGGAACTGTGCATGGACAAGAGGTGGGGCGCAGAGAGCTCGGCCCAGGGTGGAGCTGGCCACGAGCCCAAAACTGCCTGGGGAAGGGGAAACATCACACCCCATCTTCCACACCATAGAGGGTCCTCCCAGCACGGCAGCCCCCTGAGAGCAGAACAGAGGCAGGAGCACTCTTTTTTTTGACAAATGCCTTTATTTGCTACCGGATAGAGGTCTATTGCACAGCAGCCTGGAGGCTGCAGGGCGCACAGCCCTGCCCCTGTTCAGTGCTGGACGCGGCGGATGGATTGGATCTGGTTGGTGTGGGCCTGGCTGCTGTATTCATTGTACTTCTTGAACTCGCCGTTCTGTCTGTCCCGCTCCAGCACGTACTGGTAGCCCCTGTATCCTGGGTACTGGTATGCCACCCACCTGCAGGCAGGCCCCTGGCTCAGAGCCCCAAGCCAAATCATCCCGTCCCATCCCATCCCGTCCCGTCCCGTCCCGTCCCGTCCTGTCCCTCTGCTTGCCTTGGGAGGAGAGGGACAGAAAACACCCAATGGCTTGTATTTTCAAGGAAAATGTAGCAGGAAGGCATCCCTTTTTTGAAGGGGTCCCCCTTCCACATTCTGGGGTTTATGCTGGAGGGGGATGCTTGCTGAACCTCTGCCCTTGGCACCCCTCAGTCCTTGCCCCACTGGCTGTACTCACGCTCCAGCGTTCACTTTGATCGATGCCACCTCCTTGTTGCCCCAGCCCATGGCCTGCAGCGAGGGATAGTCGTCACTCAGCTCAAACTTGTGACCCTGGAAGTTCTCAGCCTCGTAGAGGATGACTTTGCTGTCATTGTGGTTCTGTGGAGAGAAAGAGCTGGAGGTCAGCAGGAATGGGTTGGCTTGCCCAGGGATAGGGGTTGTGGCATCAGTGTGACACACACCAAGGCACTTTGAGAGGCCCGAGATCATGATCAGCTATGGTGCAGTGCATGGGGATGTCCTTGAACCTGGCATGACACCCCATGACTGCCCCAAGGGTGCTGTTCTCATGTCCCTGTGGTCCCAATGCACAGCTGTCCATGAGAATTAGTGGCTACAACCTCTGGACCCACATGGACTGCTGCCCTTAGAATCATCACACTCCCAAAAGCTGCAGGAGGGTTCGGGGCAAGGCAGGATGCTGAGAGATGTCCCCTCAGCTCAGTGGGGCCTTTCTGGGTGCTGGACACGGAGGGGTTAATGGCTGGGACACTGAGTGATGCAGCACTGTCCCTGTGCCCAGCCCCCACATACATCTATCTGCAGCGAGGAGCAGTCCTGCCAGTAAGGAGTGATCTTATCGCATCCCCTTTATTAAAGCCTGAACATATCTGCCTGGTGATTATTAAAAGTTGGGGGGGGACCCCCCTCTCAGAGGCACAGACGTGCCGCTGCTGCGAGCACCAGTGTCTCTGCAGATGGAGCGATAGAGCCGCGTCTGCCTGGGCACGCCTCAGGTACCCTGGGTGGGAGGGGGCCGGACCCTGCACCCCGAGCATCCCTGCGGTCCCACCAGCTCCTCTCTGTTCATCCCATCCTCGGGAATCAGGGCTGGGGGACAAGGCCTTGGGACCCCAGTCTGGGAGATGGCTCTCCAAAGCACAAAGCAGAAGGAGCTGGAATTGTGGTTCAGGCTTAATTTTAGACCTAAAAAGCATCCCAAGATCTTTGCAGGGAGGCGGGATCTGGTGGGTGCAGCTACTTGTCCCCTTCACATGTATATCCGTGTACACCTCGCCCCTCCATCCCATGCTCCATGTAAGTCATCCTCCAGCCTGTCCCTCATCACCTCCACGCTGGGCTGCCTGGAGGAGGCTCTGCCTGCCCTAAGCCCTCCCTCCGTGGTGTCCCAGTAACTCACTGCGCATTTGACAGGCCGGAAGGAGAGAAGGTGCTCAGTCCGGTAGCCACTGTTCCCGCTCCAGGCCTCCCACCGGGGATAGTCACCCTTCTCCAGGATAAACTGCTGTCCCTGGTACTCAGGGTACTCGAAGCCTACCCAGCTGGAAGGAAGAGGAGGAAAACCCTCAGGGCTGTGTGACACAGTCCCCAGGATCAATCAGGGGTCAGCTTCTCCTTCCTGGGCAGGGGACAGAGACATCCTGGCAAGTTATGGGACTGTCATAGATGTCGGGGTCCTTGCTAGCAGCAAATGTCCCTTTTGAAAGTGGGACCCCTCTTCCCAGAGCCACATCATTGCCTCCAACCTGTGCCTTGGCTTGGTATGGTCTGCCTGATTAGCAGATGGGAAAACACAAGGAGCACAAGCAGGGAGGTCGCATGATGAGGCTGTGTCACAGCTGAGGAAGAACTTGGATGTTCTGGCTCCCTGGCAGCTCCCAACAGTCCCCTGGGAGCAGTGGGTTTTCTGGAGTAGGTTGTGCCAAGGGGCCACGGGGCTGGCGGGGCACTTACGGGCCAGACTCCACCTTGATGGAGCGGATCTTGCGGAAGCCGCGCTCCATGATGCTGGGGCACTCCATGAGGAATTCGCAGCGCTTGCCCTGGAAGTTCTCCTCCTCCCACACCGTGATCTTGTACTGCCCCAAGGTGTCCATGGCTTCACTGCTGGTCATACGGGTCACTCGGCTGCTGGCAGAGCCCCACGTATCACCCCAGGGCAGGCGCCCACCCTTAGCCCCCAGCCACCCCACTGCCTGCCACTGAGCCTGGCATGCTGGTGGTGCTGCCCTTGCACATCCCATGCCACTGGCCCCTTGCCCTCCCAGGCTGGCATGGGGGCATTGCCCATTCCCTTTCCTTTGGAGCTGTCCAGTGAACCCCAAGTTGCAGGGGGAAATTGCAATGCCCCATCTCTCCATGTGATGTACCCACGACTGCCTCAGTTTTTCTTCTCCCAGGCTCCCTGCAATGGCTCCAGGAGTTGTCTGGATGCAGTGGCACTGTACCCACTGCTGAGAGGCAGCAGTGACCCCAGCTCAGATGCGGGTGCAAGTGTAGCTCTGGGGTAGAGCAGCCCGGCTCTTCCATCCCTCCTGCCAGGGTCCCTCTTGCCCGCGCAGGGCACCCCCGCTGTGCCACACAGCACCCTGCCACTTGCCCTTCCCCAGGGCGAGTGCTGGGTGGGGGGCTTGGTGTGGGGGTGAAGGGAGCGGGGCAGCGCTTGTGCCCTGTGGGGTCTTGGGGGCTCACAGCCTGGTACTTACTTGGTCGGAGGGCAGGGCACAGAGGCGAAGGTGGCGGTGCCGGTGCCGGCTTTTCCGCTCGCCCTTTATAGGCGGGCGCTGAAGTGCCGATGGTGCAGGCGGTCAGGGCGCTGTGTCAGCAGGCAGGGGATGGGGGGGACAGGCTGCTCACCCACCCCAGACTCCGGCTGTCCATTCCACTTAGGCAGTGTGGCGAGAGCAGCCCCCCCGCGCCCAGCGAGGCTGACAATGAAAGTGCTGGGCTGTGTTTGCACAGGGGCTCAGGGCACAATGGGCAAAGGGCCTGACGCGCCGCTTTCCTTTTTGCCCCCGGACAATGTCCCCGCTTGGCCCAGGGATTAGGGACCCAGCCTTTCCCAGGGCACCCGCAGCCTTTGCCAGGGTTGAGGCTTGCGGGAAGGAGGTGCCAGGGTGGTTACCGTCTGGGAGCTGAGGGGCACTGATGCCCTCACGCTGGAACACAGGACCTCTCTGGGGCTGCTTCTGCCCCTCCACTCAGGACTCTGCCACCATGGGCTCCTTTTCCAGACAGGCCCTGCAGTGGTTCCTGTGTTGGCTGCAGACTGGGGGCTAATGAACCCCAGTTACATGCTTGCAATGCCCTGAGCATTTCCGCTGGCTTGACAAAGAGCTCCCTGTGCTCCCACTCAGGCAAGGGACACTGTGCACAGCGGGAGGGGACCAGCTTTGGGACAGAGCTGTGTCTTTCACCTGGACAGGAGGACCAGCCCTGCCTGGAACTGCACTGTGCCATCCAGCTATCCCCAGTGTCTCCTACCAGGACCTGGGATGGATGAGGCCAACACAGGTTGGAAAGGAGGAAGAGTGCCCTGATGAGCTGTGAAATCCTGGGTGTCTAGGCAGCCGCGTTTCTTGCAGCATCCCTGTGTAGTCTCTGGTGAGGCCGGACACTCCCCACCTTCAGCTGGGCAGGTGCCACGCTGGCCACTGGGCAAAGGCTGGACCATAGCACCTCAAACCTTCCCAGGAAAACTCCAGCCCTTCTGGGGGTCCTGGGCACGGGGTCAACATCATAAGAGACCCGGACATTTTTGGTTATGGAGAATACAGTGTGGGCAGCTCGGGGTGGTATTAGTACGCCTGGCATTAACAAGAATCGGGGACTAAGGGGTGACAGCAAGGACGGGCTGGGGACAGGACTTAGGGGTCCTCTTAGTGTCCTCCCCACTGCTCGACGGCTCTGAAGCTCCGTGCGAGTCCGCGACGATGCCTGCGGGCCCCAGCAGAGGGTGCAGCCTGGCAGCGGTTGGAGCAGGCTCCAGCTCAGGGACATTAGTGGCTCTTGGCCGGGGACAGGGGCTGGGGAGGCGACCCTCAGCTTGCGTTGTCTGAAGTGCTCCTAGAACGGAGGGGGAGACCCTCTTGAAGCTGTCTGGGGAAGCAGAAAGTGGAGGGAAGGATAGAGATGCACCCTGGAGAAGGAAGAGCACCCTGCTGCAGCCTGGTGGCCTGGGGCCATCTCTCAGAATGCTGGGAGACAGGTCTGGGCATTGTTTAGGGAAGGCATCACCTTGGCAAAGGTGAGGCAAGATGCAGAGCTAGTGCACTGCACGGTCTCCCCACGGTGCTGCCACCTTGCCTGGGCTGTGTGAACAGAGGTGTGGGGCACTGGTTAGTTTGGGGTGCTTGAGGCAAGAGGCAGTTGGGGACTCTGAGGGGTGTATTACAGAGCCCCAGTACTTGAGGCACCACAAAATATGTAGGATGCTGCAAGCTGTTATAGGACATACATGTGGAGTGTGTGGGGCACCATATGGTGTGCAGCAGGATCTGTGGGGCACTGGTGGTGTGCCATGAGGAGCAAGCATACGAGCTGTCCAGTCATCGCCATGCAACATTTTGGATAAGAGCACTGGAAGGCAAATGGTGCAGGGGAGAAACCCAGATGGAGACTGTGCCCCTCCCTTGTTCCTCAGCATGTCATACTCACTGGGATGTGCCTTACCTCCTGCTTGGCACATTCAGGGCAGCCACATGGGAGCCACAGCCACATCAGGGCAACAGTGGGTCAGTGGGGTCACTCACAAGGAGCCCTCCCCTACTGCATCCCAGAATGATGATGCAGCCTGTCCTCCCTGGGACATCTCCAGGTAGTCTCTGTCACCAGCCAGCATTCCCCTGGCTAGGTCACCCAAGCCCCCAGCCACACCTGCCCAGCTGGGGACAAGGGCAGAGGGAGGCTGGTGCGGGGGCGGGCAGTGACTCGGCTCAAGGGCAGCTGCTAATACTGGCTGTGGGAGCTGGTTAGCACCCAGGGCCTCCTGCATAGGCTAATTTAATAAGGGCCCCTCGTAGCTCCCAGCTCAGCTTGTTCCCTGCACTAGCAAAACAGATCATGTTTCTCAGTGCCACCGGGCACAGCACAGCAGCCAGCAGCCTAGGGGCACGGTAGGAGCACAAGGTCGTCCAGGTGCTCCATGCCAAGCCCAGACCATGCCAGCCATGGCTTTGTACCCCGTGTCTTGTGCAGGCACTGGTCCCAGGACAGTGCTCAGCTCGGGGAGGCGAGCAGACTGAAAGAAAACCACAAAGGAGGTGAGGCAGGTGCTGCCCAGGAATCCTGATGCTGATGCTGTCTCTGTGGTAATACAAAATTGTACCCACTGATGTTATAAATATCTGGGCTAGCTGACCAAGGCAGCACAGCTGTGTGCGGTCCACCTGGCTGACACTATGGGCTGAGCCCTGGTCACACCCTGCAAGGACCTCTAGCTGCTCTCTCCTTCTCCCCAGCCCTGCTGGGGGCTGGACCACCACTCCAGGGGGCTGGAGGTCTGGGGGCTGGGCTGAACAGGAGCAGATGGAGCTGGTGCCGGCCCCTGTTTGTCTTCCTCCCAGTTGCCTGGTGCTCTGTTTGTTCTGGGGATGGCTTCCTGCTGTCAGGGCCAAAACAGGTGGCTTTTATTTGCAGGGTCTGGCTAATTAGATCAGGGTGGTGTGTCACTGCACCCACACAGCCCCACTGCTCTCTTTTTCCTCCCCTTTCTCCCCCAGCCCCATTTCTGTGGGAAATCATCCTCCTTGACGAGGATGCAAACACCCTGCTTCTCTCTCACCTGTGCTTCAGGGCTGCTCTGAACATGGCCACACACTGGTTAATCCCAGCCAAACCCCCTACTTCTACCTGCTGGATCCCTGGACCCCAGAGCCAAGTGGGTTGCTGGGATCCCCAGTGCCACTTGTCCCCTCCAGAAGCTTTGCTGGCCACATGAGCTGCATGTGTACAGGCATACACCTGCCACAGAAGCCTCCTCACACAGGCGCTGCCTTGCACAAGGAGCCCTGGCACACGCCAGCTGCCCCACACTCACGTGTCCCCTGTGCACCCAGCCATCCCATCCCTGCAGCCAGAAACTCCTGGGATCGCAAAGAGCCTGGCAGATGTTGCTGGGATTAGCTCCCACGCAGGCAGGCATGCACACCGTGGGCTGCCAGCTGTTCCATGCCGAGAGAGGTCCCAGGCACTCAGATTCCCCCAAGGCTGGGCTTGCTGCATACCAGGCGCAGCTCCTGCTGCCCCCAGGGCAGGATGAGTCCAGAGAGTGAGTGGGAGAGGAGCCGACTGGGGACCAAGATGTTGACTGGTCTCAAGGTACTCTTACCAATAGCTAGGGAAGGGCAGGGATGCAGTGGAGGTCACAGTAAGTGGGACACAATGCAAAGGGTACCTACACATTCTTACTCACAGCTGGGTCTTGCAAACAGCTGGCTGAGAGGGTCCTCCATGCAGCAGCCCTCACCCCAGCCTCAGATTTCCACAAGCACCTCAGCCAGCCACCAGTACTCCCACAGGAACCTGCCCTCCAGATCTGCCCACTTGCTGTCCCCACTGGCACTGTGGCCACCCCAGGCACGCTGCTCACCCCCTCCTTGTGGGACTGTGGCTTCCCACTCTGTCCTGTGGCACCCACAGCTCTGGAGGTGCACCTGTGACCACCCCCCAAGACAAAGATACTCCCAGGGACACAGGTTCACCCTGTGCCACCCATTCAGGATCTGATTCTGGCTGCTCCCAGCATGGAGGTGTGCTCAGTCCCCACCTCTGCCAGCCTTGCTCAGTCCTCACGAACTGCCAGGGGAGCTGTGGCCTCACCTGCCTGCTCCCCACTGTTCCCATGGGGACTAATCCCACCTGAAGGTCAGGGAGGCTCCGCCAGCTGCTTACCTCCTGCCTGTGGATTACAGCCTGGGTGTGAGCAGGTGGCAAAGGCTGCCTCCTCAGGTTGGCCCAGCCCTGGTAGGGAACTGACAGCAGCGCAAAACCAAGCCAGACTGCTGCAAAAGACAACCCAGCGTGGCATGTCCCTTTCAGCCTGAGGAGTCCCCTCTGTCACACCCTACTCAGCTGGGGATGCCAAGCACTGGGGCAGAGGAGCCAGTGTCTGGTCCTCTGGTCCAGATCTTGACTTGAAAGGGAGATCACTGGTGGCAGCCACAGGTGACCTCAGCCTGGCACCGCCAGGGCATCCCAGAGCTTCAGTGTCCTGGAGAAGCTTGCTGGTCCTTACAGAGTCCCCAGGGCAGACCAGTCCCAGGGGTACAGTGGTGGAGACAGGGAGCATATCCTAACCCACACCCAGCCTGGCCCGGAGGCACCTGCTGATGCATCTCCTTCAGTACAGTGTATCATATTTGGAGCGATACCACGGGGTGAGCGCAGATGCCAGTTCCCAGGTGCCAGCTTTGCCTAGAGCAACTAGGGTGTCGACATGGAGGTGCAGAGTACAAGATTAAGGCTGGCAGCCCCTGGCAGCCTCAAGCCAGGGGATACCAGCTCAGCTGGCACCTGGCCAAGGTCCCACTCCACCCCAGCGCTCTTCCACTACGCTGTTGGCCACATCTGTAGTGGTGGGCACCCCAAGCCCAGGTGATGCTCATGCAGGAGGCAGATGAAAAGGTTGGCAGTGGGGGGTCCCCTCCTCCAGCAGCTCTGAGGATCAGCACAGGTTGGGGCTGAGCCAGGCGCTGCCACAAGAACAGAACATCCTGCCTCAGGGCTCTCGAAGCTGACAATAGCTGGGCCAGAAGCAGCAGCCCTGGCAACCTGCTCAGTGTCCATCCCCTGGGCAGGCTGCCCACGTGCTTCCCAGAGCCACTGGCTGGGAAGAGAGGAGTCCCATCACTCACCCCTTCCTTTGAGGCCCTGTGGGAGGATGGGGCTGATATGCTTCAAGATGCAGGACTAGTATAAGCTCTGGGGTTTTACCCCCCAGCATCTTGAATCCTTCATTATCCCTTATCCCTTTCTCTCACGGGGGTTCTAAGACATTTTTGGGGGGCAATTGTAAAACATGTCCTCTCACCCCAGTGGTCTGTGGGTGCAGGGGGGGAATGCCAGGCTGTACCTCTGCTATCCCTGATAACTCCCCACAGCCAGGAATGGGTTGGAGTGTGCAGAACTGCCTGTATTTTCACCACAGTAGAATGCAGATCCATGCCTGGGACACACCTCTCCCCTTCACCCTGTCTGACAGAGGGTGATAAGCTTGCCCCAGAGCGCAGGCAGACTGAAGACTGCCTCTTCTTATTGTCTTCATCTGGGGGTGATGTGTGGGATGGACTCATTGCCTAGTGACAGAAGCTGAAGCTACAGCCTGGCAAGGGGAGTGCAGGACCCCTGCACAGAGCGAGGACAGTCCCTACACTTCCTGCCCCGGGTCTGGCCATGCCAGGAGCAGGCTGGAGCAGCACCCTGACCTCCATCATTAGCTCATCCCCAGTGACACAAGTAGCCTGTCTCCTTGTGCAAATTGTCTGGGCACTCAAAGTGGTGCTGGAACAGACTGACTTTCAGGGACAGGGAGTTCCTGCTCTGCCTGGGCACCTCTTTCAGGCACAGCAGAGATGTGCCAAACAGGCTGAGCAGGGTCAGTTGAGGTCTAGGGATGCTCACACCACCCTGGTTCTCAGCCCCTGAGGTGCCCACACAGCCCTGTGGGCCATTCCCCTCCAGGGCACTGGCATGCTGAGGACAACCAGCTGCCTCTCCCACATCCTGAAGTAAAGCAGTGCCTGCCCCAGGATGGCACACCCCATCCGGGCTGGGCAGGACATGAGCAGCCCAGAGGCTGCCAGCAACAGTGCAGACCTCTGCTCACACCCACACCTTCACATGATGCACACACACCAGGAAACAGAGCAGCAAGCACTGCAGGGGCATGGCCAGCACCACCCGTTCAGCTCAGCAGGAAAACACACACACATGCACACATGGGACAGGGATGCATCAGCTCTGCTCTGCCTGCCAGGGAGGGCATACACATTGAAACACTATGCAAATACACAGGCATATATGCACATACACACCTGTGTGAAACTACACCTATGTGCAAATCCAAACCTGGGCACTTGCGTCTCCCCAGTGTTACTCCTGTGCCCTGCCCTCTCCATGCAAATCCTCCTGGTGCAGCACTGTGCCATGGAAATCCCTAGCCCAGGTCCCAAGGTCCCCAAAGCTGTGCCACTGCCCATGCAGAGCCTGGTTTGGGGAACAGCAGCACCCAGCACAGATAGCAATACGCCACTCTGCCTCATCCGATGCCAGTCTGGCGCAGCCCTTGGTAACAGCACTGTCTCTGACTTATACAAGTGGGTGTTTAACACCTCTGGCTCTGCCTATCATGAGGAGAAGCTCACCCTTGGGTTCTAATCCTGCCAGAGAGTCATTTCCCACAGCCCTCAGAGCAATGTGGCTTTCCGGGGCCATCCCACCTTTGAACGGTTCACTGCTTCCCAGTGCCCCTGGGCTAGCAGAGCTGGGGCAGTGAGAGTAGGCTGGGAAGGTGGCAGGGACGTTATGAATCTAGGGCATAAGAGAGCCCTGAGGTGCTGGAGCAACCATGCGAAAGCGGAGGCGGCCTGGCCACATTTCCATAGCCTTGCTCTGCCAGATACCATCTCCACTAGGCTCTGCCCCCACAGGGACACACGTGCAGTGACTGGAACACATGGACAGCAGGGTCTGGCTTTGCTCAGAGTTATTAATTATGTTCTGTTTGATCCCAGCCTGAGCAGGGCAGCTGCAGAGGGTTGTGCATATCAGGGGATGTGTTGTGCTTTCTCAGCTTTTCAACTTTGCCAGGATTGGTAGCAGGAGACACAGAGCCTGGAGACACAGCCCCAAGGGCCCATGACCACAATGTTGGCCAATCACTGCAGTGTCTGGGGGCTGTTTCCAGGCTAGGATGCACCGTTAGCTCTGGAAGGATGCAGGGAGCACAGCAACCCTGGAGATGCTCTTTAATTTTGGCGCCTAGCTACATCACCTGTTGGAAACTTCCCAAAGCATCTGCCCAAACAGGAAGCCCAGAAGGTGCCTCACCTCTGCCCCTTGCAGGGGAACCCCAAGGAGGGAACGGGACTCTCCTGCTCCAGGACCAAGGCTGCTGATCTTTGTCCTGTGCATAGCTGCATGGAGGTGAGGGAAAGCTGCAGAAATCATCCTGTCCCTTAGCACATTCCCTGAGCTCCACCTCCAACCTCCATCCACACTGGTTGGATAGGCTGAGCCTTTTTGGTGTTTGCAGAGAGGCTGCAGATGGGCTCAGGATACTCCTGTAAACTCAGAGCATCCCTGAGCACTGCAGGACCAGAATGGGATCCTGTGCTACAGAGGTGCCTGTGCCTGAGGGTAGGGAAGAAGCAGCTCAGGGCTGACAGAGAAATCACAGTCAAAGCCAGGCATGGACGGCAGGAAGGCGAGGGATCTTTCCATTTCCAAACAATATACTGAGGTGGAAGGAAAGCAGGTTCACTGCTGTCCCATCTCCTAGCTCTCCATGACTCCCTGCAGCCTCAATGGTGCTAGGAGAAGCCGCAGACTCTGAATGTCTGCTCTGGCTGCTAGGGGAGAGGGATGGGGACTAGGACATGGAATGGGACAGGAGTCCAGGTCAAGCACTTGTGGTTAGACAGTAGGGCAGGCAATGAGCAGGACTGTCCTGGAAGAGACCCAGCGGCTTGCCAGCACCACCTCCCATACCCTTCCACAGCAAGCATAGGCAGAGGGATTGCCACCAGCAGGAGCTGGCACCTGGCCTGCAGGCTTAGGGTGCACAACAGGAAATACCTGCCCTGGACAGTCAGACAGTCCCTGGAAGGGCTGGGAAGTGCAGGTCCTGGGAGTGAATCAAGGCAGAGGGGTGTAAGAAAGGATGTGACACCCCTCATCCTTTGCCCTGCTCCTTGCTGCCTGCTCCTGCCCTCCCTCCCTGCTGCTCCACTGTCAGCAGTTAAAGCTCCCTTGGTGCCAGCAGACCATTGAGACCTACCTGGTGCTTGGCAGAGCCTGCCAAACTCCACCCTGGGCCACCACCGTGCCAGGGCTCTCTGTGCCTGCCACAGCTCTGCAGTGCTGCCAGGGCCAGGCTGCCCTTCCCCAGCAGGCTGCTACAACCAGCAATCAGCCACAGAGGCAGGATGCGTGTGCCTAGTGTGTTACATATGCCTGCCATGCCATGGGCACATGGACATGGGTCCTGCATGTCGCAGCCTGCAAAGCTTAGTGCCAGAAATGCCAGGTGTACCACTGCCACCTGGGTCCCATGTCCCACAGTGCCATGTGGAAGTCCCATGGTGTTCATGCATGCTATGTGTGGATTGCTTCATCAGTGTGCACTGGCTGTTCACTGCTGCATGTGTTTGGGTGAGATTGCGTGTTGTGCATGTTCCTTATGCGCTTTGCTCTGCACACAGACCAGATGTTCACCCTGGCACGCAGGAGTTGCAAGCAGGCGTGTGCTCCCTCCGCGGGCCGCAGGGGCACGGCCGCGCTGCAGCGGGGTGCGGTGGTGCCGGGTGTGAGCGCCCGCCATGCGCCTGCAGATGGGCTGGACCTGCCTAACGCGAGCCGAACGAACAAAACGTTCAGGTCAGGTATTGCACGTGGGGCTCGACGCCAGGCAAGTGCAGAGATGCTCCGACTTTGGATAGTGTGGGCTGGAGGGTGCTCTGTCTCGGGCTGTCAGCAGTCCCTTCCACACCCTTCCTCCCGAGCTGGGTCCCTCCAGGCTGGGAGACGATGTCCTTGTTGCACACGCTGCTCCAAACCAGCTCCTCTGGGGGTAAAGTCCGGAAAGTGGATGCTCGACACCTGCTGCCTAGGAAAGCCAAACAGAGCAGGGGCAGTTTAACTGGCATGGCAGGGTGGAGAATGGGAAGAAAGGAAGAAAGTAAATGGAGGAGGGAAGGGGAACAGAAAGGTTTGGAAAATACACGTGAACGAGAAGAGTTAAGGAAATGGGACAGGCTGGAGAGTTTGCATAGAGACCTGCTGACCCCATCCCCTTCTCAAGAGTTCAGGTGTGTGACCAGACTCCTAGTACTTGTCCCAGAAAAGCCCCCAAGATGTTCTCCATGCCCAGCACCCTGTTCCCAGCCAGGCAAGCAGGACCCTGGCCAAGGTGTGCTGGGCTATAGCAGCTCACCTGGCTCCGGTGACACGCTGGCAGCTGTCAGGTGAGCGGCTTCACCTTCCCCCGCTGGCTCACAAGCAGAAAATGAGGGTGACGCTGGCTGGATGGGGCTTTTATAGTCCTGATAAAAATAGCGCTGGCTGGCCGGTGATCGGGGGGCCGGAGAGATGTGACTGAGCAGAGACAGGCAAGAGGGCTGGGCTGGCGGCGGCGAGCCTTCTCCCCAGCACACCTGTCACAGCTCTGTGTTTGCTCAGAGCAAATATTGACCCAGGGAAGGCAGGCTGGGCAAGGGAGGCGATTAGCCCACCTAGATTAGAGGCAGAGCAGGTCTCTATGCAAACTCTCCAGGGCTGCCTTTGTTAATGGGAGCCTGATGGGCTGATAGGAGCCAGGAGCCTGGGTGCTGGGGTGGTGGGGAGGAGGAGGTGGGGGGGAGAGGAGGAGACATTCATTAACCTGCACTGGAACAACACCAGCTGTCACTTTTCCACCCACCTGCCCAGCTCACTTTGCAGCAGAGATGAGAGGAGAGTGGGGGGCCAGGGGAAGCAGGTGTGAGGATACCCTACCTGGGCAGCTCTAAGATGGCAGTGGCTTTCTTGCAATGGTTTGGGCTGCTGAAAGGTCAGGGAGTTGTGAAGTCTCAGGGCAGAAAAGCAAATCTAGTGCCTACCCCAAGCAGTCTGAGTGCCAGTGATAGAAAAGTCTTCCTTGTTCTCACCCCAATCCCCCCACTCATGCTGAAAATCCCCATGGCACACCAGGAAAATGCTCACACTTCATTTAGAGCAGTCCACAGACTTCTGAGCTAGGCAACAAAGCAGAGCTCAACAAAACTTTGGGAGCTCTCTCTTCGGGACTGTTCCCCGCATGGCCACACAAGCCAGGAGGCAGTTGTCCTAACACAGCAGCAAGAATAGGATGTGTTTCACTCCATATGTACATGCTCCCCGTGGGTCACTGCATCCCAGAGTCACAGCACTCCTGCATCCCAACTGTGTCACTGCCCAGCAGGGTAACTGGTGCAGACAGCCCCATGCTGGCTCTGGGAGCAGTGTGCAGAGCTCACAGAAGCCATGAGAAGTTTAGACACACTCCTACAGTGCCCAGCCATGCTGCTCAGCCCTGACAGCCCTCTGCTGATCTCAGCCAGAGTCAGCAGGAGCTGGGCTCTCTCTCCCAGTTATTCTGGCACCCACAGCTCCTTGGATAACAGAGCATGAAGTGCAGCAGCGGTGGCAGGAGAAGCTCCTTTGTGTGAGTGCAGTGGCCTGTTCGTTTGTGTAGATGGGTGTGTTTGTGGGTGGGGAAGGGGGTAACACTGCTTTAACCCCCACAGTGTACACCTGCAGGAATCCTGGTCCTGGGTGTGCTTTAGAAACTATCACCATTGCTTCCTCCAGAGCTGGAGTGTACTTGCAGATTGCAAATTTCCAAAAGTAAGAGGATAGTGGCAGGTCCTTAGCAGACACTGCTACCCAATTCTTCTTCCTTGGAAACTTGACCCTCTCACACTCAGGATTTTGAAAGGCAGGCTCCATCCCTCCTGCCTGCTGCTGCCTCTGCAGGCTGGGGTTCCCCAGGCCTGGCCAACATGCTGCCCTTGCTCATCCTGGTCCTTTTTCAGTAGTTCTGGCAGCAAAGGAAATGCAATACCACAAATACTCTGGGTTGTGGTACAGTGAAGAAGTGTGATGTTTCCCCTCATTTTGATGCTGTACAGACTGTGATGCTTGGACTTACATATTTCTCCTTTCCTAGTATGGGAAATGTGCTGGACAGGACTTCCACCCCTCCCTGCCCCAGCATGCACCAGCATAGCAGAGTTGCAGCTCCCGGCATAGGCTGATTGGCTGCCCCCTTCTTTCTGGAGAAGCAAAAAACCCCAAATAACCACCGGTGTTGCTGTAGTGCCAGCAGACATCTCCAAGCCTATACACTGTGTCAGAAATGCTCTTTCACTCCAGCCCCTCTCCTGCAAGGGCAGGGCCCCACCATTTGCCAAATAGCAGCAAATACTGTCCTTGGAGCTTTACAGAAAAAAGGAGAAAAGCAGGTCCCTTGAGCTTGCAGACTGCCCTGCACTGCTACTCTGGGGAATGTCTTCCACCTGTTCTGGCATTTCTGGGGCAGCATCTACCAGCCTGTGCCCTTCCCTGTCAAGCAGGTGGGCAGCACCAGGATCGAGACCTTAGTAGGGCTGGCCTTGGCAAGGTAGCCTTGGCCTCCTCTTGCAGCTGCCAAGGGCTTGTGCTGACTTACTGTCTCATGAGGACTGATCAGCTCACATTAGAGCACCTCTTGAGTCCATGAGGAGCCAGCATGATGCCCTGGCCTGGCCTGAGCATTGCCCCTACTCCCAAACACCAAAGTGACACAGCTGAGCCAGCAGAGCCCAGTATCTCAGAGACAGGAGGCCAGGGGTGAAGGATCTGTCCAGCTCTACCAAGGGTTTTGGAAGGATCACCCTCATGCTTTTGCTTGGTTCCTACCTCATACAGTGTACGGAGAGGGAAGGGGCTGATCCCAACCACGGAATGGTTGATTCCTTGTCTCCTAACACTGCTGCCTTCCCCACACTGAGACAGAGACCCACCAAGTGGGGCTTTTCCGGAGATTCAGGCTCCCCAGGGGCAATGGGACAGCAAAGCCTAGCAGACACCCTGTCAGGGAGGCCCAAGAGCAGCTTTGTTCCCTTCCCTTTATCTCCCACACAATGGCACGATTCAGCAGGTGTTAAATGTTTTAATGGGATTCAGGATAGCTTCTGTTGCCCACCTGCCCCAAGGCCATTTCACCCCTCCCTGGGAGCCAGGAGTAACAGCCAAGAAGAAAGTGCCTGTTGTGTGTTGCATTAACTGCCTGATGACTGAGTGCTCCCGATAATTCACACAAGGAGAGGGGGAGTCCCATTAGCCTGCAAAGCTCATGCTCAGTCATTGGTGTGCTGGCCCTATACCTGCTGGGAGCCTGGCCTGGCTACCAACTCCAGTCCCGTGGGAACATCACCCATTCCACCACCCAAACACCAGTGGGAAGAAGCAGGACCTGTAACCACAACATTTCTGTTGAAGAGATGTTCATTAGAAACATAGCTCTGTTGGGCAGGGGCCAAATCCAGCCCTGGAAGACAGTACAACCAGCTCAAACGTCATTAGCAGAAACAGGGCTTCCCCCCCTCTTTTGGGAGCTGAACTGGGCTGTGAGTCTGGGTCTACTATAGTCCCACAAGGTCATTGCCCTTGGCAGTGGGTACTAACAAAACCTCTTGCAAAGGGGGAGTCCTTCCCTGCCAGCTCTGCACATCTCTGCCCTCCCCTCCCACTCACCATTGCCTCAAAGATCCAAGTGAGAGAGAAGCCCCCGGGTGAGAACATCTACACTACAGGCTCCACACTATGCAGAGCTCACCCCCAGCACTATCTGGGAGTGCTGCTGTCTCTCTTTGCTAACAGGACAGTGATGTTGCTTGGTCACACATTGAAGTGTTTTCCAAAACCCGGGTCAGGGTCTAGTTCCCAGTCTGCGAAGAGGAATTGGAAATTTCTCCAACCTGGGAAAGAGGCTTCCCCTGGTGTATTTATATTTTAGGATGAGGATAAAAGAAGAAAAGTGTGTGACAGCTGCTACTCTGCTTAGTGCACTGAGTGGTTCTGGTTGACAGGCATCAGAGAAGACCTACAACAGCGGTGAAACACCACCATCTCACAGTCCCTAAAAAGAGCTGAGAGAACAACAATTTCTCTCTCACAGGTGTAAATAGCTCTCAAGTCTGTTTCCCTGACTCACCTGTTGTTTAAGGCATCATCTTCGAGATCTCCCCTACTAGAGTAATGCTTATCAAACAAGTGTATTTCCCTCTAATAATGTTCCAACAGGCAAGTACAGTGTGATTTCTGTGTTCTCCAGGTCCAGGCTGGGAGCACAGGAGAGTGGGAAAAATAGGAGCTTCAATGGCAAAAAAATTTCCCTGCACATTTGATGGTACTTGGGCTCTCTCCATTTGTTTTTGGGTGTTACACTAGACTAACACAGCATTTCCCATGATAACTCCTCCAAGTAGTGGATGCAAGGGTGCAGCTGCAGTGATGCAACCTAAAGAGCATTAGATCACACAGCAGGTCTGAGGATGGACAAACTGACTGACTGTGTCTTCACTGCTCCATGCTGCCCTTGGGTAGCTGGATTAAACCTGCTTTAGGGCAATAGTGAGGTTTCTGCCCCAGCCTTTGCTATCCATTTGGGAACTTTGTTGCAGGACTATAGAGCATCTGCAGTGAGCAAATCCTAGCGAGGAGCCTGGACCAAGAAGAATCAGTCCAAGTGGACTGAACAGCCAGGCCCTGCTGCTGCCTTGAGCTGTGGAGGAAGGAAGTGGCTCTGCATTACCTGTTCAGCACTAGCCAAAGCCCAGAGGAATACAGAAAGACAGCTGTGATGTAGGAGACCTGGCATGCAGAGTATTGGGAAGGGAAGAGAGGGTTTGCACTTCTCATGAGAAGGATCCAGGACCCATGTGAAGGCCCAAGGCACTCAGGCTGAGTTCAGGAGTTGGTAGTGCCTCTGCTGTATCTCTGACAACAGGAGCAGCTCGGCCCTGGGGCTTAGTAATGGTTACACACACAGGGCTTCCACAGAGAGGAGCTCTGGGGTGAAGCTGAGTGACCCGCAGCACCCCAGGCACAGCAGGCAACTGCCCTCTCCTGAGCGGGGCAAAAGCCCTCCAAAGTGCCTTTTGCACAGCCTTCTCTTAGGATGTGAGGGAAGAATATGCAGCTCTGGTCTTGGCTGGGTCCTGGCACTGGGAAACAAGGCATGAGGGTTTGGAGGGAGACACCAAAGCTGTACCTTCACCAGTGCTGGGTAGCTGCATGAGCCCCATGTTGCAGAGTCCATAGTAGTAGGGCAGAACAGGAGAGATGCTGCAAACGCAGCCCTACTTACTCGCACAGCTATCCTGCAGCTCCCGCCTGGGAGCAGCTGGAACCCAGCACCAGCCCGTTCTGTGCTGACCACTGGGATTTCTCACGACTCACACTGCCACCTCCCGGCTGTGACAAACCTGCTCCTTCACTGTGACACGTCTTGCAGCCTGAAGGACCCCCTGGGCTAAGCCAAGGCTCAGAGGATCCCCTTCCCTAGGTGACAGCCCTGCAGTTTGAAAAGGGAAGACCTTGTGCAGGGATCACAAACCCAGACGCATGAATTACATATGTTACACACGGTGCCAGTGTCTGAAGCTGAAGTCGCTTTTATTGGGTTGCTGTGTGTGCTGATGGTGCTGCAGCTGCCCCTTCGGGCTGGTCACTGTAAGGGGAACCTGACACCGCCACTGGAGCAAGGAAGGGAGGAGGATTCAGTACCTGCATCCTACCGATGTCATCACCTCATTGTCCAGATGTCAGTCCTTCCTCAGCTACATTTCAAAGCAGATTCCACTCCTCCCAGCTGGTACAGACTGAGGGTAGTGGGAATTGTCTCTACCTGTAGTGTAGAGCTCTTCTCCAATGATGTGGCCAGCCACACAAAGATCTCATGAACTCTGCTGTGGAGTTGTCTCGAATTGGTGCTGAGAACGTAATCAGGACATACCTCCTCAGAGAAAAACAGCATGCTGAGCTAAGGTCATGGTGTGGGAGGGTCTGAGTTGCTCTGGACATCACAGTGATGAAGAATGGAGAGAGCTGATGTGCTTGAAGAGCTGAAGCAGCGTAGCACCTGGCAGCTACACACTGGAGGCCGGGGGTGCTGGGATGATGATTCTGAAAAAGAGATGGCAGCTCTGGAGATGACATCTACATTCAACAACCCTCTTCCATTAACCCTCAATCCCATCTCTCTGCACTTCTGCCCAAGCTAGGGAAAACCCTTATGCTTTTCACTCAGGCCCAAATCTACTTTTCCCCACCAGTGGCCATTTCCTCAACCTAACTAGATCCCACACCACCGTGGACTATGAAAACTTTGCTCCCTTTTTGCTATCAGAGGCAGTGTTGCCTGCTCCTTGACCCTTTTCCCAAAGGACCATCCTTGTGCTAGGCTCTCCAGCACCTCCAGCCGTTCACCCAAGAGGGCCCAGCCTCAGAGCTGCATGAGGGTTTCAGGTCCACTGAAAGGCTGTACTGTTAACACCTCTGCTCTGTGGCTCAGGACAAGCCAAGAGAAGGCAGAGACTTTGGAAGCGGATTCTTCGTTTTGCACAGGCAGCCTTGGCATTGATAGGCAGGGATTCAGCTAACCCACATGGTCTAGAAAATGGGCTGTGCTTCAGCCTGACATGTTAAGGAGAGGTCCTGTCCCCCATCAAAGCACAGACACACTCTGCTACCTTCGGGAGGGGTTGGGGGGTAAAGCAATGACCCTGGGCTGGGCTGTCAGCACCACTTCCCCACGGCTGGCTTCAATCAGGATATTCTGCAGTGTGTTTTCCAGCACCAGCTCCACAAGGTTCCCAACAGCTGGCTGCCTAGAAGGACAGAAGTACAGCAGAGGACAGCTATCAGAAAGCAGATAATGCAGGCTGTTTGCTGTGACTCCTGCCAGGAATCATCAGGCACAGCAGTGGAGCATACACTCTTTCCTACGTACTGACCAATGAACCAAAGACTTGAGCAATGGGTTGCTGACCTTGGTCCCAGAACTGCCACCAGCTGGTGTCAGGCCCTGACATTAAGCAGAGCTGGGTAACTATTGTTTTACTGGTTTCTCCCTCCAATACAGCTGTGCTGTAGCTGCTATTAGTGAATAATGCTTGTAGCTTGTAGCAGTGTACAAAGGGAGCAGCCACAGCAATTGCAAGGTAGCAAAATATTGCAGTGAAAATAAAAGGTAACATAAGAACATACTGCACCCTAATGTCTAAAATATGGCCTGGACTGCCTGAGAGTAAAGCAGATGTCATTCACTACCAACATCCTGGCACTGCCCACAGCTCAACCCCAGATACAACAAACCTTCTCTCCCCACAAACCACATCTGGGAGAGGGTGGCTAGATGGGCTAGCATCAACTTCCACCCAGACAACACAGAACACATCAGCAGAAATGCTGCAGGGCTGAAGGAGAAATGGATTTCTGGCCAGGCAGTGTGCTGCCATGGCACTCTAGACTGTGCAACTCTTGGTTTTTATGCGTGAGCTCTTCCTCACCTACTTATTATCTCCTTTTCCCTCAAATGCATATGGTGAAAAGTCTCACAAGACTCCAGCAAATCACTAGGAGAGGTTTCCTGACTAATTTTTTTTCTCTCTCCATCCTTCTCAAGGTCAAGATCTGTTGAAGCAGACACCCCGGAGGGGATCATGGAGCCCTGTTTACTGTCCTGGAGCTCTGCTGATTTTGCGGACTGGAACTGGGAGAAATATGGAATAGGCTCGTCTTGAATTTTTCTCACTGACTTCTGGAAGTGGCCGTTCTCCAAGAGGCTTCTAGGAAGAGGAAAATAAAGGATAAGTTCCAGCAAATCAACTATCTATATGACCCAGAGGATTATTATGAGACACCACAAATCAGAGGAAACCAGTGAATGATGTCAGTGTTTAGTCTGTACCTTCTTGCTTTCTAGGCCTAAGGGAAGCAGCAAGAGGGCTTGAGCCAGTGAAACTACCTCTGTTTCCCCAGTGCTGGTTCTTTACATTTGTGCAGCTCACAAACCGAATAGGTGTACCCTGGTGCAGCCCACTACCAAGATTACAGCAGGTAGAGTTCCCTGGTTCCTGGGAACTCTGGAAAGATGGGCTCAGCCCCTGGCTGGGGAGGAAGCCCTTGCCTTGGCTGTCACTCCAGGATCTGAGCTCACAGTCTCCAAGACAGCCTTTGGCAGGTAGATCCCCCATTCTGGCCACAAGAGCGCACAGATTCCTCTAGGATTAGCAGAGGGCTGGCCATGCTGCATGCATTTTCTGGAGGACAGGGACTCCAAACCAGGTGGGGGTGAAGGGACACGCACCTGATGATCCCTGTGAGTATGTCAGTCACCACCTCCAGCTCCTGTTTAGAAGCAGCAGCAAGGGACAGCCATTTGGGCTCCATGTCTGTCCTGTTTCTGTGCCTATTTCCATCCACAAATTCACTCTCTGAAGGCTGGGCACTGATTGAGCTGGGAAAGGAGGAGTTGTTCCATCAGTGGCAGCACTACAGAACCAAACTCTCAAAGACCAGCACCCTCCTGGCACTGCCACACCATGTCAGGCAAGCAGTGCAGGCAAGCAGGGGAGGGGTGGGAGCTGTCATATTTGTGACAGGAGCAGAGACACTGTCATAAAAGAGGAATACTGAGCTCTGACAGTTGAGGTCAGGGGAGAAACAGGTCATGTCAGCTAACGCTGAGGAAAGCAAGACACCTCTTACCTGATTCTGAGGCACTAGAGAGAAGCAGAGCAGAGTGCCAAGTTCAGTGCATATCAGAGCATGGGCAGCCCTGGCTTAGATGAAGCTGCCAATCCAAAAAACTCTATCTCTTACCGGGACAAGAAGTATCTGGGAAAATCCAAGGCAAAGTTGCTGAGAAATTCCTCAATAGCGTAGGATCTGGCTGACACATCAAGGTGTAAGAGCAAAGGCATGGGAGGCTCTGGTTTGACCCCCACATGGCTGGCATCTTTGTCTGACAGCAGCACCCTCTCAATGTGTCCAGGTGACTGAGTGGGTGTAGGGCGGCTTTTAATAGGGGGTAATGTCTGTTGGAGAGAAAGAAATGGCAGGCATATAGTTGGTCCTCTGGTCACAAGTAGACTGATGTATGTTTGAGCACAGGCATGAGAACTGAAAGCCCAGCAACCAGAGCCACTAGATCCTGGGTGTCAAAATGATCTTAGCACCGCAGTACTGATAACAAGCATGAGCAGCCATAGTGGAAATCAGGACTGCTCCCTTCACACTGCCCAGTGTGCTAGCCCCAAGTGTAAACAGGACTGCAGGGTCTCCCTAAGGTACACGGGGCTGTTGCTCTCCAATCAATCACTGTGGAAGCTCTTGCAAGCACACCAGGAGTGCTGCAGGAGAAGTGACGCACATGGAGAGAATGAGTGGGGAAACTGTCCTCCCCCAAATCTGAAGGGAAACCAGGAACTGACTCTAGCCACACTGCGTGGGCCACCTTGGGCTTGCATTACCAGCAGTCAGGTTGGGGGAAGTTTCTTATACCAGTAGCCAGGATGCCTGGGCCAGAAGGACACCACTGAGATCTGGAGAAGTCCTCTGGAATCGCAGGACTTTAACGATCTTTGAGATATGGCTGTACTTCCTCTGGGAATGAGGCTCAGGGCCCTCACTACTCCTTACACAGACACAGTAGGCTCCAAATTATCACTAGAGATTAAAGCCCTGGAGGACTAATAACTGTTTTTACCTTCCTGCAGCCATCCTTGTGCTCATCCATGCCTTGACCTGCATCACTGATCACACCAAACTGCTCAGGGCAAACAGTCCAAGCTAGAGTTGCCCTGAGCTGATTCCTTCACACAGAATAGTGCATGGCATGCAAAGGCACTCCATGGGATCTCAGGAGCACTTCTACAGCCTCACTGTGGTGACATTCCTGAGATAGCAAGCTGCATTTCCTTGTTGCTTCAATCCTCTCAGGCCCAGCATCCCCTCAGCTCCCCTAAATCTTTCCACATCTTGGGTTAGTTTTGAGCCCCGTCATTCCCACAGCATGTCCTGCTGATGGCTATAGATGCTGCTGGCTCTTCCTTTGGGCCCGGGTAGTTCTGCAGAGCACTCACTGGGACCTTGTTTCACATCTGCCCACCACTGCTGGAAAAGCTATCTTACAGCAGTGCATACAGATGTGCACTTGAGTAGACAATGATGAACCAGGCAAATTGAGCTTTAAAGCTTTCTCTGTATTTAAACCAAGGCAGTTCCTGCCAGCAGCTTCTCCTGAAGAAGAGCACAGCTCTTTTTGAGGTGAGGACAGTCTGCACCACATTCTTCCAAGGTCCTGCTGCTTTCTGCTGTGGCACACATTCCATTGTGGCCCCAGAATAAAACCAATACAGGTACCAATTGCCCTGTGTGCATCTTTTCTGCTTATTTGAAACCTTTCCCCCTTTCTCCAGTCATGGGAGCCTGTTTGATGCCAATTTCAGTTCCCATTCACCTCAACTGGAAAGTTACTGGCCAGAGAACACAGCCAGACAGTCTGATTCTTCTAGCTCCTCCAAACAGTCTGTCTCCCAAAGCCTTGAAGCTACAAATCCTGCTGTGCTCTCTGTCCAGACTCCCACACTGTGATATCCAGCATCTGCCTCTTTTCTAAAGCAGTCAGTTTGATTCTACCACGAGTGAGACAGACCTGACTTACTTTGTGTTTTCTGATCACAGCTGAGAATTCAGGAAGATTTTCTGTTCCAGCAGAATTTGATAATCTCTGAAAAATACAATAAAATATTAAAAAAAAAGGGAAGAAGAATTAGCATGTAGGGAAGACATGGAGCAGAACAAGACCTTAGGATTTTTTTTAAACTTTGTACCAGCTGAGAGTCAATGATCTCATCTTCCATTCTTCACTCAGACCACATTCTTACTGCTAGCTACACATTTCTCTCCAGGGTTTATTCATGGTTAAAAATCCAACCACTGTTTTCCTGAGCCACTGACTTTGTTTTCCCAAAGGCTTCTCATGCACTTCCAAATTTTGGATGGTCACTAGCAATTTCAGAGTTTGTAAGACGATTCTTGGCTAGAAAACAAGATCTCATTTTCCACTAACCACAGATCAGCTTTCAAGTCTTTAACAGATCAGAGCCTCATGTCCTCTTAACAAATTGCTTAGGTTTTCCTAAAGAATGTTTCTTGTCAACACTGGCTGCTGTTTCTTGAGCCAAGCTAAGGTGGTGCAAGGTTCTGAGAGCATTTACCACTGAAGGTGATGTTAGCTTCTTCTTACTCCCAAGATCCTTCTCGGTGATGGTGAATTCCACAGCCTGCCGTTCCTTCTCCTTTTCCCACTCAAACAGGTCCCTCTCATACTGAGCCAGGGACTCCTGGATGTACACCTATAAAATAAACCATAACTGAAGGGAGCAGGGCTAGAAAAGAATTGTAAATAATAGTCTCTGACTCAAGTCCATGCCTGTTTCTCCCCTTCAGGAGGTCCCAGAAAGAAACCCACTTGTTTACCATGTATTCCAGTGGCACCACTTCTTTTCCATGTATTCCATTGGCAGAAAGAGGGAAAAACAGTGGTATTTTAAGACTCAGGCAGAAGATATACTCTCTTGCCAAAGAAAGTGTTGAGGGGGATACTACTGTTGGTCTGTGCCCCCAGTAATATTAAAGCAGCAAGACTTGTTTTTTACAGATATCAAGACTTTGGCATCCACTGAAAGCCATTCCCATTCAAACCATCACTTCTAGCAGCTGGGTTCCCCTCACAAAGCCATACATTGCACAATTATACTTCATCTAGTGAGCCACACAGACAGCAAGATGCTCAAAGCATCAGGAAGGATGAAGCTAAGTGTCTTCAGGAATAAGACGTGTGTATCAAAGAAGGATTCCTTCAGCTAGAAGCAGCAGGCAGCTGACAGCTGGGGTCAGCCATTTGGGAACCACAATAACATGCCCAGGCCATGGTAATACACAGGTACCTCTTGGGTCTCACCTCACACACCAGATTTATTCTGCAGAAGGAGGGATTCCTTGTAGGTTGCAGTGTGATGAAGCAAGGGATACTCTCTCCAGGCTGAGCAACCCCTGACTCTGGAGCAATCTCCAACACCTGGGTGTAGGGGCAGGGAGGGAGGAGAACAAAACTTAAAAAACCAGAAAAAAACCAAGAGGAGCTATTTCACTGTCCTGGGACCTTCCTGTGTGCTTTTTCTTTGCAGGGAACACAACCTCTCCTTCTCAGAGGTATGTGGCATGAGAGAGATGCGTTGATATTATTCTAAGAACAAACATGGCCTTTGCTGGTGGACAGAGTCCTGAGGTTTATCACATTTAGTAGTTCCAGCTTCATATAAACTCATCAAAGTCTTCAATTTCCCTTCTGAATTCCTGTTGCTCCCCATCCTAACCCTTGCCTTCACTTTTCCTTTCATCATCTAGTAGAAAGCAAATTCCCTAGAACTGAGTGTCCTTTTGAAAATGGAGCTCTAAGGTCCTTTCATGGCACAATAGAGATGGGCAGGAAGGCTGTAGATCAAAGAGGATTCACCTTTCCTTTATAGGAGCTTATCTGCCAGGTAAACACCACTGCCTTGCTCTTCGAGATATTGTTGAGAAAGACAAGTCGACCAGCTTTGGTGCAGTCTGGGATATTTCCAAGGCAAATCCTGTGATGGGACAAGGTGGCTGCCTGCAGGAAGCAAGGAGAAACCAGAAGGAACAGCAGGGAAGGAAAATGGGACTTAGCCATTGGGGAAGGGGAGTCATACAATCATCCCTAAGTTGTTCAGCAATTCACAAATAATATTAACCAGATATCTTTATTATAACAACTTGAGGAAGTGTACAATTTTGCACTGGTTACAGTCACCTCAAAAGGTCAGCTGTGTAACAGTGGGATTGAGTGAGCAATGAATAAGACATAACATTGGTGTCGGACAGGAGAGGATCTCAGGAGCACAGTGGACCAGTAACACCCCGAATTCTCTCTGCAGCACTTGCAGTCCAGGCCTTTTCCTACTTCAGCTGAGAAACACGAGATGTGTGTTTGTGCCAAATCCCTATCAACCTGACTGTGAATTTTGGGAAATTGATCCCTAATACACCTTGCTACTAGTATGCTACTAGTTTGTCCCATTCACCAGGCACAATTCCATCTCTAATTAAGTACAGTAATCATTAGAGAAAGAAACTTGATTTCAGACAACAGAGCCTTGCAAAATGCCATCTTCATTGTCAGACTGAGGCAGTTTTCTCTTTGCTGTTCTCAGGAATATAATGGCCTTGCTGGAAACAAAAGAGCTTGTGGAGCTCTGGCTCCAAGGAAGGCATGCTAATATCACACAGGTCGAATCCTTTACCTGCCTGGGGAAAGTCTCTGCTGCTGCTGTGTAATGCTCATGCACTGTGCTTGGATCTGTGGGTGAGTTTAACAACAGACTGTCCAGGCTGGCAGGTCAGCTCTAGCCAGGCCAGACAAGCTCCTGCTGAACGAGCAGCAGGTCAAACAAGTGCATTCCTCTGCATGTGCCTGAATTAGGTCACCATCCTGCAGTCAGCATTCAGGTTATGAATCACCTGAATTTAGCTGGGAAATGGTGGTAGCCAAGCCCTGACAGAGTACAGCAGGAGTATAATGGTCTTCTTGAGAACGATTTACCAAAGAAAAAGGTGTAGCTGCACAGGAGAAAGGCAGCTGTGATGGGAGGTAACTTCTAAGAAAAAATTCAGTGCATGAACAAACCCAAACCCATTTTTCTTCTAACAGCTATGGAAGTGACAAGCTGGAAAGAAGACACCTTTCAGCTTCCATGAGTTAAGCTCTCTATCATCTACTGGAAGGGAAATATCTTGTTCTCTCTCATGGCAAATGAACTCTCCTGCAACACCGACTACTGAAAGATGGGGTCACTTGTATATTTCTGTCTCTGTCATAGATTTCTGGACTGATCATATTGCTCATACCCCACACTTGGACTTACCTGTCCAGGCACAGTTAGCTTGGCAGAACCTGGAATGACTGCAGAAGAAAAATATTGGCTGGATGTGGCAGCTTCTCCTACAATATTTGGATTGTAGCCTACTCCCTGGAAAGTAATCTGGGTTGACTCACCCTCCAGGATGTGGATGACAACATCAACCTGCCTCAGACAAGATAAAAGTTTTATGTCCAGAGTCGTATTTGGGAGAGATGTGCAATAAGCTAGCATACTTGCTAACAGGCTGGTCTAAATACACCCCATGCATGGAAAAAGATAAATCCAGTCTCTTTTGCTCTTTCAGGCCTTGGCCTTTCTTGCTAGCCCAGGAAAGCTAGTTAAGTAGCCAATTAGCCAGTTACAGTATGAGATGGATGGAGACATCCTCTTGGAGCAAAGGTTGGAATTTTAAAATTAAATTTATTAATCTATTCATGCATTCACCACAGACAGAAGCAACAAGTAGTGCTACAGTTCTGGCCTTGCCTGCCTGCTGCAGCCCAGGACAGAGGTCTTTGGGAAGGTTGTTTTCAGAGGTTTGCAGCAGAATACACTGCAATGATAGAAGACACTTGAGTTCAGTCTCTTTGGTGGGAATTTTTGGAGGCCCACAATGAACCAACCACAAATCTGAACAGATACTATTGATATCCCCAATTACTGTTTGATCCTTGAAAAATATATACTGGGATGACTCTGACTGTGGAAGAGATCTTTTCATGGGAAGAAAAAACTTATTAGACAAATTTATCTGCTTCATTTCCAGACCAGACCAGCCACTCATTTGCTCTCAAGACTCTTTGCTTCTTGGAGGCATAGAACTCAATTCACCTGTAGCATTACATGGACCAACCACCAGCAAGAAACCTAAAGAATTTTAGGTCAGCAACAGAATCTGTTTCTTTCAGTCATGAGGAGGCTTTTACCATATATGTTTTAGCTTCCAGTGGTGAGAAGATCCATTCAATGTGGCCTATTTCACCAGGGGGGATTTCTCCTCTAGGAGTTAGGCAGACAAACACAGGATGCTGAAAATTCTTCTCCTGTATCTTCACAATGTTGTCCAGCTGAACCTCAAATGTCACAGGCATGGAGCCACCATTGTAGAGTTTATAAATCTGAAGTGAGTCAGAAAGAGCAGTCCTTATTATACCAGGTACAAGTCAAACTAGTTAACACTTCTCCAGAGGACACTGATAAGCATTAATATTTAATTAATCAGCTTATCTCCTAAGAATGAGGAGACCTCATAGAGTCAGGATTTAACACTGAGGCTCTGATAGGCAGCTGTGCTGAAGGTTTATCACCATACATGTACAATGATAACCAAAGTGCCTCTCCTAATGGTGTCCTGCCAATTCACACTGGGGGAAAATTAAGACAGATTAGCTAAAGGGATCACTGTAAAGCAGATTATTTAAAATGCAAAAACACTTGCAATTAAGTGCTCTTAATTCAATTCAGACTTGTTCATTTCCCAAGTAAATTAGGCAGAACAGAATCAAAGCTGCCTTTTTGCTTAATAAGTGTTTAAGGAGGTAAAATTAATTTACTAAAAGAATAATGAGGATTTATTTCCAGAGTACTTGGAGCAGCTAGGCAAGTTTTCACTCAGATCCAATGCAAGAGAATAAGTGAACAGCCCAACATGCCTCATAAGGATTCTAATTAAACATCAAATCTTTTCAAACTGGAGCTGGTGAGAAGTACTTTCCCTGCTGTCATCCCAGCAGCTATTTCCAAACTCTGCCTAGAACTATCCTCAAAGTTCTCCTGTGATGCTTTCCTATGGAGGCCAAACCATTTTCTGAGAATTGCCTCAGACACTGCCTGTCCCTGGGATGCCGTAGTACTAGGTCCTTCCCTACACTTGCTGCTGGGTTTGGCTCCAAGATGCTCACCTGTGTGGGGGGTTCAGAACCTCCAACAGCAATGGGTGCAAAGAGGTGCTTCCTGGATGCAAAGTGAACGTACCGCTTGTTGTGTTCCACTGTCACACTGCTGAAGGTCAGCTACAGTGGAAAGAAATGCAGTCACTTTCTCACAGGGCCTTGGTCCCATCACTAACAACTGCACAAGGACGCTGAAGTACTTTGCAAGCTGAAGGCCACACAGTTACAAACTTAAATTGGTAATACCAGGATAGCATGTCCTAAGAAAAAAAATCAGGGAGATGGAGAACCTACTCCAGATTTTCTCTGAAAGGTTCTCTTCTTGTATCGGAAAGACTGTACTTTTCTCTCTGCTATCCCAGGCATCAGTATCAGTGCTTCTCTGTGCAAGTGTATGGTGGAAATTCTCCATGAATGCAAGTGTCTGGACTGCACATAGGAGCGTGTGCAGCTGTCACAGCCAAATATTTTGGAAAGACAGAATTTGATAAGTAATGGCCTCCTCTTGGAATGGACTATATCAACAACCTCTGGAGTGCTCCAAGAATGTGTGTAGCAGTCCAAAAGCTAGAACCAAGGCCAAAACCAAGAAGATTCCAGCTGAACTGTAAGTGAACAAGTGGTGATCAACAGTATTCTTCTGGCAAAGCAGCCACCAGACACTCCAAGAAAGTGGGGAGATTTACAGAGCTTTCTTTCACAGAAAGTGTTTTGCATTCACACAGGCCCCTGCATTTTGAGAAAACCACTATCAGGCTGAAGATGCACTAACAATGCTCTGTTTTCTGCAGTATCACCCCAAAGTACCCCTAAGCTGTCTGCTTTGGAGTACAGGCTGCAAAGCAGTCACCTAGTAATGCCTCTGCATGTGCCAATGGGAGCCAAGTTGCTGCAATTCACAGTAAGTTAAGCCTGAAGCATGGTTATTTTTCAAATATGTGTGTAAAAGACAGAATATTTGCAAAGATAGACACCCGCAGGAGATGCTGTATCTGCTGCTTAAAAGGAGCAGAGAATGACAACTCCTTTTAAAAAACCCATTCCAGTTCAGATCTATAAGCAAAATGAGGAGGGAGAAAGAACTAGAAATACAATGTTAGCAAGGTCCCACATGGGATCTTTTCAAAGCACTACGAGTATTCAGCCTCCTGAGAACCACAGCTTGCCAGATGAAGTGAAAGCAAGAGAAAGACTAAAGCTTTGCTTTCAAACTTCAAGGGAAAAAGGGATAGAACTTCCCTGAGCTTTGAGAGTGAAACACCCATTTATATAGCTTCAGTCAAAAAGCCACCTTGCATTCCAACAGATCAGAACTGCTCAGGAAAAACTGTCATCAGTTTCCATTTGACACAGGATATGACATTTAGAGTATTATCAGTTGAAGAGAGACAAATGGAGAAAGTGAAGGCCTGCTGCAATCAATTATTCTTCTAGAGTGCACAGACTTCATTCCACAGTGAAGAGCATAAGAGGGATGCCAGGGTATGCCAGATTCCCCAGGGAGGACAGCTGCCTGCAGAATACATATTGCAGGTGATAACATCTCACAATTCCTAACTAGCAGCTACGAAGTGCAAACACTTGTAGCTTATAAAACCTGTGTGCTCAGGGATTCTCCTTGGGATCCAGCCCTGGTCGTCAGGGAGTTCTGTGAACCAGCCTACCTCAGCCTGCAACACAGGCAGCTGGCTGGGCTTTTCCAACTAAAACTGTTGCAGGCTGCAGATTCTGCCTAGCCAAACGATCTCAGAGCTCTGAGAACAAGCAGTCTTACAGGTGAAGAGGCAAAGGACTATCTGTGAAAGCATTAGGCAGTGGGAGGCCTTGTTTCCCTGCTGCACAAGGAACTGGGTAACACACAAGTCCTACAGATGTCTCATCCTACAGCCAGAAGAAATTGCCAATGGGAAATCAGTTTGGGTCCTTCAGAGTACCTATAAATCACCAGAGGACTAAAAATTGGCCACTGAATGGGGAAGGAATAACAAAGAAGCTTCTCCTGAAAATTAGGTTGGGGAAACAGAGGAGCAGGAGGTCAAAATCTATCCACGTAGGTAAAGTCATCACAGAAGTGATTTTAAACCCAAAGGAAAAACAGGCATTGGCTTGCAGGTGTCTAACCACATGGCTCTGAAGCCAAATAATTTGGAATTTGACAGAGTAAGGAGTAACCAAGCAATACCCCAGCCCAATGGTCTCTTCCTCTCTTTATTGTTGCTTTCTGAAATTTCCAAAGCTTAACTTTTGGCAAGATATTACAGCATTTGCTTCCTTTAGGGCTAGCATATGTTCTGCACATTTCACCAGAATCACAGGTGAGGATTTGCTCAGCCCTGGAACGTGAGCACACTTAGGGCAGTTTCTGCCACAGGAGCTGGAAACTCTGTGCACTTTGTGCTGTGAGTGCAAGAAAAGTAGGCACAATGTGCTCAGTCCCTCAGCTGCCCTCTTTGCAGAAGAAGCATCTCCCACTCCTACTTTCCTATATCCACGGTTCAGTAGTGGCACTGCATCTCTGCAGGCTGCAACCACCTGCACTACTCCATGTCTCTGGTCTGGCTTCTACAGCTGCTATTGCTGGAGCTCAGAGGCACCAACGTATCTTTTCATCCCCAGAGCATCCCATGCTTTTCTAGCCCCTTCTGCAGTGACAGCATGAGGAAGGGTAGTGGCCTCAGGTAGCCAGCAAAGCCACTGGCTATATGGCAAGAGAGGATGTATGCCCTTTAGGTCTCTGGTGCTCCAAAGCCTCTTCCCTCACTGGCCAACTGGTGAAAGGCTCACAGTCAATCTCAGGATTGTGCCAGGCAGGCAGAGCACAGGGAGCCTGTCCAAGGGCTTTGAGGGAAGGCACAGTTAAGCCACTGTTTGAACAGCTTGGTCAAAGGGTTGGATTTTCAGCTGACAACAGTCCTGAAAAAAAAGAAAAATAAAAGAGATGTGTGAACACAATGGTCTCATAGGAAACTTCAGAGACAGACAGGAAGGCTCAGCTGGGCATGAGTGGTGCCCGGCAGAGCACAAGGTGACTTTGACTCTAACTGACAATTTGAGAGAGGGGGAGAGACATAGAGAGACAAAGGAGAGACATGAGGAGATGCTCAGGGAAAATGCACCACAGATGAGGTCTGGGATGCTTTAGAAAGCAGCGAAGCAGGAAGAATGAGTAAGAATCTCCTCTATCATTGGTAGGAGAAATAAGTGGGTGGACAAAAGCTGCAGCCAACCAGGAACCCAGGGGGTTCTGGGCTTGGGGAAGGAGCTGATCCTGTAACCCCAGAGCTGGAAGATGTTCTGCTACTCTGTGCACTCCCAAACTACCATCACAGCAGGTGATATATTTGGAGAAAAGCACATTCCAGGAGGGGTTGAAGAGTATGAAGGGTTGATGAGATGGAGAGATTCAGGAAAGCTGCATAGGAGAGAAGCAGGATGGGCTGCAGATCTGAACTGCAGGAACTGCATGGAACAACTCACAGTGAGGCGGATGAAATGAGGGGAAGCATGCACAGGAGTCCTGACTCTGAGTTACACCAGAGTGTGGTAAACATGCAGGGACTGTAGAACTTGGGAAGGCTGTTTTGGACTTGGAGTTGTCTTGAATGAAGAAGCAATTCTGCACTAAGACCATTAATTAAATACAAATGTTAATAATAAATAAATAATAGTCCTCTTGCTGAAGAACCCAGCAGAAGCAACATCCGAGGGCCATTCTGCCAGTGCACTGCCCACATCCCTCTGTGCTGGAACCACAAGTTCGTCAGAACATTGTTTTTATGTCTCTGTGTGGCCCTCTGCTACTGCCTGCCTAGTGCAAATTCCACGGGAAGGCCACAGCCCCCTGTACACTGTACAGTTTCTGAGGAAAACACCTCATTCAGTTCCTACCTGCTGTTGTTTGCAAATGGAAGGAAGGGATACCTGCTACCTTACCAGAATCTCATGGCCATAGGAAATCTTCAGCAGGACAGGGAGGCGATCAGTGCCAATGAAATCATGTCTAGCAGTGAAAGAGGAGAGAGAGCAAAACAGCAGAAATCAACCTTGTGCCCAGGATGATAGAATCACACAGAACATTAGAGACAATTCACTTCCCAGCTAAAGAGTCACTGTTGCGTAAGGGCCTCAGGGAGATGTGGGGAGGAGGGGAACCCAGTTGTGTTTGGGTGGGAATGAGTGATTCAGTGTTGATTTTGGTCATACATCTATTCAGGGACACAAGTTCCTAGGCCAACAAAATGCCAGTACTTATCAGATATGCTCTGCTTTGAAAGGGGAAGTGTTCAGCTTTCTTCATACCTTCTACAGGCATGCAAGGGCTAGCAGCTCTATCTGATGACAAAAATAAGAATATTGCTATATAATCAAAAGCACAGGAAATGCATCATCTTATTCAGCTCCTCAACTGTCAGGTCAAGGCATACCAGTGTCCCAAACATGTCACACTAAATGCCTTTTGCTCTGCAGTGTTAAAGGACATTAAAACATTCTCCTGAGGAAGACAAGCTCCGTGGGGTCCAGAAACTGGACATGCTCAGGAACTTTTTACTTGCCCAGCCTCTGCTGAGGAGCATGTGATGGGGAAGGAAAATCTGGCATGGAAACTCAGGGGACTGATGGCATGTTGTTCTGGCACACAGCATGAAGCTCTGAAGAATAGGTACTTCTCATTACCTGTGTGAGAGCTGGACAGATTTCTCCTGCCCTGGAAGAAGTGTTCCTGACTTTGGGGAAACTCTGAAGAGCTGGTTATCCTGAATTCTCATCTGGTGCAGCTCCTGGGGGGTAAAGTCAGCATCTTCTGCCCAGCGCTCCATGTCCATCTTCTGATCAGAAGGAAACAAGAAGGCCCTAGGGAACCAGTCAGCTGGTCAGCAACAAAGTTATGCAATTTCCCCAGGGCTATAGTCAGCATATTCAATCCAAATGGGTTTAGCCCAGCTGGTGGCCACATCACATTTCATCAGGTCTAATCTGCAGCTCCCTGATTGCTTCCCCACCCAGACTCACCAACAACTCTCAGCTGCAACTATACCTACAAAACCCACCCTATTAGACTACAAACTTCTCACATCCCTTTGAGCACTTCCAGACCCCTCAAAAGAAGGCTGAGCTCCAGTGAGCACTGCTTACCAGTCCACAGGTACCACACCCTTGTTTTCCAGCAGAAGCATCACAATGGTAGGCGCTGAGCCCACCGGGGCAGACCCAAAGTCAAAATCCAGCATGAGAGGGGTATTCACTGGAGGGATCAAGCATGTGCTGATCACAGGAGAGAAAGAAGATATTAAACCGAAACAGGAGGAAGGGTCATCAGGGCATGACAGGGGAAAGGTCATTCTACACTGTCCTCCTTATAATCTTGTCTGACCTTATGTTCTTGGTTTTTTTAAGAGAAAGGATACTGGGCATAAGGCAGACCTTCTGATTTTCTTTTAAAAATCTTTTATGTATGTCTAATGAGAGTGAGTGACATGAGAGAGTCCTGCTTAACCTGAAGTCTCTCTTTATCTCCACAGTATAAGGAAGTTACTGACATACTGGAGCAGGCCCAATGGAGGGCCACTAAAATGGCTGAGAGCTGGAGCACAATGGCCAGGCTGGATGGGGCTCTGAGCAACTTGGTCTAGTGGAAGGCACCCCGGCCCATGGCAGAATGGTTGGAACTGGATGATCTTTAAGGTCCCTTCCAATCCAAACCATTCTATGATTACAAGAATTGACAAAAAGACCTGGATTTGTTCAGCCTTATGAAGCAAGGGCTCAAAGTGGCAACTGCACAAGTTGCAATACAAGATATTCTGATGAGATACTAAGAAAAAGCTTGTTACCATGGAAATGGTTAAACAGGAGCTCAGACAAGTTGTGGTTTCTCCATCCTCAGGAGATATTCAGCACTGAACTGAGTAAGACCTTGGGCAACCTGATCTATATGTCCCTGCTTTAAGCAAGGGGCTACACTAGAGACTTTTGGAGGTCTATTGCAATTAAATTATTCTCTGTTTCTGTGGCTCCTTTCAAGGAAGCTTAAACAGAGAAGGTGAGTAACTGCCTGCAGCAGTCAGGATGGAATAACAGGGTGCAACGCAGCAGGGAGATACAACAAATGCCAATAAGCCACAGCATCTCTGTCTGGCTCACACAAGGGAATCAAAGATCCTCTGAGCCATTTCCTCATCTCACCTGTGCCTTGTGGGAACTTTGTAGGTGAGCTCGCCAGGAGTTGGATCTCGCTCCAAGAATTCATTCAGTGTGTCCAAGGAGAAGAGCTTCCAGAGGTGCAACTTGCTGATACTGCTGGCAATCCCTGTTGTACAAGCGTCTGTGATGCGCAAAAGTGGGTAGACACCTGTTGCTACAATGCAGCAGAGGGGCTGTTGCTCCTCTTTTGTGCTTGCAAGATCTGCAGCTTGGGAGAGAAAGAAACACCAAAAAGTAGTCATGTATCATTAAGGCGCTGCTGCCTGGGTCATTTTGACTGCAGCAAAAGGGAAAGAGGTCCTACCAAAGACAAAGAAAGAAAGAATGGGCCTTGTACATAGTCTTTTTTTTGGCAGCTTCTCAAAACCCCTAAACCACTGACTTCTAGTTGTACCTTGACTTCTGCATTTAGACATCACCAAAAGACTATGAATGTGATCCTTTTCAACAGTATCTTTATAAAATTTAGTTTTGCACTATGTGAAAAAACCCTTTTTTGATTTAAGCCTACAGCCTAATCATTTTATGAAGTGCTCCTTGTTTTCATACTGAAAAATCTTAAACAGTTATTTATATATTGTCTTCTCACTATCATTCATATGACATTACATTTTTCACCTTCCAAACTGAAAACTCCTTGTCTTGCTAGTCTCTTATTTTACAAACACTGTCCCCCACCTCTGAACATCCCAAAACATCCATCTCACCTCTGGGTGTGCAAATAGCATATTTGATTGACCAGGTGTAATGTAGCCGACGGGTTGGCCTTATTTTTATTCGAACAAAAGCTTTTGATCTTGCGGGGATTGTTCCTCTGGAGTGTTCCAGCTCTAGAGCTGTAGGGTACAAGAACTGGTATGAGCTCTTGGCGTTACTGTCTCTTACACCACACGTGTTGTGGTATATAGATCACTAAGTCTACCTGCACTCTAGCCACTGCCACCCCTTGCCTAATTGTTAGGACTAGCTTCAGGAGCTGAATTTGGGATTCCCAGACTACAACTGTAGGTAGCTCATTGAGAGTACCCAGATTGCCTCTGGCCAGCAAAGAACAGGGACATTCCCAACCAGAGGTCCTCTAGACAAAGGCAGCTAAGAGCTGAGCTCCAACATTTCTTCTGGTAAGGTCCCTTATTTAACTTCCTTCTCTGCTGGGAAATTGTATCTTATTTCAAGGTCCAGATTGGTCTAACTTCAGTTGGCAGACTCTGGATTATGCTTATTCCAGCAAGATAGAAAAGTCACTTCATATGCAAAGGAGCAGACAACTTTAGGTATGAGAGAATCAGTGCAAGCCAGCCAGCCAGCAGTCCAACCTCCAAGTTAATTCTAGAATGATTTTGGAGAAAAGAGGGGAAAACTAAGGTCCTGTTCCATGCTAATTCCTTTACCATACCCAGTGGATCTCTGCGGGCCTCCTCAGGGTCATGGGGCCCTGTGATGAGTTGTTCCACACTGAGGATGTAATTCAAAGTACAGATCCCGTCATTTAGCAGTACAATGCTGCAGCTTTTTTGATCACCAACTAGAACATTTCCAAGGTCCAGATGCTCCTTTTGTGCCTGGAATACAAACCCGCCATGCTGAGGTCACTTTAACATGTCAAGCATAGTAGTTGAATGTAGCCACCACTTATCTCACCACATGCTGATCCCTTGGCATGTGCAGTGCAGTGCAAAGGACTGCCTGCTTTGTGTAGGACCTGGCATGCCCTGGGAGATAGAATTGTTAAGGTTAGAAAAGATCTCTAAGATCTTTGAGTTCAACCATTGACCTCACACTACCAAGTCCACCACTAAACCATGTCCCTGAGTACCATATCTAGATGTCTTTTAAATATTTCCAGGAATGATGACTCATCCACTTCATTGATGATGGCAACCGATTCCAATGAGTGACAACCCCTTTCCTGAAGAAATTTTTCCAAGAATCCAATCTAAACCTCCCCTGGTGCAATATTAAGTAATTTACTCTTGCCTTATTGCTTATTACTCAGAAGAGACCAACACCCACTTTCCTACAAACTCCTTTCAGGTAGTTGGAGCATGATAAAATGTGGAACAGGTCCGCAAGGGACTCAGTCCCTCCTCCAAATGTTTTCTCCTGCTGTTTTTTAGGCTGCTTGCTGGGTAGGATATAGCATATTCAGGGCTGTGACAACACTAGCTGGCCAGCTGCACTTGGGCCAAGGCTGAGATATTTGCTGGCCCTTTTGTGACTGCTTAAAGAGTCCCACTCTCTTTTGGCTAGCTGTGCACTCACATACAATTTATAATGACTAAGCACCTCAAAGACATTATCACCCATCAATCAAAATGACTGACACGGGGCAGTGACTTACAAAGTATTATTTTATTTACCTCTGGTTCGTTAAGAAACCTGACTAAAAATGAAAGTGGCTGCACAGACCTGCAGATAACAGGAGGAAAGCTAGGTGGAGGTGTACTGGCACTTTAGAAGGTCCACTACACTTAGAAAGCAGAGTAATGGCAAACAAATGGAGAAGGAAGAATGGAAAGAGAGAACCGTGATTCCCAAGGAGCCAAATGGCTTGCTTGGTTTAGTCTGAAACGTAGCAATCCCAAAGGATTTGTTAAGGTCAGATTTGAACCAGCAGGACATTTACAACATGTTGCCATTAGGCCACTGAAAACAGTGTCTGGGAATTTTGCTGTGAATGCTTACTGGCTGCCTCCAGTACATGTTGCCGTGATTTCTTCAGCCTGCTGATATGTTTCACAGTTCTAATGTTTTCATAGTTCTCAGTTTCTTTCTCACACATAGGTGTTATAAATAGAAGCAATATTTATGTTAGACGAAGTTGTTTTACATTCCTTCTCTTGGAGTAAGGTATAACTGATAGGTAGTTGTCTTAACCAATGGGATGGGAGAAGTGTCAACCTTCTCCTCCAATCCCTGGTCTGTGTAGAAATACTATAAATATGGAGTCAGATGTTTTAATAAATAGTTTATGCCTTTTCACCAGAAAATGTTTGTGTGTGTGTTATTGCATGTCCAACAATGACAAGTACATATTGTGCAAAAAGGGGAAGTCCAAGACCCCCATCCCACCCTAGTCCCCCCTACACTACACAGTAGGCCCCTGTTCCTTACTCTGATGGAGCCCAGGGCCCCTTCTCCAATGACTCGTAAGACATAATGGACATCTTTGGGAGACACAGGGTCTGGGCTTTTCCACTTCACAAACACCATAGCTCGCAGCAGATACTTGGTTTCCTTGTCAGGAGTAAAAGTCCATGTCTGAGCCTGCAATCACAATAGGGAAGAGCACTCACAGGAACTCCCATCCAGAGATAAACCCAAACACCACAACAATTACATTTAATGCACAGTCCCCTCCTCCATTATAGCAAACCTGGTTCTTTGCAGACACACCACCCCCATCTGTGTCAAAGATTCACACTCGGAATGAACATCCAGATATTCAACCAGGCTGAGGTTGTATTGTAGAGAGCAAACTGCAGCTTTGGTAGAACTTGAACTTACCATGGCTTCATAGGGCTGGAGGATCCCTGCAGTGGGGCTGACAGACAGGATCTTATTGTCAGACTGATGGATCTTCCATGTGAAAACCATGGGTAGCCTTGTGCAGTTTTTAATGGTGTACATTCGTGTAGAGGAGGTCCCTATCTGGAGAGGCTTGAAGTAGAGATTTCCATCACCTTCTAAGAGCAAATGAAGGGACTGCCCACAACTCTGGAGAACAATCTCCTGTGGAATTAAGAGAAAAAGTAACAGACATTAGCTAGAAGTCTCAGCTACCTCTGGAGGAACCTTGCAAAGATGTTGCTCTTTCTAAAAGAGAAGCAAGAACAAACTGGATATTAATAAGGAGGGGAAGTGCTTTAGGCTGTGCTGTCAAGTCAGGCCCTTAGCATAATAGTGTATTCCAAGAGAAGGAAATGCATGGAACAAGGGGTACAGGATGTTTGGCACCACAAAGGCCTTCTGTCTGCAATGCTGACTCATATTAAATGTTGAAAATACCCTTTCATTCCTATTTCCAAAGAGAAAAATCCAAACTTTTAGGAGATGTAAGAGGCATCACAGTGCAAGTCACTGTGAAAAGGGAAGACTACAAGGGAACAAAACTTTGCTTAACATCCTCCACTTTCCTCTCCTTACCTTGGTGTATGCAGGATATGAGTTCAGCTCCAGAGGTAGGACATGCTGCTGCAGGACTGTGTTAACTGGGTGAGTGGAGAGAAAGAAAATCTGGTGGCCTCCTGGAATGATGTGTCCTGAGCTGGGCTTGACCAAAACAGAGGGACAGGCAGTTTGGTTCACACTGAAGGTTATCAAAGAGGTGCTTGTGTTGGACAACAGCATGCTGCAGTAGGTATCAGTGTCAGGAACCACATGAGGAAAAGTCTGGCAGAGACAAGCAAGAAGGGTTGTTTTCACTGGGTTTAAAAACCAGCCTAAAGAAAATTTTTCACTATATTCAATTCCAGGTTCCAAAAAGCACTATCCTGAGTCTATGGAGAACTTTCTACCTGCTTCTTTTCAAGGAAAGAAATGAAACCACCCGTGGGTACACAAACAATGGTCTTTTTCCTTCCCACAGTTGCCCTCATGGGCTCATGGGACTGGTGAAACTATTTTCCACCATGCCATGCTTTATGCCCATCCAGTAAGTGAGCTGCTTGCTGGTGCCTGCAGTTTCTGCATGGATAGCTACATCCTGGATGAAGAATTCTAGCATACTTAGAATTTGCTCCACGTCATGCGTATCAAATAAAGGCTGCAAGGCCGAGATTAGCTGAGGAGATTTTATAAGAGGTTCTCAAGACTATTCTTACTTCTTAGGATCTGATCTCACTTTACCTCATAGGAAAAATACCTTTCTGTGCTACAGAAACAGCAGGAAGAGAAAGAGAGAGAACCTTCTCCTCTATCTTGCAACCACTTCTCTTTCTTAAGTGAGGATTCTGTTTGGCCAAGTGCATGCAGAGGTTTTGAGGCTCCTGGAAGGGGATTGAACACACTTGTTAGTGCCTATGTTCACCTAAACAGAAAGGAAGGTGATCCCAACAGCTTTTTTCTCAGAGCTAATGAGATGGTCAGTACAGCTGACATGGTGGAGGCTGGGAAGCTAATGCAGGAGAAACAGTATAATACCTCTATACCACAGCAGGACCCTCCAGACCATCAGAAACCACAAAAGACACATTTCAGTGCAATGGGAGACAAAGTAAGAAATTCAGAGGCAAACACTGAGTGTCTCTGCAAAGACCCAAAGGTCAATCAGTTACACACTTTGGGGACATCCAGGATGTACTGTGGAATGAAGTGTGCCCGTTCTGCTTCATATGTGTGTGCTCTCAGCCTCACAGTCAGGCACCATGACGGACAGATGGTGGCATCATTCTCAATGTTGGTGTAGTGTCTCATCACCTGCAGACATATAAGGGGCAGCACATAGTAAGCAGGAAGGAAATGTGGCAATGTGCCTTCACAGAATCACACATTAATCTGAGTTGGAAGAGATCAAGTGCACACAATGTCTTAAGCAGCTGCTTGTTCAGTGACATCCCTGGGGCTAAGCAATTGACATTTTCAGGGAAGAAGGACTGATCTTCAGATGAGAAAAAGAGAGGCTTGCAAATGCTAAGTTTCACTTACCAGGACATTTCTGGGTGCTATATCTCTTGTAACTGTAGACTCGTGTAACATGAATCCTATGCTACTTGGGATAAGAGTGACAGTGCCCTCAGCAGCTTTACTTGTAGAGGGCCAGACACAAAGGCCAAGTTATTGCCCATCACCCAGGCCACAATAACCATTCTTGTGCAGGCTTACATCTACACTAACAGTGCAATAATTCATAGTAATTCCTCTTTCAGTAGGTGTACCATGCTTCATATTCCCTAGGGGTAAGAGCAAGTCTACTTGTGCAAGTGCATGACCTGCGATTTGTTTCTGTCATTTCTCTGCCAGGACACAGGCGGAAGAGAAACTTTAATCAAAAAATGTATCAAAGCAGTGGTCAAAAGAGTTAATAGAGGTGCTAGTTTGTCAAATTCAATGTTAAAGGTTAACACTGAATTTTAATTCCCCCAAAAATACTTTATTCTGCAAACAGTTGCTTCCTAGGTCATCTCTGGTCTTAGTAATTCCTACTAACCTTGTAAACAGCAAAACCTTCCAGCTCTGCTGCATAAAGACTGTTGACCTGAGTGGGCTTGCAAAAGACATAGAAGGTTGAAGACTTCAGTGGTGGTATGTCACAGATTTGGGGGTGCACGTGGAAGGCACTGACATTGCTTGGGGTCCAGGCAACAATGATACTTCCTTTGGTGTGGTTGGTCACACAGAGAGAAAGAGGGTCTGTCTTGAGTGGTGGCTTGCAGCATCCAAAATCATACTCCCTGGGGCTGACACTAACATGAGCAGGAAACAAGGCCAAGTCGCTGTTTACATCATCATAGAAATATTCAGTCATGGCATTGGGTTCAGAGTATTCCTTGGGTGGCTGGTCCTCAGAAATCTACAGGATGGAAATACCTCAGTGTGAGCAGGGAAAGTGCCTGTGGGAGACACCAGGCACTGATTGCCTTCATGAGCAAGAGGGCATGCGAGATGCACTTCAGGAAGAGTTCCTAGGACAGCTCAAAGTCTAGGCTTCAAGGAGGCTTCTGTTTGTAAGCCTCAATCTGAAACTAAAGATGAAGAAAAAGATGACCCCATGATTGAGTTAAAGCCAGAAAAAAGCTTTGTGGCTGAGCTAGGGTAAAAGCCAGCTGAGAAAGATAGCATTGGTGTGTGCTGGGAACATCAACAGCAGAAATACTAAAGAAATCAGTCTGGTGCCTGCAAGCCCTTCTTGACCTGTCTTCTGTACAACAGGTACCCAGCATATATAGAGAACAGCTAGAAGTGTCTTAGATTCCAGGGAGGGCAGCTCATACCTCAGGGGGCAGCATGAGGGCTCCCTTTTCATCCACCTGCAACTTCCCATCCTTCAGCATCACACTCAGGATATCAGGGGGGTAGAAGGTCAGTCCCCTCACCATGTTGGTTCGGTACCAGGAGAGGTGTCTTTCCTGAAGAGTGGTTGGCTTAGCTGTGTTTGAATGGCAAGTACCAAAAACATCCACATACATGGGTTTCTGGGAAAAAATAAGACATAAATAAGAAATAAACCGTCCTGTGATTGCTTTAAGAGCTACACCATACCAGTATCTCACTTCCAAAACCATACCTGGGAAAGGCTTAGCATCTGCAGTTTTAGGCTGCCATTTACTTTATGTGTCAATGTGAGACAAGAACTTCCTTGAAAATGGAGTGGAAATTGAAGGCACTCAGTGCACAGCTATGCAGCTGAAGTTAGGAGAGAGACCTAAATGGACAAAAGCCACAGAGGATGCGCCTTACCCTATCCACAGGCATTACTGACTATCCACATCATATTACTGACAGGAACTTGCACCATGGGGATTCTGCTCAACAAGAGTCCAGGTCCTGCACCTGGGTCACAGTAACCCCAGGCAGCATTACAAGTTTGGGACACAGTGGTTGGTAAGCTGTTGATCAGAAAATCACCTGTTGGTGATGGCTGACAACAGTTGCACATGAACCAGCGTGTGCCTGGGTGGCCAAGAAGGTCAAGGGCATCCTGGCTTGTATCAGAGTGCAGCCAGCAGGACCAGGGCAGTGATCGGCACCCTGTACTCAGCAGGTGAGACCATGCCTTGACTACCATCCTCAGTTTTGGGCCCCTCAGTACAAGAAAAACATTGAGGGGCTGGAGCACATCCAGAGAAGGGTAATGAAGTTGGTGAGGGATCTGGAGCACAAGTCTTATGAGGAATGGCAGAGGGAGTTGGGAGTGTTTCGCCTGGAAAAAAGAAGGCTTAGGGGGAATTTTATTGTTCTCTACAATTACCTGAAAGGAGGGTATAGACAGGGGGGGCTGATCTCTTCTCCCATGTAAGAAGTAAAAGGACAAGAGGAAACAACCTCAAGTTGTGTTTGGGCAGTGGTTAGATTGGATAATGGGAAAAATTTCTTCACCAAAATGGTTGCCACCCCAGGCTCTCCAGGAATGTAGCTGAATCATCATCCCTGGAGGTATTTAAAAGACATGTAGATGTGGCACTTTGGAGACATGGTTAGTGTTGGACTTGGCAGTGCTGGGTCAATGGTTGGACTCAATGATCTTAGAGGTACTTTCCAATCTTAACGATTCTATGATAGGTATCAATGAAAATGGAGTGGGAAGAGATTTTCAGGGACTACTAAGTGAGACAGGCCAGTCCTGTTGGATTACACTGGAAGGTGCCTCTAAAGTATCACAGCAATGGAACTACTCTTTGCCTCCCATACCTGGTGGTGGACAAGGCACACGACTCGGCGATGATAATTCATTGGGTGAGTAGGTCGAAAGATCACCTTCAGTGTTAGTGTTGTTGTGCCCTCCAAGACTCCGCAGGGGCGATCCAAGGAGAAGACACTCCCTTTGCAATCAATATCAAACTGATAATAGGCCGGCACATCTGACGTGTTGCTGATTTTCAGTGTCTGCATTGAACTTTCTCCAAGATTGATCCAGTCAAAGTCCACAGAATACTGGTGCAGGGACACAGAAGGACCTAGCACAACATGCAAGATAAGATCCTGGACTTGTCATAGCTGTTTCTTCCAATAAAGAAGTGTTAAGTGCAGCAGTGTCTTATGACACTGCTGCACTTAAATTATATTCCCAAACAGATTCAACTCTTCAGCAAACCCACTAGTCCTAGCAAACAGTTCGACATTCACTTAAAACAGTCAGGAAAGTTTAAATACCAAACAATACACCAGGGACAGCCAGGGTCCCAGCAGGAGTTTAGTCTGTGACTGCAGGCTGTGGTAGTTTCTAGTCCTTCCCCAAACACTAACCTTTTCCATCCAGTGGTAAGAAGCTGACAGGGAGAAATGGAAAAGGCTTTGGTACCTTTACATGAGCCAACCACTTTCAGAACAGTCTCTAAGTGGCATCCAGCAGATGTGATAGTGAAATAGTCAGTACTGTGCTCTCCTACTACTTGAGGCTGAAACCGTATGCACAAGACCAGCTTCCCTTTGGCAGGGACAACACCATGGGACACATCACAGGAGAAAATATAATCACGAAGCAGAGGGTCTTTTGCTCGTTCTATTTTACATGGTGCATCAACCTACAAGTAGAAAAGAAATAGGTTAACAAAGGAGCCAACATGAGCCAGGGTGGCTCTGAATGAAGGACACTAATCAGGTAAGAACTGTAATCTTCAGCAGCGCTGAAAGAACCACCAAGAACACCAAGGCCACCACAGAACCACTGTGCAGCAAACCTCCGCCACCTTGTTCCAATGGAGAATGGGTGGCAACAAGCTCCCACAACATGCTCAGAAATCAGCAGGCTGCAGCAAAACTTCCGATGATCTCTGGGGTCGGAGTGCCCCTCCTGGTAGGTGGAAAGATGGCTCAAGGTGTCCCTAGGGGCCAAAATAGCCTAAGTGACTGCTGTGACCAGGGGAACATACAGACAGGTAACTTATTTCCCTCTGTCCACAGTTCCATCCTGTTTATGGGTCTTCTTTTCCCAAAAAAACAAAGCTGGTGTTCTGACACCTTACTCAATACTCTTAAAAAACTGTCCTGATCCTTGCCTGGCAATGCTGAGCACCACTGCAATGTGAATAATAACAGTACAAAAATGAGTGTGTCTTTTCCACTCCCAAGCTGCAGGGCCTGTGGAAGAGTCAGCACTGCTGTCATCCATGTCAGCAGCCTCTGAGTACATCCATTACTTAAGAGGCTGGGATGAGCTGAGCTAGCACACGTAACAAGATGCTCAAATCCATTCGACTTTTTGAACAACTCACTGGGCTGCAGTCCACAGAGGGCAGTGGAAGATCCATCAGTTGCCTGGGACACACACACACACCCCCCAATTTGAGACTGACACAACATCACACAAGACTGATGGGCTTGTCCAGAGCGAGCAAGAGAGTTGCAGGATGAAAAGGACATGGTGGCTGCCTGTCTGGACTAAGCACAGAAGGGAAGCAGGGGGACACTGCAATACCATGCTGCCAATGGCTAATCTGCTGGCACTGTAGCTGGAAGGCAAGAGTGAATGGCACGATTGGTAGGGGAAGGCTTATCACCTCTGCTTCATTCACATTCACATTCACACTTAGGTTATTTTTGCAGCATTAGAGGAGATACACACGACCACATATCCCAGAGAAATGCGTCAGCTTGCCAGCTTCTCACAAGTCAATCTCCCTCTTCCCATACCACAGACATGTTGAAGATTTCCACAGACTTCTCCACAGTTGTCCCCACTGGTACTGATCCAAAACACAGGACATCCTGAAACTTTCCAGTCTGTACACCTTTAGGCTTCTTTCCTGTCACGCTCACACACAGGTAGGGGTATTTGGCTGTTGGAAGAGAATAATATGCTAGATTAGGAAAGACTGGTGGAACGTCCATTCTTGGATATTCAACACTCAACTGGACAAGCCTCTGAAGAACTTCCAATAACTCTGAAGTTAGATCTGCCTTCAAAGTTGTCCCTGCTTTGAACAAAATAAGCTCCTTTCCAGTCCTAATTTACTTAACTCAGAATCGCATTTTTTGTTTGTCAGTGGCCATATGAGTCACTTCAGGCATGGACCTACTAATGAAATCACTGGTTATTTTAGCTTGCATCCAGAAAGCTTTAGAAATTTCCCTCTGCTTCTCTGTCTAGTAGGGACAGACAGGACACACTGAGTGCAGACAAAGCCAGGAGTTTGTGGAGGCTTTTTCCAGTGAATTCCTCTCATTTCTTCCTCTCTGTTAACTTAAACAGGCCTTGGAAATCCTGGTTTAGCCAAAGCATGCCACAGGGCTTATTGGACCCTCTGTCTCTTCAGATAACACTTCCAAATTGGCAAAAGTACATTAGAGAAATTCACAGGCCACTTTCAAACTGTGGGTTTCACTTGCTCATCACTGGGCTGAGCCAAATGTGGCAGAGCCTCAGAGTGCAGGCCCTCCATGTATCCCTGCGGAATGCTATTCCAGAGTTAGGGGTAATACACATTTCTTTGTGTGTTAAATGCAAGAAGGACTCACCCAAGGCTTTTAGCTGGATTGTCCTCTTCTGTTTCACTTCACCTCCAAACCAGCATGTTGCTGCTGCATGATGCACCCCAGCCACCTTGGGCTGGAAGATCACCTTGACCATGCACTCAGCACCTGGGTTCAGTGTGCCACGGTCAGGAATCATGAAGAAAGGGCTTGGTGTCTCCCAGGCAAAGGCGCTGACGAGATGACTAGGAAATGGAGATACATTTTAAGCAGATCAGTGGATCATCTGCTGCCTGTGCAATCATCCATAGGATGGGCCTTTCCCAATAGGTTATTCAGTTAGGATGTGAAGCAACCAGTGCTGAATGGAAGAATCACAAATGCAGCTTGGAAAATATGTGAAGCTGTGAAGAAATTTGTCTCTAGTCTCTGCAAATGCTCTGTTCACACTTTAATGAATCTTAGTTATTACATCTAAGAACTTCATTAGTGATGATAAGATGATAGCAAGCAAATCAGCTCCACAATTAAGTATTTATTTTTCCAGCATCTAAATTTGCAGCTACTTAATTTCAAATGAACATTTGTTCCTCTGTTATATGCTCAAGTGAAAAGAGAGGATTGAGCCATTTCCCTAATACCTCATTCAATTTTCCAGAACCCTCTTTGCTTGTTTGATTTCTGCAAAGAACATGATATGCCATGAGCTTTTTCTATTTTATTGACCTAAGCTGTGTGTTGCTTACCATTCTTATCCTCCAACATCCTAGGCCTCTCACTTGTAACAAATTATTTCTCCAGTGGAGACTGAAGCACTTGAAATGGTTGGAATCACTTGGTTGGAAATACACCTCCTCCCTGCCTGGGAACGTCACCGTATTCCTTTCTACAGTACTGTCCTTCCTCATTAAAATAGGACAAACCTTGGTAACTGGGAGCATCCTTGCTCCTAAATGACTAAAATGTTTCCAGCTGGTAGCTCATCTCTTCCTGTTCAAGCTGGGCAGGTTGCCTTCTGTTAAATAGAAGCTCAGGCCTCTCCAGTGAATGAGGGATGTTCTCAGTGGGACACTGTGCTTGTCCCCACCTAGTTCCTGTGCATGAATTGTTCTCAGCATATGCTGGCAACAAACAGATGTGAGATGCCAAGATGTGCCCATATCTACCTAGTGACCTGTACTACCATTCTGCTGCCTTTTCTGCCAAGACCTTAAGGAAGGCAGAGTTTTGCCTCCTGTTAAGGCAGTCAACAGAACTAATAACCACTGGAATGAGCTGCATTCACTGGAGAGTCCAAGAAAGTGGCAAAATACCTGACAAAACAGGAAGAGCTGCTTAGCCACTTCTCACTCACCCAGTGTTGCACACAGGAAACGCCGCCTCTGTAAGATTGTGGATAGCACAGACAGGCAACTGGACAGCGGCCGGGATGGACAGACAGAAGCTTGGAAGCATAGCACGCAGGGTAACAGCGAACTCACCCTCAGCTTTCATAAAGAAGATGTTGTCTTCATAATCCCTCTGCACAGAAAAGCAAAAGGAGACAGATGGATTCCACTTTGCAGGTGCTACAGCTCCACCTACGAATACCTGCCACCTTCACCTCTCCAAGTGTCAGGGGGAAAAATGCTGGCAACAGAGGCACCAGGGGAGGCCTCTGTGCAGGACAGAGAGCATATGAGTCACTCAGAAAAGGCAGGCAGTGTGGAAGGTCCTCAGGCATACTCCTCTGTCAGGGAACACACAAACACCCTCATGGAGAGCAGTTGAAGGCCACATTAGTTTCACCGGATTTGTTTCAATGCAGATGGATTTCTTTCAGTATTTTCAAGATCCCAATTCAGCTGAACGGAAGCATGTACAGCCTTTCTTTGAGCTCCATGAGCACAGAAGTATTAATCTTTGATTAAATGCTTTGTCAGCTAGAGATCCAAGCAGATAACACACAACTTAGAGATGCAGCATTGACAGCACTGCGTACATAATAGCCTCAGGACATCTACTAACGAGCCAAGATAGAGGGAATTGAAAGATTTGTGTTTTCTATGCTTCCCATTCATCACCCCTCCTGAGTAAAACTTATACAGGTAAGGAGAGACCTTGCATACCACAGCACACACAGTCCTTGCTCTCTCTAGGACAGGCAGCCTCCTGCTGTAGCCATTGATGTGCTGCCGACAAACCATTCACTGAAAATGGGACAAGGCCAGTAGCTTATTTCATAAAGGGAACACTGAACAGTCATCAGAATATCGTGATACTAAGAGAGCATGGTACTGGGAATCTGTCCAATGACCATGCTCTATGGCTAGGACAGAGATACGTATCAAAGACATAGAGCTGTCAACAAGAGCCAGAGATCAAAACTCAGAGCCAAGACAGACACTACAAAAAAAATGAAAATCAAGAAAAGGGTCAGGATAAAAAGAACCATTGCTGTTTAAAATAAAGCTTAAAGAAACATGCTCCATCCAAAAGAAGGGAGGCCTCTGACATATCCTTTTAGAAAACTGGTAGCCCTTGAATGTAGAGGCTTTGGAATCTCCTGTAGGAAAGTAGAAGGTGAGTCCCTCAACCCAAGGTTCTGCACTAAAACCACCCAGATGTGTTTTTCCTTGGGATCAAACCAGCTGTGGACAGTTTAAGCACTTGATCTTAGTGAGTTGAAAGGCAGAAGTAGTACATGAAAATCTGGGAATACTTTTTGTGAGGATGCCTCTCATTACTACTGGCAAACTCTGCAGAGAAGTCAGGGATTAGGGCTCCTTCAGGTAATGAAGATGTGGAGAGATCAGGAAGGTCACTCTGCCCACTCCTTCTCGTGTTAGAATTTCCCCAAGGACTCAAGCATTCAAGTGAAAACAAATCAGAAAGGACAAGAGAGGCAGAGGCCCACTGCCCTCCCCCAGAATGCAGCCTGAGCAGTGAGAGCAGTTGTGATGTTGTTGCTGCTTTACCTTTTCAGTGGGCCGGAAAACGATGGGCAGAGTTACAGACATACCAGGGTTCAGAGTTATCGGCTGCGGGAAAACAGTGAAGAAGAATGACGTGGAAGGAGATCTAGATAACAAAATCAAAACGAGATTTTGTCTGAGGGTGGGCAGCTTAAGTTAGACAGCAGGAAAGAGAATAAATAACCAACACCTCCAGACCTCACAGTTTAGAAGCACTTTACACACTGAACCCCAAGGGTACTTTGGCAGCAAAATAGAAGAGGCACAGAACCCAGGTGCCCTGAAAATCCCCAGCCCTAAGTAGCTACCCCTTCCTTGAACAATATTTTATGTTTTCAGGACATGCAGTATGAACAAAACACACAGGGCAGAAAAATTTGAGTTTCAGAGCAGGGAGGGTCACAGGGACTGCTGGAACGGCTCAGCATCCAGAGAGTCTCCGGGAGCAATGGTTTGAGGTCACACTAGTGACTGGCTGGCATACATCCACAATTAAAATCTCACTAGACTGGAAATGCCTCACAGACAGAAGTATCAGCAAAACAGAATTTAAAACAAGGCATTTCATTTAACAGACTTCTGCCAGGAACAAGGCCTGTGTTTCTGAATTAGCAGGTTTCTGTCCTGCAAAGTAAGGGCATACACATTGTCTCCAGCACAGCACTCAAGGGGAGAGAGAGAAGGTGAATCTGAGAAAAGGTGCTGATGTGACTGGTAACAGCAGGAGGAGTGAAGGCGCAGAGAGCGTGAGGAGTACAAAGGACAAACAGACTTCCCACGCACCTGTAACTCAGCTTCTGGGCTTTCCCATGAACATTTTTCAAGGTCAGCTGTTTGATCATCTCTTTTCCAAGTTCCCAGCCATGCCAACTGAGTGTTTCAGGCACCTCAATGCCCCAGAATATGACTTTCTTCTTCTTGTTCTTCTTTGCCTCTCTTGCAGACATCTTTGGGAGCAGCAGTTTGGGAGGAAGGGAGGAGAAATCACTCAGTCGTTTCTCTACGCTAAGGGTTTCTGACTGGCAACGGATGAGAGGTGCCACCCTGCGGCAAAACTGCAGGAGTCTCCAAAAGCCCTGCTTCGGGGTCCAGAGAGGACAGACACCTCCTGGCCACAGCCCAAACAGCAGATACTAAAAAGTGTGATGAACGACGGATGCAAAGCTAAACGGTTTTTTTGTTTCTCTCCTCTCCCCGCCTGCAAGACAATCTACGTCAGAAGCATTCTTTGCTCTTCCGCTCACCTTCCTGTCATGTCTTGTCTTCCGAAAAGAGTCAAGAGTTTTGGGGCTTGTCATGCACCTGAGCAAGCATCTGAGAAACAAGAGGAAAAAGTCCACATGCTGCTCCTGCACCCACAAAGCCTTTGCTGCCAAGAGCTGGGCACTCCCAGCGACCCGACGCCCCTCCTCAGGCTCCTGGCGGCGCTGAGCCCCCTCCCTCCCTGCAGGGGAGTATCGCCCGTTGTGTCCCCAGTTTGCAGCTGAGTCCAGCCCTCTCCACTGAGCACGGTTGTCCCGATGACCTGTGGGTCATGACTCGCAGCCCAGCCCCTGTGGAAGGGCTCTCCCTGGCGCTGGACAGCGCAGCCCTGCCCACTATCGGCCCACAGAGCACAGTGCAGCAAAGATGTGCTTTGTGGCCTGGCCTGGCCCGCTCGAGCCCCCTGTGGATGACTGTGGCAGGACCCTGTTCCCTAGAGCGAGCGCCTGCTCAGCTCCCTGGGGCACGGCGCGCTCCATTATAACCCTGCTTGCCCCCGGGGCGGAGCAGAAGCCCGGGCCCCGAGTCACCATCGCCCCTGGGCTAGTCCGGCTCCCTCGGTCCTAGCCCGGCTCCCTAAAGCACCGGGCTCCCGGGACACCTCGGTGCCGTCCCGCCCCTCTCCCAGTCCCGGTCCCACCACTCAGCGCTGTGCGGGCCGGCTCGCGTTGCCATGGAGACCAGACACAGCGGCTCGCGGAGCGACGACGGCGGCCGGCCCGGGTCAATCCCCGCGGGCAGCGGCGACCGCCAGGGGGCGGCGGAGGGACGCGCTGGGAGGGGGCGATGGCGCGGCACCGGGGCAGGGAGGGGGCGGGGGGCAGGAGAACGTGGAGGCGTGAAGGAGAGCGGTGAGGAGTTCCCAGGGGTACAGGGGGGAGGCAGAGATCAAGGGCAGGTGGGAAATTCAGGGGCAAGGAGATGGAGAAGGGCGGGTGGAAGAGGGAGGGATGCAGGAGTGCAGGAGAGAGCGTGGGGCGAGGGGTGTTGAGGATGAGTGCAGGGGAGGGCGGCAGCTTCAAGCTGAGCCAGCAAAGAGTGGCCGTGAAGTCCGTGGGTGCATCGGATGGACGAGTGAGGACAGTGTGGGGATTGCAGGGTGGCAAGGGGTCACAGGCTGCAGCAGGCTGAAGAGTGGTCTCATAGGGATGGAGTGACACCTTAATGGGGCCAGGTCATCCTAAGCTCCTTGGAGAATTGGTGACAAAAGTAACAAGTTGTTATCATTGCCAAAAGTAGTTATGGGGCCAAGATAAGCAAAGGCAGAGGGTGGGGAGCCCTGGCTGCATGAGCCCATCAGGTATCATTCTCATGGGACACCACCATCACCATGGGATAGTCCTACATCTTCCCAGTGCCCTGGATGACCCTCAAGGAGACAGGACCTTCATTTTTCCGGTGGGGAGGGACAAACAGTGCCTCCAGGGTGTACAGGCATCACTACGGTGGAGAGTGGGGCTGGCCACATCAAACAACACATGGAGGGTGCCAGGGCAGAGGCAGGAAGGAGATGCAGCTTTAATGGCATTTGTCGATGTTTACAAATGAGTCATCCAGCTAAGCAGCCCAGCTGTAAATCAGCACTCCAACTCCTCCAGCATCAGTTGCGTCCCCTCCTGTCCCCCTAGCTCTGGACGAGTGCCTGGCTCCTCCAGAAACAGCCTCATAAATAACAGCAACAAAACAAACCCTCCTGCAGCCACGGTGGGCCTGAGTGCACCAGGCGTGAGATAAACGCCTCCCATCCATCACTTTAATGATTGTACTCTGGAAATTAAACCTGTCATGGCCCATCAAGGTGAACGTTTTTAGCCTGTGACATGCCTTCAGCTCCCCTCCTCCTTCCTGGCACTTTTGTTGCTTTCCTTTGTGCCTTTTCCTCTCTTCCTTTACCCTTCCTGTCCCCGCGCTTCAGGCCTGCTCCAGTGTGTGGTACTCCCTGTGGTCTCCTGTTGAGTCAGGTTGCACATCAGGTGATGGATGTCTTTGGCCCTGATGCTCCTGCAGCCATAGCCTGGCAGGCGCCAGCATTTCTGTGCCCAGTCCTGTGTTCCTCCTGGGAGCTGGCACAACTCTCCTGGAGCAATGGGTCTCTCCTCCTCTGTTGTCCTCACATGGCAATGGCAGAAAATTAGGTACCATCCTTTCATGCTTCCCCATCCCTTCCTCCTTTCCTTGTATTTCCCCCCCCGCCACACCACATTTATTTCTCTCTTGCCCAACATTACACCAACCATGGCAGGCTCCTAGCACCTGCTCCTACCCTAGCCCCTTGGAGCAAGGGCTGCAGCCTCCCCAGAACCAGACATTCCCACTGGGCAGTTCCAGCGGTCTGGACACCGGCATGTGTTGAGATGGACTGCCTGGGGAGATGGAACCCGGGCAATGAGGTTGCCACGTAGCCAGGGAGAAACTGCTGACCTGCCAGCAGCCACTGTGGGTCACTGTGCCCCCGCACAGGACCGTCATCCATCCGTCCGTCTGTCCGTCCGTCTCCACGCTCCTCTCTCCTGTCACCTGCTTCCCCTGCCCACCCCTCTGTCCCAAAAATATCGCATCTGTCTCCCCGCCCAGGGTGCTGCCCCCAGACACTGACAGGCTTTTCCCAGCCTTGCGATATGTGACAACCCCGCAGCAACGCTTACCTGTCCCTTCCATCGCTGACTGCCGGAGATGACCCAGGGTTCCCCAGGGACTGTTGCGCTTAGCAATTCCCACCCCCACCACAAGCCCCGGGGCAGACAGCCCGCCCTGCCACTCTCAGGCAGAAACAGGGAGAGGAGAGGACAGCAGGATGTGGGACAGGAGGGACATCATGGTCTGTCTGGGAATGGGTCACCCACGCGGCCCAGCCTGCTCCACCCCTGCAGCTCTACCTGCATCGGAGGCAGGGCTGCCCCCTCGGGCTGGCCCCTCTGCCTTCACAGCCATCTCAGCACCCCAAGGGGAGACCCAGTAAGTGCATATGGGAGATCTATGGGGCCTTCCAGGACCCTCCAGCATCCTGTGAGGACACGGGCAGGCAGCCTGCTTACTTATGGGGAGTCAGTGCTTAACCCTAGTGTTTCTAGGGAGGCGGTAGAGGGTGTCAGTCATCATTCTGCTACCAAGGGTTGATTTCAGCCCAGTCGGAGTGAGCAAGATCTCAAGAGCATAATGAAACAAGCTCAGAAAGGAACTTGGAGAAGTTAAGCATCACCGTGGGAAAAGGAGAGCTCACTACAGCATTAAGCCTTTACAGCCTGAGCACTTTCCTGCCTCCCTTCCCCCTTACTTATTTGGGGCAATGTCACACCAATGCAACCAGGCTAATTGCAGCATTGGAAACAGCATCAGCTTTGCTTCACCGGACAATTTTGCCTTGCAAAGCACAGACCCTGCCAGGGGTGCTAATGGTGCAAGAGGAAGCAAGATAGGCTGGCATGCAACCTGGGCATCCTTCCCAGCTCTACATGCCACCAAGGGGAAGGACAAGCTGGCACCACACCGGAATGTGCTGCTCCAGGCACTGTCAGATCTGTAGGGAAGTGGCAGTACAGTCAAAGAAGGGTCTGGGGTCTCTCTCTTCCAGCTGTGCTAGCAGGCTGCCAGCTGTCCAAGTTTGCTCCCTCCACCTTTTTCTCCAGAGACCTGGTAGGACAGCACAGTGGCAGGACAGGGGATTTCCCCATCCCCAAAGGAAAAGCACAGGCATCCAGATAACAGCTTTATAGGGGAGGGATCTGGGGATTCCTCCAGATACACATAGAGGAATAATTACAAGTTAAATAGGATCCAAACACACATAAGTTAAAGGGTGGCAGGTGCCCTGCAGCCCCCTGCTCCTTCCAGGCACAGTCTGTGTCTGCCAGCAAAGAGACCCCCCACAACACAGCCTGGCCCCTCTCCCCAGCTGGCTCCATTCGCCTTTCACAACACAGAGCCAATCTTCCTCTCCGTGGCACCCATCTCATCCTCCTCCTCTTCCTCGTCCCCCGAGCAAGACGAGTCCGGGCCATAGCTCAGCTCGGCAGTGCTGCAGTGCAGGAAGCCCGAGTCAGGGCTGTGCCCCATGAACTCGGGGCTTTTGGCAGCTTGTCCCTGGGGCTCGCCGAGCAGCAACTTCTCACAGGTTTTGCTGAGCCCTCGTTGCTTCTCAGCCTCCACCTGAGGCCCCTGCTCCTTGGCTTTGCGACTCCGCTTCCACTTCATGCGGCGGTTCTGGAACCAGATCTTCACCTGCCAAGGGAAAGCCCCCAAGGAAGAGGACGTACCCTGCCCCATCTTGTCCCCACCCACCCCCTCACCTTCCCTGCATGGAGGGTTCCCCCCAAAACCTCTTAATTGTTGGACATCCCATGGTGCTACAGGTATGTGTAAAGAGGCCGAGGTTGTCACAGGGACAGGAATAATGGGGGCTGCTGCCTTCCCCCAATCCAGCCTCCAGCCAAGGATATGCACAGGGACATTTTCATTTTAGTCCCGCTAAAAGACCCCTCCCACAGCATGCTGAGGGATGGGAAGGGTCTGAAACTCAAGCTAAGGGTGCCAGGTAAAAACAGGAGCAGTATTTCTGGGGTGCCCTTCACAAGAGAAGAGCCTGGAGCCCACCAGGCAGATCCCTGCAGGAGATGCCCTGGAAGGGGCACTGATGGGAGCAGTGGGCTGTGGGGCTGATGGCATTAGCATTACCCATGACCTTGACTTGCCCCCATGGCAGCTCCATGGTGCCATGCTCCATCCCCCCAGGGCCAAGGTACCTGTGTCTCAGTGAGCATCAGCGACGTGGCCACCTCAAAACGCTTGGGTCTGGACAGATACTTGTTGAGCTTGAACTGGTTCTCCAGCTCCAGGAGCTGTTGGCTGGTGAATGCTGTGCGGGGTCGACGGCACTTCCCCATCAAGCCAGATTGTGGGGCAGCTGTAGAGCAGACAGTGGGTGGGGGTCAGGGGACAGCAGACTGGTAGGGGGACAACCCCTCAGCAAACCCAGGAGGAGAAAGGTGAATGTCTCCATCATCTCCCACCCCAATAATGGCTTTATAGCCTGATAGGAACCAGTGAGATATGTTATCAGGCCTCGGTGTACAACTGGGATCAGTGCTGTGACTGAAATTAATTCTCTTTTTTTATTGCTGGGCCGCACAGGTGGCAGCTCAACGGCCAGGGGCTGCGGTGGGGCTGTCCGTGAGCTCCGCTATCTCGCCTGCAGCCCTTGAAGGCAGAGCGGCACTGAATCAGGAGGCAGCAGAAACAAAGGGGCCTTTGAGAGTCCAGCGTGGGGTGGCTGCCGCACTCTGTTTGATCCTTGCTTATCTTCTCTCCACTGGCTTTATTGTCCCCCTGGGGTTCAGCTTTTACTGCTTCTCCCAGCACCACAGCGGCAATCAAAACAGGGGTTTGCAGCTGGGAATAAAGTGCTGGAGCAGTGGGGGGGGTGTGGGGGAGAATGGGGGTGGTGGTGGGCACTAATGCAAAAGGTCCTTGGCACATCCCAGCTGACACATCTTGGGCAACAAGAGGGAGCATCCCAGCCCTAAAAGTGTGCCATGCTTGGCAAGGGCTCCAACTCACCCACTTTGCTGGCCATGGGGCACCATTCATGTTATTTCCCCCAGATTCCAGCTTTGATCACAACCTGCCCATCTCCCGAGGTGTCCATCGAGCCCTTCACAAACACAGTGATGACGCATGAGGTAGGAATTTATGAAAGAGGTATTAACTGATCACAACACATGTTTGATCCCAAGTACCTGGATGCTGGGTGGGACAAACAGAACATAGGCTGGGCTAGTGCTGGGCAAACACCTCATGTGAGCAGGACAGGCACAACCCCCTCTTCTGCCTGTAACCCCTCAGTGCCAGGAGAGACACAATGTGGGACACACCTTGTAGCCACCAGCCAGTTAAATGAGGGACTGACTGAACAGAGACACCCTGTACCAATGATTCTGACAGACATGATTCATTATTTTGCATATGAAACATATTCAAGGCTACAACTGAATAAGATGTCCAAAAGATTTCCAGTACAAACACAAATGAAAGATGTCTCAGCTCTGCAGAGTTCAGCAGCCATCTGGGCTCTGACTGGCTGCGGATGCTCTGGCTGTACAAATTCTCCATGGAGACATGGGATCAAACAGGTCTGCAAAGGCCTTCTCTGGCTAAGGAAAGGAGGTGTTATGGGATCTGGCATCTGTAGGGATGGGGCAGCGCAAGCTACCACCCTTTGCAGCTTCTCAGGGAGGAAAAGGCCAGAGATGCATCAAAGAGAACTGGAGGGGAAATTTTATCACTCTGTGTTGGTGGGGGGCGCAACACAAAGTAGCCCTAGGCAGTGTCCAGCAACCCAAGGACTCTGGGTCCCAGTGAGTCTGCTGACAGAGACAGGAAGGTGGCTGGAGTATCTGGAGCCCCAAAGTCCCTCCCTGCAACAAGGCTGCACTATGTAGTTCGGCTGTACCAGGTCAGGGAAGGGCCCCTCTGAGCAGTTCCTCTTTCTGAGCATGGTCTGTAGAGAGTATTTTGGGGGAAAGAGAAGGGAAGAGGTTGTGCCTTCTCAGCATCCAATAATCCAGGAGTTCTGTACTTTCTGGAGCTGGACAGTCCAGGAGTGAAGAAATATCAATCATATTCCCAGTCTGAATTCCACACTCCAAAGCAGGGAACCCAGGGCTCAGCTCCTAGGGCATTGTGTCCTGCTTCAAGGAGCACAGAATTCCTTCAGATCAACCTGAAAGGCTTCTCTGTGTAGCCTCTAGCAACGTCATATGTGACCAGACTAAAACCAGATGTGGGAAGAGTAGAGGCACAGAAGTGCCTCACAGAAGAATCTCAGTCCCAAAAGTTTGGTCTGTCCACCTTCAGAGGAGCCTGGAAGGCAGCCTTCTTTGATAACATCCTCTCAAGGGACTCACTTTTCCCCAGATAAGCTGCTGAGGACTGTTTGGTCTAGCAGGGAAAAGAACATCAGAAAGCTTGTCCACAAGTCAAATAAATCCAAACAGGATATATCCCAAATAACTACCAATGCAGGAGACTGATTGCTGGAGCATGGTCCTTATGCCAGCCCAAATTTCTTCTTCTCAGTGTCCAATTCAGTTTCAGTGCAGTGTATCCATTACAAACATTGTACAGTGCCTGACTTCCTTGGAAACTCACCCTGCCTCCTGCCCCAGTGCTGACAAAAAAAAACAATAAACAAAAAAACAACAACAAAAACAAAACCACCAATCCTCAAACCCCTCTGTGATGCTGTCATATAGTTCAAGCTGCCACCACCAGTCCAATGCCCAGCCTACACAGTATGGTTGGCCACCTAATCTGTGACCTCCTCTGACAATACACCCTTCAGCAGCTATAATTATCCATCACCGCTGCTCCCCCCTGTGACTTGTTCAAGATTTGGCCTCCACAGGTCAAGCAAGCCCAAGCCACTACAGCTGACCTTCAGCAACCCACAGCACCAGGTTTTCATGGACCTGAATGACCAACATCTCTAGTATCAGCTCTGCTGTTACCTTTCCTAAAGGGCTCTAGCTCTTTTGTGTGGAGAGAGTACGACAGAAGAGGATCTGCAGGTTCTCGGTGGGGAAAGAAAAAAGGAAGGAGGTAGAAGTTGAGACTGAGGGAGTGAGGTGGTGGCTGCTGGTAGCTCCAGTCTGTCCTGCCAGTGTGCTTTGCTGAGTCCTATCCCTCCCTGTCCTGTGGCAGGCTGCCACATGGACAAAGCATCCTCCCAAGGGGTGCACAGCAAGAATCCTTCCCAGAGCTTACCTTCTCCAGTGCCAACCAAGCTATGAACCATCCCTATCACAATCAGCATCTCAGAAAGAACTACCCTTTGGGAAGGCTCTCCATCTTATCCAGCTCCTACCAGAAGACCAGTGACCGCCTCAGCATCACACTTTTGCTTGCCAAAGGATTTATTATCTGCTCAGCCATCTCCTCCAGCACTTCATCCAGGATCAGAGCTCATTTCAACATCCCTTCAGCCTGGCAGGGCTTGGACCCCCTGATGGGTGCCTGGCATCTGGCTGCAGTATCAGTAAATAAATTGTTTGGCCTGGGGCCAGGAATGCCCTCTGAATCTGAGGCCAGGAGCTCTGCAAGGCAGCTGCCTTCTGGATAATTAGATAAAGCTTATAAAGAATTGTTGGTTTATTTGATACAGTTCCGTCTACTTGATAACAAGGGTAATCCTAGGTTGATATTAACTCACTTGTTTTTAATTTGGTTTGTTTAACTATAGTTCACTTAACTTTGTGGTCTGGCAGATAAAGAAGAGGAAATTAACACCCTGACTGCTTTAGGTGTTTCTCCAGATATCAGAGCAGGAAGGGAGGGAGGTAGTCTCAGCATCAGGGTCATAACCAGAGGCTTTTTCTGACCTGCCAGCAGCCCTGGCCATTATCTGTGGGGCAGCAGGTGTAAGGGCACTTGCTACCTCTGATAGCCCCTTGCTTACTCCACCATTAAACCTCAATTGCTGCTTGCCAGCTGTTTCCCAGCCCATATATCCAGCTGACACCAGACCACTGTACACCTGGTGAGCCTTGGAAGGCATTGCTTTTTGAAAAAGTTTGATAAGATTTATCCTGCCCGCTCTCCTACCCCAGCACAGCCCATCAGCAAGCTCTCTGCCATCATGGGCAGGATCTGATCTGGGCTCCAGGCCGTCAAGTTAGTCAGTGGGTAATGCAAGGAAGTGCTGTGCAAGGAAAGCCATCTAAGCACCAGGTCTCTCGGAGGATCCCTCGCTCTTCCTGAGAGTCTACAGCTGTATGTCACTGCTCCCCACATCTACAGCTCTCAGCTGCAGTGGGTCTCTGCACTTGGCTCCCACCACAGCACAGCATTTCCACACTGACAAACAGGGCAAATAAATCACAGCTCCCAGAAAAACTAATAGGCATGGCATTCCAGTGCCAAATGTTCCCCCTGAGTGGTTCAGTTGGTGCTCAAAACCCCAGGATAGGGATCCAGGCTGAGGATAGCAGAACCTGGGCAGGCAGCATCCCTGCTTTCTGCAGTAAGGGCACGCCTGCTTCTGCACCCAGGCCTTCCACAGCCCTCTCACTCCGCATTGCAGCAGAGGCAGCCAGGCACTGCATGCGGCTCTGCACAGGTAGCTAGTGAGGGAGGTATGGCACCTGCTTGCCTCACAGCAGGGGCACTACTGAGTGTGCCCAGCACCCAAGCCCGGGCCAGGTTCCTAAGGGTACCAACTGTCTCAGACAGTCTCCCTAGCATCCTACCTCTCCACACACAGGTGATAGCAGGGAGAATGTGTGCCCTGAATACCCACAGAGCTTATAGTTCATGGGCTGTCTTGCTGCTTTCCCCTCCCTGACTGTCCCCAGGAGATCAAACTAGACCACACCTGCAAAATGTTACTACACATGCACCCAAAGAAGGAATTTATTCCAGAATTTAGTCCTGGAATTCCCTTTAAATAAATCTCAAGGACGATCTCCCCCTTGAATGATCCATAATATGTCCTAGAAGGCTTCCAGATTGATCTCTTACAGCCATGTGTTCACTGCTCCTGGGAGAGTTAAACATGACTGGCACCAGCAGCATTGACACTTGTACTCAGTCACTCTGGAAACTTCAGCCAGGTAGGTCCATCCATCTGTCTGTCTAGGCTGGGTGGTTGTACAAAGAATTCCACTAACTACAGGCAGCCCAGGAGCCCTGTGCCAACAATGGGAGGCTCCTGCCTAGCCCACCACCCTCCTCGGAGAGATGAGGGGGGCTGTGAAGGCAGCACATCCTAGGAAGATGCCTGTCCTGTCCCTACAATATGGCCAGCACACTGGGGCAATATGAGCCCAGACACAGCCATAACATGCAGCTGGAGCCAGTCCTGGTAAGTACAAGGAGAAGGCATACTGCAAAGGACCCTGATTTCAGAGCTTCAGTAAACCCACAAGAGCAAGGGCTGAAGACATACTTGAGAACCCTAAGGTTACCAATGGACAGAAATAAGGATGTGAAGATGGATAAGGTTTTCGGCACAGCAGAAGAATTGCTAAAGTATTTGACAGGACACTCCAGAGAGAAAGAATTCCCACTGCAAAGGGCTCCTCAGAACTGGGAACAAACACCTTTTAGTAAGGACATGGATTGAGGCAGCGGTCACTCTGATTTAATAATTTACAGTTTGGGCAGCTTTTGCTGCATCCTTGTTATACCTCCATGTGTCTGTCCTGCTTTGGGATCTCCAGAAAACAGGTAACTAATACTTGGGTCAGAAACTGCTTTTCCTCCCTCTGAGGTTCCCTACGAGCCCTGTTCAGTGTTTCCCACAAGACCCATTGACATTCTTGTCCAGTGCATTCTGCAGAGATCCCTTTACAAGCTGTTCTCATGCCAATAATTTGGGATTTGTTTCCTTTTGGTGAGGTTTTGGATACAACCAGCTGAAGACCATATCCTGCTTTTGAGAGGAATGGAGCTGATGTACAAATGCCTCTAAGTTATCCCAACCAGAAGCTGCGCTCTGGGCTACAGGATCAGACACAGTGGAGCATTTCCACTCCGGTAAAATACACCAACAGACCCACACCCTTCAAAGATAACATGGCCTTTGCAGAGAAGTAGGAAGATGTAATAAATAATAAAGATTTCTAACTAATAAAGATTTATTTTTTCCTGTCTTAGCGACATATTCGAAGAGTGCACATAACCCATAGCACTGGAAGTTTATTCTACACCTCTAGAGTCACAGATGGACCTTTCCTAAAGTCTAGGAAAAGCCAGAGAAAGGGAGAGAGCATGGGGGAAAAAGCAGCCTGTTTCCCTTTAACCTGACCAGGAATAGTTGTGGTAGGAATAATAAACGAGATTTTTCAAGTTAATTCTCATTTGGTTTTTTTGCACTGATATTTATCCAGCCCTTTAAAATTATTATTATTTTGCAAATGGGCTTCCAGATTTTTAAGACACTACACTCAGCTAACAAATCCGGATACTCTGATGGAGCTTTATTAACCAGTCACTCTTGGTTTAATGCCATCTTTCCACTGACCAGCACAGGGCAGGCTCCAGGTCACACTGCCAGGGTGCCAGTCTCCAACGGGACAAGTGCCTGAAGTCAATTCTTGTTCCGTCTGTGCCCTGCAGGACCCTTCACAGCAGCGGCCCATCACAGCAGCGCGGGATCCGGTGCCTGCCCGCAGCCCTGCTGGGCACCACCAGGAGGGACCGGGGCAGGGCTGGAGCAGAGCACGCTGTCGGGCCGCTCGGTTCCCGCAGCTGCCGCCAGCAATGAACTCACCGGCCGCTCACCCCCAATCGCCGAGTGCGGCGGGACAGGACCCGGAGCGCCGGCCCGTCGCTGCACGGGGCCCGATCCGGCCGCGCATCCAGCAGGACTCGGGCGGGTTCGTTCCCAGCCTCACCGGGAGGCATTTATTCGTTCCCGAGTACCGGGTTTTGCCGCCGTTTCTTTATTTTCGTTTCCTCCCCGCCCCGCAGGAGCCCAACGAGTCTGCGGCGCCGTGCGGGGCCAGCCGCCTGAGTAGGCGCGGTTCGGCTCTGCCGGCAGCGGCGTGGGCAGTGCTTCTCGGGGCTGTTCCGGAACACGGGGCCGGCGTAAGGCGAGACTTTGCCCTTCGGATCTGTTCCCCAGGGCCTCACAGCCCTCGCAGGTCTCCGGAGGGCGTCATGTCACCCCCCAGCAGTGGGACATCCTACCTCCCCTCCCCTCAGCTCTGCCGGGATGGGAAGAGGGTCTGGGTACAGGAACTGCCACGCACTGAGGTCAGCCCGGAGGGCTCAATGTCGCTGCGGAGTCCCGACCTAGACCACCGGAGGGCCTCGAAGGGGTGGGTTCGGGAAACCTCAGTCCCGCGTTGTCGATGGAACCTGCACCCCGATGTGCTGGCGGACACCCCGGGGGTTGAAAGGGCCCAGAGCCGTGTTCCGCCTGATGGGAGGGTCAGTCCCCGGGTCACTCACCATTGAAGTCGGAGAGCCTCGGCACCAGCATCCCGGCTCGGATCCAGTGCTGCAGGGGGAAGGAACCGGCCACGGCCGCCTTCAGGTGCTCTGCGCCGGGCGGCGGCAGGTGCGGGATGCCGGTGTAGGCGAACGCGGGGTGCTGGCCCCCCAGAGTCGGGAACGGGTACACGGCGGGCGAGTAGAGGGCCGGCAGGGCCCCGAGGCCGGGGCCAGAGAGTTGCAGCAAGCCGGGCTTGGGGACGANCTGACCCGGGCTACTCTGCCCCTTCCCCAGACCCTCCACACCCAGAGGTCCCCTCCAGCCGGCAGGACCCACACAGGGCGCTGAGCCCATCATCCTGATCCAGAGCCCCGTGGCAGGGAAGCAGGTCTATGGTTGCAGCGACTGGAGGAGATCTGGGGAGACTAGACAGACTTCAGCATCTGCAGGCAAAGCCCTGCAGCGCTTCAGTGCTGCCCTGGCACCGTGGAGCCCCCAGGCACTTGGAATGCTTAGCTGGGAGGGCAGGAGAGGCTTTCACTCATCAGCAGGCTCCTCTGCATCCTGTGCACTGGGGATGACCACCTATGCCCAGCTGTGCTGGTGTCTCCCTTTGCATCACTGCAATCCAGGGAGATCAATGGACCTGAGCTGGACATATACAGGACCCCCACCCTCCATCACCTGTTGTCTGTCCAAGATGCCAACGGGGACGGTGCATACAGGCAGATTGTTATTCATTTGCCTGGTCTTACCTTTCCTAGGCAAGACATAGCTTAGAGAATAACATCTGGGAAGGACAGAAAGGAAAGCTTTGGCTGGTCTGGGAATGGTGGGTAAGTAGGAGCAGATTCCCTGGCACTGGCCTTCAGGGAGAGGCAAAGTGCATATGAGTGCTTTAGGAATCTGTTGCCATTAAGGGTCTGCACCTGTGTGTCTCTGCTTCCCACTTTTTTGTGTCCTTCTGACACAGTGACACAAGCCTCTGCTTTTTAGTGCCCTATGGTGGGTCCTGCTCTTTGGAAGGGAAGTAAGGCAGCTGCTATTGCCCTGCCTATATGTAATAATGACTAAAGGAGATTCCTGTCCCTGTACTTCTTCTCCCTTCCAGTACTGCTCTACTCCCTGAGCAAGAGATGGGTCCACCCCACTGAATCCTGTGTGCCACAGAGGCGGCAATCAGAAAGGAGAAAGGCAGGAGCATATGGGGCCTTCCTCAGCCTTCTATGCTTTCTTTGCTCAGTACCCCCAGGGACTACTCCTCCCAGCACCAACAGAATCTGTTGTTGTATGTTGTCTGCTGATCTCCCTGCACATGCATCACCCTGCTGAAGGTGCTGCAAAGGTCCAGTGTGTGCAACAGCTTCCTCCTTCTATTGCCTGAGCCCATCACCGAACAGCTCCACTGAGTGGCCCAAGATCCTTCTGTGGGAAGACACACAATATCCTTTTCCCAGATGCCTCCCTGACTGAAGGGCAGGAATTAGCCCCATGGAAACCTCATAGCTGGATTTGCTCAGAAAGGGATTTGGGGTGGATGTCACCCCACAGTGATACACCTGACTTGACCAGAAGGTACTGAGGATGGAACAGTCTTCCTTTCCACCTCAGCTCAGCTGTGCCTGCTGCTCCAACCTGTCTACCATCAGGAAGGCTGTAGGGCTCCCCTCTTCTTCCCCCACTCCATCCTCCTCTGCTTTCCTAGGTGTCGTGGGGTCACCAAGATACAAGCCAATGTCCCAGCAAGCAAAAGGACAACAAGCACTTTCTCTCTCACTCCATGAGAATTGCCAGCACAGCCAAGCAGCAGGCATAGATGGGACAAGACCTGGGGAGGAATGGAACAGACTGACTCCCAAGCACAGGGGGAAACTACAAGAAATATCCAAGGAACAAAGAGCACAGTGAAGGTAGCACAACTCTTCTGCTACAGATCAATAGCCTACTTGGGAAGGGGGCAGCCGTCACTTCCTTGCCTGAGCCCTCAGGACTGACTTCAAGGATTCCCATAGTTTATTAGCTCTGTATGGGGAATGCGCCTTGAGACCTGGAGCAGAGATTGGGACACAACAAAGAAATCACCATCTCAGTCACCACCATGGGGTAACACACAGGCAGGTAGAAGCCCAGGAAAGCCCAGGTGACTCCTGGTGAGCCCTGAGACCATTTGTGACTGTACCCAGTGTATAGCTCAGGCAGTGGGAGCAGGGCTTGGATGAAGGGTCTGGGTCATAGCTCTTAGTCACAGCCTTACTGTCCTCATGGGAGTACCCTACACTACCCAAGGTTTTCCAAAGACAGGCAACTCTCCCAAGGATCAGCAGCTCACACTAGTGTCTGATTCACAGATGCCAGGGTGATGCAAGTACAATCAGCCAAGCTGCAGCCTTTGAATTGCACAAGCAAGAAATTTTTGCTGACAGAGCCATAAAACCTGGCTTGTTTGTTTATCTGGAAAAATCTGAATAAAGAAATCTAGAAAAATCATGGAGAGATGATGAATGGAGATATTTGGACCAGACCCTGAGATCCTGTGAGAGAGTTGTCCAGGACCACGGCAGCTGGCACACAGCCCATGCTATGCAGGGCAGAGAGATGGAGTCCAGGGTTGTGTGCAGAAGAGCTGGGCTGGGTGGTGGACAGCAGAAGGGGCAGGATGCAAGGCAGTGATAGATGCCAGGGTGCTGATGAGTTCACAGTCTTCAGGGTCATTAATCAGATCAGAGCTGGATTAAGGTGTCTGAGGTCTGATTAGCTTCATTTTCCGCCTCAGGAAGGAGGGAACTCTCCCATCCATCAGGTCCTCCAGTGACAGCTCACCTGGTTGCTAACTAAATCAGAGGACTGTAATAAGTGAATGTGATTGTGGCCTGGCCCCTCACCTCTGCTCAGCATCCTCCCTGCACAGGAGGGTCTAAGGCAACCCTGAACATCAGCCACAGGTGGTAGACCCCAAGATACCAGCCAGAGAAAGAGCTCATTCCCCCAGTTTGAGAGTTCTGGGCACTACCGACAGAAACTCTCTCAGGAAATCACCTCAGTTCAGGATGAGGTGGAGTTTAAGGGGGTATGTTCCTAGTCAGCATCATCTTGCTCCCAGTTCCCCTGTGCTAAAACCTACCCATCAGCTTCTCCATTTGTCCCTGCCTGATGCACCTCATGTTCACTATGCCCTAAAGATAGCTCCACTTTTAACCACTACTTCTGTCCAGAAAGTGCAAACCAGTGAGAGGCCCATGCTGCCCAGGCAGCAGTAAGTTCCTCAGCTCCCTCACCTCTCTGGGGCAGACCCTGATCATAGCATCCCACACTGGGCAATGGGCATCACCAGGGGGGTTCACACAGACCAGAGCTTCCTGGGATTCTTTCATTTGCCTAGGTATTTTGTGGGGAGTTTTCCGGATGTGCCTCAGCTGGATATTCAGAGCTCAGTCGTCCTTCAGTCACCTGAAAGCAGCACTCAACAGCAGCACCCCTGAGGTACACATAAGCCTTGCAAAGCCTTTTACTGCTGATGGGAAGGTACACAGCTAGACAACTGGAGCTCTTTACTGTGTCCACAGCCTCAAGTGAATTGACTCCATTGTGACTCCCATCCATGTAAGGTCAAGCACCAGGAGTAAAACTAGAAGGGCAAACCCCCACACAGCCAGACACAAAAACACCCAGGTCTGGTGTACACAAGTTTTCAGCAGCTCTAGAGTCCCACAACACTACCAACAGCACTCCAGATACTTCCCCAATTTGCTGCCAGCAGTACCTGAGCCCTCAGAAACCAGCCATGGGGATCACGGGTAGTATTTGGGAGCACAGTTCAGTTTTACAGCCCCACTACTTCCTCAGTATCACCTTGGGAAGCAACGTAATATCCCTCAGCAAATCCAACTGCCCCAAGATCAAAGACAAAGGTGCCGAGGAAAATCCATACCCTGATAAAAAGTTCCCGACTGGGACCAGACTTCCATTTTCCCAGGATTGAGTCTTCATCCCAGGCACAATATATGACATGACCCATGCTGGGGTGTCTTGATTTTCACCTTGATTTTCCTTTTGGACTTTCTTAGACAGACAATTTAGCATCATGTCCTTGTGTCAGCTTTGGGTCACCTCTTGCCTTGAGTCAATAGAAGTTACCTTAGACACAAAGACTGAGCAGGAATCAGTGCTTAGCTCATCCCAGAGAGGTGACTGATCAGAAACTCTTGATTTCTAACCAGGCCATTGAGGCTTTTAGGTGTTGAAAGAACTCCCTGTCTGTTACAAGGATGGTTGTACCTGTTTGCTGAGTATGAACTACTCACCAGGTCACAGCCCCCAGAGCTTTTCACCTTTAGAAATTACTTCTCAGTAAGAAACCCACAGTGTGTCAGCCTTGTTTAAAGCGTATCTGAGGAAGCAGAGATCTCTCTGCTCTAGACCTGGTGCCTCATGTCATCTTGAGCCATTCCGAAGTCTGTAGCCAGCTAGTGGAGAAGTACAGCCTAGAGTCACCAACTAATACTGAAGACAGGATGTAAACCTGCTCAGAAGTGTTTTCCTAGCTCTCCTCCCATGAGAGAGGCTGTAGGAGCACCCCACTCTGATCCCCAAGCAGGCTGAGCCCCTGGTAAGAAGTGCTGGGTGCAAGACCCCCTTTTTGGGGTGTCCCAGGTTTTGTGGGAGCCCTGACTACTGCCCACAGCAGGATGTTGCCCTTGCCCTGCCCTTTACAGCCAGGCCACTCGCTATCTCCAGAGTCTGGGAAGCCACAGGAGGCTGGTGGGGAAGGTAAATAAACTGCCAGCCCAGAGATGATTTGTGGCTAAATGAACAGTCTAAGTCACCTGTGAATGGCTTGGGGCAGTTAACCAACCAGATAATAGGTCTTAATCAGCTCTGCAGTGGTGGGAGCTGAGTCTACCTTGTGTCAGATCAGGCACAGGCAGCTCCGAGGTTCCAGGTTGCTTGGGGGGCCGTCCCCTCTGCAGAAACATTTGGAGAGGCATCCACATGGCTGCCATGGGAGCAGAGCAGCTGTCTGCAGAAATGCTCATAGGCCTTCTCATCTGTCTTTACGGGACTCCCCCTGCTCTGACGGTGACAGCGGACAAGTCAGTGAAGTCACCTCCCTGCCTGCTTCCAAGGTCCTGTGCTCAGTCACTGCCATGCTCTGTCCCTGCCTGGATCCCCTCTCACCTGAGTTGGCCTGATCCTACCCACCTCAGAGACTTCCGAGGCAGCCACAGCCCCCTGAGGGTTTCTTCATCCTAGTACATCTGCTGCTCAGTCCGACAGGTGGAGCTCTGTCCTGGAACACAGAAATCCCCGTGCTTCCATCCCCCTGCCCACTGTACCCAACCTCCACCCTCCCTCAGCATGGAGCCCCAGCGAAGGGGTTAACAGGCAAAGCAAACACGGCTCAGTCCCTCCCCGACAGGCCTCCTGCAGGGATTTCTGGGCAGCTGTTTATTTAGCCAAGCAATTCCTCAAATAAGCAGCCTCATCTCTGATGGGACATGGCAAGGCTGAGCAGAAAAACGTGTTAACAGCTCCCACTCTGGAGCAGGGGAATAGCAAGCCAGCACAGGAAGGCTGGCAGGGCAGGGAGGGCGCCTGCGCCAGCAGAAACAGCCAGGGAAGCTCTGGAGTGTCATACCTGATCCCACCACACTGCCAGCACCAGCACCCCTCAGGATCAGCCATGGGGCTGCAGGGGATGCCCTAGGAATGCCCTGGGATTCAGCAAGGCACTGCTAAAGTACTCAAGTGTAGAGACAAAGACCTTGTCCCCTTGCAAACACATGGGGATGGAGTGACACATCCACACATGGATTGGAGTGACAGGGACACAGTCAGCTTGGATCTATTTCTTACAAGGACTCAGGGTATAACCACTACATTTCCAGTCCTGTTAGCCCCTGACCACTCTGGAACATCTGATCCTGAATCACAATGAGCACACAGCATACACAGACATCTCCTTCATCCTACTGCCCCCAAATGAGGGAGCAGCACCTTGGCTCCTCCTCAGTGTCTGTCCTCACCCCAGGCCTTGTCTTTTGGGGTGAGAGACTAAACAAGCCAGCATCTTCCATAGCTTAGCATCATCCAGGAAAGCAGGGAAGTGACTGAATGTAGTGTGTCCCTCCTGCTGCTTCCCCACATCCCCTGCTCTCACAGCCCTTGCCCAGCACAGCACTCCAGCACACTGTGTCCAGTGTCACACATCTCTGGCACTGCCAGGCTCACCTTCCCTTGGCAGCAGGGGGATCCCCTAGCTGTGATTTTTCCTGTCATCTCCACAATCTTCTGTTTTGGCTTCACTTTGTCTTGTCTCAAAGCCAGAACTACTGCCTGTGTGGGGACAGAGCCAGGTTTGGGGTCTGGGGGTGAAGGAGTGAGAGGGAGGAACACCCTCATGCCCACCACTTCCCCCACAAACACAGCCTCACCTCTTAGCTGTTAATGGCCTTTCCATGGAGTCAGCACCTAACCTGCTCTGGGGATGACAGGATAAATCAGCTGCTCCTCCTAGGACCTTGGGCTCTAATTAATGTCAGATCATTAACAAGATAACGGCCATTTATTACCCTGTCTCCCTGGCTGCTGATTAACCCTTTCCCAAGGTGGGGGCAGGGGATGGTGATGCCATGGGACAGGAATGGTGTGATTCAGTGACGTCTCTGTAGTGAGACCCAGGGACACCAGGGAGGGGGGAGATGAAGGCATAGGCAGACAGGACTGCAGAGGAGCCTGAGTGAGGAGCAGATGGGAAAAGGGGTAGTGTCTTTCCCTAATAGTATGGCAAGGGCTCACTGGATAAAAGCCTTGAAGGAACTACCAAGAGTCATGGGCTCCCCTTGGATTGTCACTGTCACCTCTAGCACATCCTTGTGCCTCAGTATCCCCAAGTGTCCCTACCCCAACCCACGGGGGACAGTGTGGAGGAGACCTAGAGCTCAGCACAAAGGCCCTGCACAACTCTGGCCCTCAGCCCCTATTTTGGTAAGGTGCTGCACAGACCCACAGGCAATGGGAAGCCACCAATGTGTCCATCCCTGCCTCCAGAGTCAAAAACAATGCCAGCTTCATGTTCCCAAGTACTGTCTATGCCATAGAGCCACGGGGCAGGATAAGTTGTCCTGGGGCAAGAGGAAGCTTTTGACATGTCCTTGACCAAGGCCTGGGTATGGAGTACAGGAGCAAAGGGGCTGGGGTGGGCATGGTGCCACCACCCAGAAGTCCAGCATCAGGCTGGGGGGGCTAATGCTCTCAATACATCAATCACACTGCCCGGCGGCTCCCTATTAGCGGGAGCAGCGGCTGGTTAATCAGGCTGAGGGCTTCGGCTCATTAAGCTGACACCTCGTTGTGAGAGTGAGACATGGGGGCAAGCAAGGTGCCACTTATTTATTTTCTTCTTTCCCAGGGAATATATTAAACAAATTAAATTCCTGGAGTGTTGGGTCAGCACAGCCAGCTCTGCGCCTGTCCCAGCTCCACCTAGCTCAGCCATGGGGAGGGGACTGTGCTGCTCAGCCTGCAGCAAACCTGGGCACAGCTGCAGGGCCCTGACTCTGCCGTGCCTCCCCAGCTCCCTGCAGTATGACACTGCCCCCCCTAATCCCCCTGTTTCCCTCTCTGGGCTGTGCTGCAGTCGTGACTGTTTGGCACTGCTGAGGATGGTTGGGAGGGCAGGTCTTGTAGGAAATACAGTCCATGATTTTGTACGGTAAGTCCCCCGGGAATCCGGCTGCTGTTCCTGAATGGGCTTCCTTGGCCCCACAGGGAGTGGAGCTGTGACACAGCCCTGGCTGCTTTTGGCACAGCTTGTAATGCTCCCTGCCCCCAAGTAGAGCCAGGGGCTGATTTCAGCCACAGCACCAAGACTTCTTTCCAGGCTGGTGCTGGGGACATCTGGGCTAAGTGGCAGGTTGATACTGGAAGGTCTCTCTGCAAGAGGGAGAAAACTAGGAGGGAGTGCACTTGTTCTCTGTAAAACAGGGAGAGCTGGGAGGGGGTGCATTTGTTCTGTAAAACAAGCCTCCATCACAGGACTGCAGGAGCTGGGCATTTAGAAAAAAAATACTGTGCCTCCCAGTAACAGCTTTATGCCACAAGCATTAACCTCATGGGTGTTGGCCTTAAATTATACAAAGACATGAGAACAGAGCCTTTGCTGAAGCAATCCCCTACACTGGACCCTTTGCCTGCTTTGGCATCAGTCACCCCTTCACAGTCAAGTGCTGTCCCTGTTCAAATTCCCTGAGGGCTGGGCTGCTGTTTCCTTGCTGCTGGGCTGCTCTGCCCCATCCCAGCACCGTCTGTGTTTCAGCCCTGCTCCAGGTCTAGTTAGGTGACAGGGATGGATGGAAAATTCACAGCAAATTAGTCATTAGTCCCTGGAGTTGTTTATTTATTGACCATTTGCAACTCTTCCCCCCATCACCACATTTTCCCTCCCTATTTTTCCAGCAAAGTCAATGGCAGCCTGTCCTGCTTCTCTGTCCCACCCCATGCCATCTTGTCATCCCCATCTCTTACATCAGTCCCTTCTACCTAACCTCAGTCCTTCAAGTGCCTCTTCATTTCAGGAATGGACCCATCTTTTGCTGGTGGAAGGGTGACTCCCTGGAGGTTAGTGAAGAATTAGAAATAATTTAATTTACCTCCCTGTTCGGGTGCTTTGATGAGCTGAAAGGCCCCTTGTCAGGAAGCAAATCCATCTTCCTCCAGCTTTACATCAAATTTCATTCACTAATTAGAAACTCCTGCCCTAGACCATGCTGCCCCCACCCCGGCCACCCCTTCTCCCCACCAGCACCATTATGAAAATAAATCGTTCCATTAGCTGCATTGTTGTGGCTGTGGGGCCCAGTGCTGGGAATTATTAGAGCAGGAGGGGGGGCGTTGGATTAAGACAAATGATTTATTACGGAAAAGGATCCTGATTAGATTCTTACTTGTCCCCAGCATGTGGCCACATACTCACACACCCCCTATCCTGATGCTTCCCGTGGCAGCACACAGCCGCTCGTGGAATTTAGTGCCGGATGGCAGCGATGTTTCTCCTGGGGCTGCATCCTGCTTCACAGTGCTGGGAATCCCCCATCTCATACTGGGACATGAGGTAGCAATTGATGCTGGCTGCCCCCTGCATTGTCCCCAGCTGTCCCTGCCTGCCCCTCACTTCTTTGGAGGGTGGGGACCGCCAGCATCACCCCCAGCTCTGCCAATTCTGCAGCAGGGACCCAGTGTGGGTACTGAGTGTGTCCTGCTGACTGGGAAGGGGGTAAGGGAATGGAAAGGGTGACTTTGTTGTGTTAGTCTGTACCCCACACTGTGGGAGCAGGAGCTAAGGGCGCCCCACCAGCAGGAGGGTTGGCAGGGCTCACCCGGTGTGGTGGGAGAGGTTGTCAGGCCCCTCCATGGGTCCAGTGCACTCTCTGCACCTGGCAGATGCGGGGTGGACATGGCTGAAGGAGTGGGTATGGCTGCAGAGGTGAGCACTGCCACGGTGTGCCCATGTCCTGTTGTCCTCACAGTGCCTTGCTGTCACTATAGGCCAAGTGCATGTACCCACCAGCTTATTCCTGGAGGGGGCAGAGATCAGGGACACAGGGAGATGTGAGTTCTCCTGGGATATAAAGGATATATAAAGGATTACTGAAAATAAAGTAATTTGTGGCACTGGATGGCGATTTTGAGAGCTGGGGGGTGTCTGGTGGGTGTCCAGTGAGGTGGTGGGCAGGTGTCTGTCCAGGGGATAAAGGTATGTGTAGGAGGCGGGATGCATGCATGTCTGTCTGTCTGCAGTGTTCATAGAGGCACAGCAGGCTGTGGTTGAGACCCAGAGGCTGTTGCCTGCTAAAACACCTCCATCCCTGCCCAGGAGAAGCTGCCGCGCTAAGGCGGAGGGGCTCTGTAGCACCTGTAGTGAGGGGATGTTCCCAACGTTGCTCTCACACAGGTGTCACGGTTGAGAGAGGGGCAAGAGGTGGGGGGGGTCGGGACAGAGGGGGAGGCGGAGGAGGACTTCGGGGTGCAGGATGGGCTCAGCGGCACACATCACGCTGCCCCCGGGGCTCCGTGGGCTCGGGGACAGTGTATTGGGACAGCCCGCCTCCCCCCTTAACAGCGCTGCAGAGAGCCGGGTCCTGCCCCCGCTCCCGGAGCAGCAGCACTCCGAAAAGCCATCAAGTTTAATTACGCTAATGCAAGTGAGAGCGGGAGGCTGGTGCCGGCTCTCGGCGGGCACCTGCCGGCGGGCAGCGAGCAGAGCTGAGCCGGGCAGCGCAGCTTCTCCGGGCAGTTTTTCTCCTGGCAGCTTCTGCTGGCGGGCGGCTATGGGTCTGTCAGCCCTCGCTGGGAGGAAGGTCCCCGCAACCTGCCGTACCGATGGCCGCAGGCACAGGTATTTTGGGGTGAACCCCCCCCTCCCCAATCACGTCCCAGCCCGGGCCACGGGGACCTGACTGGACCCAGAGCTCAGGGAGGATGGGGACATACCACCACCATGCCCGGAGACGTGCCCCTCTGCAGGGCAGGTTTGGCCTGGGAGACCGGCAGGATCCCACCCTGCTGTCGTCCTGGTGCCACTCAAAGCTGCCACAAATAGGGGAGCCTTTCAAGGGGCTCCGCTCCCACCCCCCAAGCCCCAACGCTCTCCTGCCATTCCGTCGCCAGGACCCCAGCGGGTCAGCTGGGAGCGGGGAACGAGCTCGGCTGGCGCTGCCGCGGCAGAAGGCTGCGGGGCAAGGGACAGACGGGAGAGGCGGGGACGGGAATCATGTCACCCCTTGTTAACAGCGCCGGACCCTGTAGCCTTTTCAAGGCTCTGAATAGGGGGTGGTACCTCTCTTCTGCTGAATTAGAGGCCGGGGGTTGTTGGAGCTGGTTTAACACGCTCAGACAGGGTTGGAAGGATGGGGGGCGGGGCGTGTTGCCCCAGATGGGAACATGTGGGGAGTGTCTCCTGTCGCCACATGCCCTTCCTCTCCCTCCCACCCATCATTTATATGGTAATGAGGACAAATTGATGGAGAAACATCAATTGTGGGACCCTCCAGCCCAGCCCTTCTGCTGGCCACCCACCAGCATCCCCATCCATCACCGCCCAGCTGGGACCCTGCTGGGACCTCCCCAGGCCTGGCACTGGCACGCTGGGAGATGGGTCTGCTTCACGTGCCCACGGGCAATGGGGCAGCTCCCAGGCTGTCCTGGCTCTTCTGGGGCTGAGTGACAAGACAGAGGATGACATCCAGGCAAGGGAGAGAATCCCATAAGTCCTGTTTGTCAGCTGGACATAATTTTGTCCTCAACATTCTTTTCATGTGGGGTTATGGAGCTGTGGGGAAGTTCATGGAGCTCCAGAAAGACCCTAGCATCTTACTTATGGGTGTTTTCATTTCCTCTCACTGCCCTGAAGCCGGCTGAGAACAAGGCCCTCCCTGGTTTCTTTCCCTGTGTCCATCCCAAAGCAGCTGCCAGTTACCCTGCAGCAACCTCCTTATGGGGCAAAGAATTCTTCCCCCACACTCACTGATTTTCTAAAAACCTAGACGTGGAGATGATCTCCCACAGCTGGCACCCCAAAGAGCATATCTTCTCCTTATGCATCCTCTGCCTCTGGCTCCCCCTGCCTGCGACAACAGCCTGATTGAAATTTCACTCAATAAAGCACTTCTCGAAAGCCTGACCCCATGTCCCCCCCGGGGACCAATTTGTCCTTCTCTGTAATAAGAACCTAATTAAATTAGCTCTGTTGCCTTGCAGAGCCCTTAAATTAGCCCGGTGATGAGGGCCCTCACTGACAGCCTGCTGCCGAATTGCTTCACACTTGCCATGCTGTGGGGTCCAGGGAAAGCCCTAAGGAGATTCTGATCCCAGCATGGCCCAGGAGACCATGGCGGGGCAGCTTGGATATGAGGCAGGGTTTGTACAGAGAGCTGTGTGGGTGGGGCAGGTATGGGGAGGCTGTGTGGGGTGCTGGCTGGTGAACTTTCCTTCTGCTGGCATGGTGATGAGGCAGAGCAGGGAGAAGGCTGACAAGGGGCAAGGGGCAGCACTGACTAACAGTAGTGATGCTGGAAACCTGTCTAGAGGATACACTTCTGGATTAGTGGGTGCTGTGGTGAATGGGGGTGGTACAGAAGGATGGACAGGCACTGAGGTGGTGAGTTCAGATTGGGATGGAGAGGTATCCCTGGCAGTCCCACAGTGGCTGTCCCTACTACATCCTTCCCCACTTGCCCTAGTTTCCAGGTGGCTCTAATGACAGTTTGGTCCTGAGTAGACTGGGTCAATCCCACAGCCTCCAGTTGCCCACCCCCCCGGGTACAGATGAAGTAGTGAGAAGAAAGATGTCATCTTTCCTGGTGGAGGCCACTGGGGTGACCAAATCTTGCTCCTAGAGCAGCACATGATGCCCTCCAGCCCTGCCTGCCCTTTAACAATGGGCTCAGTAAGCATCCCCGATCCCTGCCTGCCCTCCCTACACCACAGTTTCAAGCTCCTGCCGGGGAGACAATGGATTTATTGGGCTGCATCCCCAACCAGGAGAGGTACATCCAGTGAAGAGACAAAAATACACCTGCCATTGGCCACGCTCACGCTCCCCCACTTCATCCTGGACAACAACCACCATAGAAGCTGTGCTTTAAAATAATCTTTAAATAATTTTTGCTTTTTGTTTAAAAAAAAAACCCACAACCCTCCCTCCCAACCAAACGATTTCCCACCCCCACCCTGCACTTCCATCTCACCCTGCACGCGCCCACACTGCCTCCCATCTATGGTACATACAAAGAGCAGATAAATAAATAAAGACGCGTGATGCTACAGGGGGGACATGGGTCACAGCCTCCCTCAGTGCCCTCCCCTCTGCTTAGGTGGAGCTAGGGGAGGCTGAGGCTCTAGCTAGGATTTGGAGTGCAGGAACTGTGGCTGCAGCTCTGATGGGACTCTCCCCAGGTCCCGGGAGTGGGTGAGCAGCAATGAATTACCCTGAGGGTTTGGGGTACTGGGGCCTGGAGGAGGTCAGGCCAGCCAGGGTCTGAAGCTTGAGGAGTTTTTATAGCTGTGGGGTGGGGAAAGGCTTTTGGGCTGAGCCAGTTCAAGGCCAGATGCTGGGAGCGTTTTCTCCTCTGCCTCTTTCTTCAGGCTCCAGCAGGCTGAGGTTGGAGCCCTGACTCTCCCACCCATGCTCCTACCACTGTGTGTCTATGCCTGGCTGGCATTTGCACCCTTCTGCCCATGTGTCTGCCTCCACAGCCCCTCTTGCCAGCCAGACCACCCCATGCTGTCACAGCAGCCCTAAAGGATGCCCAGCTGTGTGGCTCTGGTGATGGCTTTGGGAAGAGCTTGGCACCTCACTCCCCAGTCTATCACTCCAGCGTCACTTGTGTCACCAAGTTGGAGGTCTCATGCCAGAGCTGTGCCAGACACCCAGCCCCTCCCCCCACTTGTTTTGGGTGCCCCCTGCACCTGGTCTAAGGACAAGGCACAGTCCCAGTACCTGGGTCATCCTCCTCCCAGCTGCTATGTCCCAGAGGTGGAAATAGCATTGCCTGCCTTCCCACCCAGGCTGCCTAGCAAAGGGCCCTGGGCCCCTCCCCCAGAACTTCCCCACTGGGTGCAGACAGGCTGGGAGCACCGGTAGAGCAGCCAGGGCTTTCTCCTCTTTCCCCTCCCACTCGTCTATCAGACCTCCATCAGCTAATTCAGCACACGCACTCACACATTGCACACGCACACATTGCACACGCACACACATAGCAGCATGTGGATCCAGCCGGGGGCAACCCGCTGTCCCGGGGGAAAACCCTTCATGCCTCCCTCCTGTCCCCAGGAACAGGGGGTGAGGAGGGGGCGGTGAACATGGAGGAGGCACACCATGGAGCTTTGGTGCCCCCCAACCAGGAGGTGGCTGTACCCCAAGCAGGCAGGGCTGGAGGCAACTCCCCATGGGCACCCAGCTTTGGGAGGGAGTCCTTGCCTCCAGTGAGTCACCCTGCAGCCACCACCTCCACCAGCTGTGCTGGCTGGGGCTGTGGTGCACCCTCAGCTCTCCGCCTGGGATATCCCCAGTGGGTGGAAGTTGTCAGGGGGCAGGAGCAGCCTGCCCAGGTGGTAGAGCAGCCCTGAGTACCAATGCACACCATCCCCCTGCAGCCCTGACCACCCCACCAGGCTGTGGTAGAGCCGGAGTGGCCAGAAGGCCAGCTGTGCTAGCTGTTGGTCCTGCACCAGAGCAAAGCACGAGGCCACCACACCATCCACCACGAGTGTCCCATGGCGTGTCAGCGGGGCATAGGCTCCCACATCTTTCCGGGCCCACACCCGCACCACTTTAGCAGGCTGCAGGCTGCCCTCCCCAGCCACCACCAGCACGAAATGTCCCGGGCGCACAAGGCTGGCAAAGATGGGACGGAAGTGGGCGGCGGGCACCGAAGCATTCTGTGCCACAAAGAGCAGGTGGGTGGGCGTCAGGACCAGGCGCCGGAGTGGCTCCTGTGTCTCAATGACGTGGAAGGTGGTGAGGGCTCGGGGCTCCTTGTCCAGGAAAGCCAAGAAGTCACTGTAGGTGGGCCTGCCTGCCCCATCCATTGCCAGCACTCGCTGGCCTGGGCGCAGTGCCCACAGTGGCGTCTGGGCACCGTCCTCCAGCGTTGCCAGTGCCCGCCCAGGAAAGCAGCCCCCCGTCTTCGCAGCGGCTGAGTGCTCTGCACAGGGAGAGAGAGGAGAGGAGAGGAGGGTTACCCATAAGCCAGACCCTCAGCACCGTGTTTCCCCTGTGCATACACACCTTCCCAGTCTGCCCAGCTTTGCCCACCCAGGCATTACCCTGCCCTGGCATCACCAGTGTGAGCTTGTCCCCTACACACCCTTGGCCACCAATCTTCCCCAGGCACCTCATCCCCCAGCCACCATGTCACCTGAGGTGGCACCTGGGGACGTCAGCATGGTCCCAGGGTATTGAGCCTTCTGTACAGACCCAGGTCCCAAGCCCCAAAACAGGCAGAGGAGTGGGACACAACCACAGCCTGAAATGTGCAAAACACTACTGGAGGCATCTGAAGCTTGAAAAGAAGAGGCAGAGCCCTGAGATGGCGGCAGGCAGAGGAGCAGAGTGCCTGGTCTCCCTCTACATACCTCCACAACATCCCTGTTCCCTGCAGTGCTGGTCCTGGGTGGATGCTTGGGAGGATGCTGCAAGGAACAGTGCAGGATGCAGCACCCTTTCCCAGCACTGCAGCACTCCTCCAACCCCATGCCGAAGTCCTGCTCCCTTCGCCCACCTCCTCACCCCTGCACCACCAATGCCAGCCAGCTCCTGCTTCTCTGGGTTGTAGGGAGTTATCACAACCTGAGGCCATCATCATGCAAAAGCCACCAGCCCCCTGGGCAGGGCTTTCCTAGTGATTGCCACAGGGTAAAGGACCCAAACTCTAGGCTTGTCTCCTGGAATGGTGGCACAAATCCCCTACCCCTCCCCAGATGTAGTGTCACCAGGGGCCTGTTCTAGCACTTAGCAGGGGAACCCTGGTTTCCCAAGGATGGGTGGCTAGCTACCCCAGCAGTGTTCCTTCAAGTACCAGCAACTCCCATCTTAGTGTCTATATGATACCGTCCCACCCTCTGCCAGCGGCATCTCACCTCAGGGTCCTAGCTCTGCACAGTTCCAACCTTAAGATCTAAGCCCTCTCTCAGGGCCCTCTCCCAGCTCTCTCATTTAATCCCTGAATGTCCCCACTCAGATGGCACTGCCCGCATCACTCCCCAGGTTTGGGCAGAGCCAAATCCCAGCCCCCAAGCCGATGAAGAGAGGCATCCATCTCTGGGACAGAATCCTTTTATTGCTCAGATGAGGTGCAATGTCTGCCCTGTCCTTGCCCCAGAGGCCAGGTCCCAAATCTTGCACCCTGCATCCCCTGGCAGGCAGCAGAGCCATGGGGAGGGGTTGCAGGAAGGTGAGAAGGGTGCCTGGCAGAATTGGATGGCATAGGTGCTGGGCATGGAGGGGTAGGTGGGTGCAGGGAAGGACCCGAGGAGATACAATACATACAACAGGCCAGGTGGCCATCCATACAAAAATAAAAGCCATTTACTATGAGGCGGGGGCAGCCCGGCTGCCCTCTGTACACAGTTCTGAGGGGATCAGGGTTTGTACTCCACAGCCTCCACCACAAAATCTTGGGTTGCCCATGGCCTTGGGGATAAATATGGGGGACCCAGAGCCCTGAGGAGCTGCTGCAGAGTGAGAGGAATATGACCAGCCTCTAAAAGCCCTTCAGGGCCTCAGGGCCCCAGTCTGCTGCTTGGGTTGTGGCATCCCTCTTCAGTTGGTCCAAGGGGAGCATCCCAGGATTCAAAAGCCTCTGTCTTTCCCAGGGGCACAGCCCCACTCCTCTGGCCAGCCTCACGGCTGTGGGGTCATGGTCCTTGCTTCGGAGCCTGGCCCTACTCCTCCTGCCAGCCCCACAGGGTGCCCCAGGGCACAGGAGTCCTGGTCCTCCGGACACGTTTTGTCCCTCTTCTTCAGGGGTGCATCACTCCCTCTCTGCGGCGCGGTCGCCCCACGTCCATCGCCGGCCGGCGTTGTGCCCGTCCTGGCATCAGCACGGGGAGCGGGTCAGCGAGGGGGGCCCGCCTGGCGTCTGGGGGCGTCGAGCCGCTGGCTGCGGGCTAGGGCAGTAGGACAGGCACAGTGCAGTGGGAACTGAGCCCGGGGACGAGAGACGCGGGGCAGCACAGGCACACGAGCCCGGCACCGCCGCGCGTGGTGTGTGGCACACGGGTGTGGGCGTGGGTGTGCAGGCACGGCCCTGCTGCACCGCCTCTGTGCGCCAGCGGCCGCCCAGGCCGCCTCCGTGTCCACGCGAGCCCAGGCTCCGGGAGAGCCCTCGCCAGCCCGCCGCNCCGGCGGGAGCCGCATCCCAGGCGTGGCTGCTTCTCCCGGGCTGCGGGGGGGCTTGCACCCCACGCAATCCGCTCCGGACCACGGGCAGGGCCCGAGAGCAGCTCCCCCCCGTCCTCCACCCCGCCGCCCCCACTGCGCTGCACAGGAGGAAGCAAACACCACCAGCGACGACAGCACCCCTCAAAGCACCACCCAGCTGTGCTCCCCTCTGCAGATGGTGGCTGTACGGCCAAGAGCTGATCCCAGGGTACCCTGGCCTGTCCCTGTCTGGATGTCCCTGAGCCCGTCCCTGGCTAGGCAGGGATGCACAGATGCTGCTGCAAAAGCAGAAGCTCAAAAGCAGCCAGCAGTGGAGCAGAGCAGGGCTGGATGAGGCTGAGCATGGGCACTGAGGGACTGCAAGGGCAGAGGCAGGGGAGACAGATGTGATGGATATACTGGGGGGTTAGGCTGGGGGAGAAAGGGATGTGGGCTGAGAGAAAGAGGAGGATAGAGAGGGTGGGTCAAGATGTAGGTCTGTGGGGAGCCATACGGGGAATTTGCCCATATGGGCTGGCCTCAGGTGTGTGACTCACTCCCCACCTGACTGTCTGCCCCAGATAGGGAAATCAGGATGCAAGAGCTGGCACCCCCTGCAGGTACACGCCACCCAGCCAGCCAGGCTCCCTGGGTATGCTGCAAGAGGGGGTCCGGCCCCCAGCTCCAGTCACTGCACCCCACCCCAGACTTACCTGACTTGACAGAGCAGTGGATGTGTGCCTTGGACTCGTAGTACACCCAGTCAAAGCCAGCCTCCACGGCCAGGCGAGCCAGCATGCCATACTTGTTGCGGTCCCTGTCCGAGGTTGTGATGTCCACAGCTCGGCCCTCATAATGTAGCGACTCTTCCGAGTGGTGCCCATCCTCATCCCAGCCCTCTGTCACTCTCAGCTTCACCCCTGGCCACTGATTCATGACAGAGATGGCCAGGGAGTTCAAGCGGTCCTTGCAGCGCTGTAGGGTAGAGGCACAGAGTCAGTAAAAGCTTTTTGGAGGGACGAATTAGCTGCCTGGTTAGCAGGCTGCATCCCACCAAGCTTCCATTAAGCCTTCCTGGTCCCTCAGGCCCTTGGGGGCTGGTCCAGCAGAGGAAGATCTGAGAACATGAGATGCCTTGTCTATCCCATGCTCTCCAAACTCCCAGCAGTGCCTGATAGTCCACCGCTGGGCAGAGGAATGTGCACCCAAAAGGGCACCCTTCTTCTCCCTCTCTCCCCCAATTCCAGGCTCATTTGAGAGCCTGTTGGGCAACGCAGACTGGGCTGGGCTAAAGCACCCTCTGTGCTCACCAGACACCTGCCCTGTGCTAACTGTACCCCAGCAGTCCCCATCTGACAGGAGGAGGATACAGGAGCTTCAATCCTGCTGCTTCCTAGGGCTGGGACCCTAGGCTGTCTCCAGGCACAAATGTAACAACCTGCCCAGTTCTCAACACAGCTCTGCTTGGTATGGCTCCTCAAGTCCTGTGTAACAAGGACACAGCACTGGGCAGCCTCATAGCTTCAGCCAGCCTCTGCTCCTGTGGGAAGTGCCAAACATGTCCAAGAGCTCTGTTGTGCTGGAACAGAAAGAATGTGGAGTGAAGCCTTCACCTCTCCGCACCACAAGGGCTGAAAATCCTGGGTTGAGGAAGAGCATCAGATTTTAAAAGCCCCACACCTCGTGGCCACAGAGATCACACATGCAAGTAGGTGCCTGTGGCAGTCCTCTCCAGCAAGCAGTGGGATGCCAGCCCCAAATGCCTGTTTTGCAGTCCTCCCAGCCTTATCCTGCCCTGCCCTGCATCCTCCAGACACAGCTGAAGGTCAGGGAAAGACCAAAACTCTGCATGCTTGACTTGCAAAAGTACAGTCCCAGCTTCTGATCGCTTGTCCTGCTGCTAAATGGATAGAGGAGTGATAGAAAAGGTGTAGGAAAAGGAATATGGGAGCTTCTACAGAAAACCAGGTGGCTGGACTAGGGCTGTGCTGCCCAGAAAGGAGATTCTGTGAGGTCCTGAAGAATCATAGAACTGATTTGGAAGGGACCCATAGGATCAAACTCCTGGCCCCACACAGCACACCCTAAGAATCACACCAAGTGATACTGTGTATAAAACTTAAGGCAAGTTAAAAGAGACAAGCAGAGACTGGTGTGTTTTAACACTGACTCCAAAGGCTGAGGTTCACAGGTACAGCTGGTTCTGAGGCATTCAGCTGGATCAGGAGTCCCATTGTCACTGCCCAGTGCTTGTTGGGTGGAAGAGCTCTGCCTCCACAGAAGTAAAAGACTCCAGTGGTCCTATCACTGCCATTCCCCAGGAAACAAGGAGTCCCATAAAATCAAGGCAGAGGACAGAGCATTCACGGTCATGCACAAAGCCAGTCCTGGGAAGCATTAAATGAAATGACTGGACAGCAGCTTAAAAACCAGCCACTGCTGGGGACATTTTTACACGATGCCTAGCTCAGTACTGGAGCTCCTCACCATAGTATGTCATGGGTCTTGAGACAGTTATAGCAAGCATGAGCCAGGGCTTTAAAACCTGATGCTGGTTACATCCCCAGGCTCAGAAATGCCCCAACACTGCTTCTGCAGGGACTGAAAATGTAGGTCTTCACCCTATTCCCAAGCACCTGCTGCCATCCTAGGAAGGTGGACACTGCTGCTCTTGAGGAAACCTGCTCTCACTTGGCAGGGTCCAGGCCCTGGGAAGGGTAGTGCCAGGTAGGCCTTTGCCCCACATGAGGTTTGCCGTCATCCCACATCTCCCTGGGCGTGGGGAGATAAGCCAGGAAGGTGCTGGACAAACAGTTTGCTAGGTGAGGGGAGGAGGAACAGGGAGGAGAGTGACTTTTGTCCCCATCCAGCACCACCGTGGTGCCACTTGGCACATGTGACGAGCTGTTCCCAAGGTCCCCAGCCCCACCGGGACCCCTCAGTAAGGGAGCTCAGCACTGGAAGCAAGGAGGGAATCCCCTGCATCCTCCAGCCATCACTTCAGACATTCTCTTGCCATTAGCATGCCAGCACCCCGCTCTGGGCACCCCTCTGGCCCTCAGCACCAGCTTTTCTGTCCTCCAGGGGCACTCTGTACCCACATAAACAACGAGACTCTGCAAGCCTTTTTCCCCCAGGCAAGGACAGCGCCAGGCAGAGGCCTGGAGCACCCCGTCCCCGGCTCTGCCGGTGCCATCGGTGGCCAGCAGGTGTCAGAGCGAGGTAGGGGACCGGCAGGGACCGGCAGCAGGTACCGGTGGACAAGGACCAGGTAGGCACGGGCAGGTCGGGGAGGGAGCGGGTACTAACGGGTGGGGAACTGGTGAGCAGAGCAGCAGTGGACAAGGAACAGCCATGGATCGGCAGGGAAGAAGCAACTATGAAGAGGAAACGGGCAGGGATGAGCAAAAATAAATAGGGAACACGCAGTGATAGGCAAAGCTGAGAAGGTGGGGATGCACAGGGAGCAGGCACAAGAGGCAGAGAGAAGACAGCGAAAGACAGAGATGGTCAGGGATGGGTAAGGAGCAGGCAGCAATGGTCAGGAAGCACACATGAGCTGCAGGAAGTAGGCAGGGATGGGCATTGCCTGCACAGGGGCTCTGCTGCCTGCACAAACAGGTAGGCAAGGACCAGAAAACTTATAAACATGGGTTTTCCACGAGCTCTGTGTTTGATGGTGATAGCAGGGAGGGCACAGCTTGTCCCTGTAGTGGTACAGATGACCGGGCACCCCCAGCTCACAAGCAGAATGGGGCCCCATATGACCACACTAAGCTGGTGGCTCTGCTGTCCCATGGTGAAGATTATGGGGATGCTGGGCTGGGCTAAGCAAAGAAGTTCTACCCACCTTCTGCCCAAGATTTGCATCTCCCTTTTTGTGTCTATACCAGGGACAGAACTATGTCTTGTGGGGCAAGGCAAACCACTTTAGGAAAGGCAGCAGGGTAGTGCTCCAAGATAGGATGCAGTCAGCAGGGACCCCAGGGTCACCTTAGGGGAAGTATGAAAGACACACAGGTGTGACCACAGTCTCAGCAGGGGTGTCATGAATGGAATATGCTACTCCCATGTCCAGAGCCTGGCCAGGAGAAGAGGGGTCTTACTAGCATCTCCTCCTGAAGTGAGGTTTCCCCCAAAGGAAGCCAAAAGTACTACCCCAAGGTCTTCATGAGAGATTCCTCACCACTGCATGGATGGTTTCCCTGTCAGTTGAACAAGCAGTGGCTGCAAGGGATGTTGGTTGGGGTAGGGAGAGGCTGGATTTGGGACTCCATGGGGGCAGGGGACCCATGGCATTCCTGGGCCAGGCTGCTGGGGAGAGGTGAGGCGGGTTCTGCCTCCAGCCTTATCTCAGCACCTCCGAGTGGGACCAGTGAGAGCAAACACACTGGAATTCTTGAGGAAGATGAAACGATAAAGGAAAGGCGGGCAGAGAGCAGCACTACCCACTCCTCTAAGCAGGCGACATCTTCCGGCTGCCTGGGACACCCAGACCCTTGGACTTGGGGAAAGAAAACAGGTTTGAAGTGAGTCAACAGCAGTAAAAGCCAGTGCTCTGGGGGAAGGGACAAGGAGTTGGGTCAATGGCCTTTCCCAACCCATAGCAACACAGGACATGGTGCCAGAGCTAGAGTTCCCATATCTGGGGGGATCTCCCACAGCCAGGAGCCACAGGACAATCCCAGAGGGATGGCAGCAAGAAATCATGCCACCTCCATAGCAAGAGGAACAATTCCTTGCAGAGATGCCCAAGGCATAGTGGTACCCATGGTGCATGGATGTGTGGTGGCCAGGGACCCTGCTGGAGTAAGAACCCTCATTTGTGCAGCCCAAGAAGACCAGGGTGCTTCTAGGTAGTCTGCCAACAAGGCAGTGGTACAACATGAAATGTTAGGCTGGCAGGTGGGACACAGAGATCTCCCTCACCCAAGTGTGCTGAGGGGCTCTGCCTGGGTTGCAGAAGGTGGTGAGAGCACTCTCGGAAGAAAACACAGCAAGAAGCACTCTCCTGCCTCCAGTGATGTCATCCACTTCCCCAATACATGGACCAGAGGAGCTCACTGCTTCCTCAAATATCCCTGAAGCTGTTCCCCAGGGGAGGCAGGTTACAGCCCAGCCCCAGGGCTCCAGTCACCAGCAACCACAACTTGTGCAACTCCCCAAGCTTGCTGCCTTGCAGGGGATCCTGGTCCCTCTGCTACAGTCTGAAAACCATCGTGGACTATGGTCCCTGCCCTAAGGGACCTGATCTACGGGCACAGGGGGTTGCACAGCTGTCAAGCCAGCACGCAGGAAGCTTCTCCTCCTAATGTTATGAGCACCTTGGTCAGAAACTATGGCCAGGGCCTTGCTCAGTGCCTACCATCATAGCCACTCATGTTCACCCACTTGCCCACTCCTGACTGGGAGGTGCAGTGGCCAGAAGGGCAGCCCCCAGCTCCCCTCGGCTTCCCCCAGGAGCTCGTTCAGGCTGTAACCCTGCTGAGGCTGGTGGCCAGGTTTCTTAGCAAGGCCGTGCGGCTCCTTATCTGCATTCCTGAAACCCTCAGGCATTCTCCTGGCAATATTAAAACACAGAGTAACCTTCGTCCAGCATCACCCCCCTCCTCTGCTGTCGTCTGTGTCGTCCACCCCCCCATCCTTCCTGCCAGCCCAGGGCACTTGTAAGTTGACTGCAACACGGCATTTGCAGTAACAGGTTGTCCCCTGCCCTGAGCACAGCAAGCAGTTCCCACTGAGCACCCTTCATTGTCCCACACACAGGAAGAGGGGGCACTGAGGTTTTTAGTGTCAGAGTGGGAACAAGGTCAGCAAGAGCACTCCTGGAGCCTACTCTCCACCCTGCCAGCACACCAGGCTCTAGTCTGTCCCTCAGATCCAACAGGCTCTGCCAGTGGGTAGGCAGACTAGAGAGGCAAGAGCAGGATGGCTGCATGGGGCAGGGTGCTGCCTGACCAGGGAACAGCACGGCACAGCCCTGCTGGATCGAGGCGATGTGGGAGGATGCTGTCGGATCGGGGGCAGTGTGGCACAGTTCAGGGGCGCCAGGGCTGGCCGCTGCCAGCTTGGAGTGTGGGGTTATGCCAGCCTGGGGGCCAGTGGGTCGAGAGTTGAGGGCAGGAACGCAGGGCGTTCCTGGGGGGCAGCCAGACATGGATGCCACTGGCTCCGAGGAGGAGCGGGGCAGGGTGCTGCCATCTCGGGGGACAAGGTGCTGCCGTCCCAAGGCGCAGCGTGCTGTCCGACGCGCGCAGCGCAGCCGAAAGGACAGAGCTTTGCAGCGCCCGACGAAGGGAGATGCACTTGCTGCACGCCGGCAGCCCGGCCCCGGCCCCGGGATGCCCGGAGCAGGACGGGGAAGCCGCGGCGCGGGGCCCATACAGTCCCCGGAGAGTGGGTAGCAGGGCGTTCTGGGGCAGCCCCGGTGCCCGTGGATGCCCGGCGCGGGGGTAGAACCGGGCGGCAGCGGTGCCGTACCTGGGTCATGAGCCGGTCGGCGCCAGTGTTCTCCTCGTCCTTGAAGATGATGTCGGGATTGTAGTTGGGCGTCAGCTCCTTGAAGCGCTCCGAGTTACGCGCGATCTTGCCCTCGTAGCGGCCGCTAGCTCCCAGCGTCTTCTCGGGGACGTTGGGGCTGAACTGCTTGTAGGCGAGCGGGATGAGCTTGCGGGGCGGGCGGCGGCGGCTGCCCACCACCCTGCCCGGCCCGCAGCCGCGCACGGCCGGAGCCAGCAGCAGCGCGTACCCGCTCAGCAGCAGCA
>WBMY01007773.1:140922-171589 GCA_013397315.1 Donacobius atricapilla
CTCCGGCCCCCGCCGCGCCGCCTGCTCGCCAGGGGCCCGGGCCTGCGGGCGGGGATCAAACAGAGCAGGGAGGCAGCTGGTTGAAATTTAACCACAATATTCTCGCTCCCCATTGTTTCCAGGGAGGCCCGATATTTCCACAACAGGATTATGGCATCTGATTAACTCGCTGAGACAACAATGAGGGGCTGGGATGGGCTTCCCCTTCTAGCTGCCAAAAGGGGAAAGTAAATATAACACCCTGATTTCAGGAGCGAGGGTTTGAAGGGCCCCCCTGGTTCTCCCCCAGCTTTGTGCCGGGGAGGGGTCCAGCACAGGTCCACTTGCACACCCTCTGGTTCCCTAGGATCTTCCCAGGTGAGGCAGTGCCTCGGGATGCCCCTACACACGCTAACTCTCTCAGGGATGTTCCCTTGTCCACTCTTCCGTGAGTGCAGAGCACAGGTCACTCATAGGGATGGATACTCAGTAGCCAGGTTGGAATAGCGCAGCCGGACAACCAGCTCTGGCTGCAGGGCTTTGCTGCTCTCAGCAGGACCTAGCAACCTGGGCAAGAGGGATGCAGGCTGGGAAGCCAGCATCACCCATAGACTCGGGATGCTGCTATCTAATGCCCCCAGCAGACCATTTCCTTTGCAAGAGCTGCAAGCAAAGTGCAGCTTGCCAGAGGTGTCTCCATCAGGTTTTCAAACTCAGTAGCCATGGTTCATCAGGTTTTTGTACTGATTTTCATACTGCATGTCCAAAACCAGTGCCCAGAGGCTCTGTGAAGACCTGACACTGAGCAGGATGGTGAGATGCAGCTGTCCCACTGCTTCTGAACATGATGGAGCTAGGGTGTCCGGCAAGCAGCCCAAGGCCACCCCACTTCTACATTTCTTTGCCTGATCCTTCCAGTGGAGCATCCTAAGGCTATCAGCAGAGAAAGCAGAGGAGACCTATCACAGCACCATTCTCTACCCCTGCCCTTGGCTTCTTAGGGATCCACAAGGGACACAACTCTCTGTTCATCACTAGCACAGGAAAATTAGACCCTATGGACCCTGGACTAGATTCACTAGGATCCTCCAGAGTGGTTTGTACTCCCAACTAAAGAAGCCTAGCTTCCCACTTTGCACATCACAAGACTGTGAAGCAGGATGATCTGGGATAGCACTGCATCTGGAGGCTGCAGCACCCCTCCAGGGAGAAGTTCCCTAAGAACGACAATGTCACCAACCCAGACTTCCAGATAACCTCTGCAGCCTGCCAGCATGCAGTGTGCTTATCACAAGCTGCTGTCCCCCTCCCAGCAGCTCCAGGCTCACAGCCCTTGCCCTCCCCTTGCTGGTAACAGTATTCATGCCCCATGGAGACCCAGGCTGGAAGACAGGGAGCTGGGTTTGCTGGTGACAGCAACTCCTGCCCGTGCAGGGGCCATGGCATAGTGCATTGGTTCTGGCCACAGCAAGCAGTGACAGTGCCCTATTGCTGGGTGCAGAGTCCATCACCTCTCCTTGCAGCATTCCCAACATCAGCCAGCTCTCCTGCCAGGCAAAGCCTGCGGGCACATAGGGCCGAGTGGGACAGGGACACCAGGAACAATAGCCAAAGCTGGGTGTTTGGGAAGGCAGCTGGAGGCTGAGATGGGGTTGGGATAACCAGTGTTTGAGGGGTTGGGATAGCCAGTGTTTGAGGGGGAAAATTTGCCTGGGGAGGGGTACACCTGCTTGGGCAACTGTTGGTAAGGGACCCTTGCTGCTACAGTGGAGGTGGGAGAGATGCAACGTCTGTCCCTGTATCACATGGCATTCCCCTCAACACTCCGTCTCTTTCAGGCACTGCCGGGACTTCTGGCCTGGACGCCGGGACGCACTGCTCCAGCCTGCACTCTGACAGGGCACCAGCGCCTCTTTCCTCTGCCCTTCGGCTCTCCCCACCGCCACACGGCACTGTCGCAGCCCCGGGCGGCAGTGCAGCACGCCGCACACCCCTCGCTGGGCTCCCAGGGCTGCCCGGAGCTGGGCGCTGCGCAGAGGGAACGGGCGGCGGAGCCGAGCCAGGCAGTCTAGGTGGTGCTGTTTCTCTACTTTTGCACTGGACCGCCTTGGGATTTTCCTCTCCCTATTCGCTGCCTTGGTCGTCTTCTTCTCTCTCTCTCTCTCTCTCTCCCTCTCTCTCTTTCTTTTTTTTTCTTTTCCTTTTCTAAAAATACTTGACAGCGATTGAAAGGTCCCTTTAATCGAGGCCACAGAGCCCTTATTAAGGGCACGGGTCGGGGTGCTGGGCCGTGCCCAGCATAACGGCTTCATTAAACCCTGCGAAAACTAATATTTATGGAATCAAATTTATGGAGGCCGAGGCCGAACTTGTGGCCTTTAATGTGTGTCGGGAGCTCAAATCCAGCTGGCTCCAGGGAGGAGGGGGTGGGGACAGTGAAGGAGACCCCAGCAGGACAGGATGGGACAATATGTAGTGACATTCCCCAGAGCTGGCGACAACCTGGGCCAGGGAGGAACCAGTGGCCCCATGCTAGAGCCCTGAGGGCCAGGGTCCCTGGGGTTCCTTGGGGGACATTGGCAAAGCTCTTTTTCCTACAGTCTTCACTCTCCTACTTTTATTTACCCCGCATTCATGCTTTTGCATCCCCACCTCCCCTTGCCTTGGGAGAGGGGTGAATGGAACAGGATCTATCCCTGCAGCAGTTCTTCAGGGCTGCTGGACACTCCACAGAGACTTAGCAGCAGGACACGGTTCATGAGCAACATCTCTGCAGCATCTCCGGGTGCCCTGAGCTGAGTACCCCAGGGAGAAGCAGAGACACAGTACTTCACAGGAATGACCCAGGGATGCAGGCGCTGGTTTGCACCACCCGCTCCTCCCCTGTAGAGACCACCAGCCACTGGCACAGCCAGGCTGGGGTTGTTTCAGCCCTGCCTCTCCCTGTGATGTCTCCTCAGACCCAAAGACAATAGACAAGCCAGATGCCCTCATTGGGGTGATAGGCACTCCTCCTGAACATGCCGGCAGGCACAGGGGAACAGCACAAACCCCAGAGCCAGCACAGAGCTGAGGGACCAGGCTTGCAACAGAGCAGCTCCTGCGCCAGAGATGGAGTCCATATGGATTAAGCAGAGGTTGCACCAGGGACAACCTGGTGACAGAAGATACAGGAAACTGTTAAGCTGCTAAGCTCCTGCTGACCCGGTCCTATCCCTCAGCGAGTAGCAGGATCCTCCCTGGGGATAAGTACCCAGCAGGCAGACTCAAAGTTGCCAAGTTAAGATGTTTGGAGATGGGAAAATGCAGGATACATAACCTACGGCAGTCAGCACAAGCTCCCTATCCCATGGCTTTCCCTTCTCACCACCCACCCTGCCCTGCATGCTGCTCCCTCAGAAAGGAAATATAAAATACAACTGGTTGCACTCGCCCTGGGACTGGTCGGCTATGGCCCAGCAAAGGCCCTTTCATTCCCCTTCCACAGACACAGGGACTGCTCCGGATGTTTTTGTTTCCCCCTTGCTGCCCAGGAGGACAGGCAGCATAACTGCAGCTGGCCCAGCCCCAGGGACCAGGGCAGCTGGGGGCATGGGTTCTTCTCCCAGTAGAGCAGCACCACTGGCTGCAGCCTGCCTGCTGCCTGGCTCTCTGCCTGCTGTTTTAGGACCTGGCTTGAGAACAGGAATGGGGTCCTAGTCCTGAGGGAAGCATGTGGATCTAGGGGTTGGAAGAGGAGTGCAGGAGTGGATGGATGGAAGGATGGAAGTGGTGTTTTGTGTCCAGGGAGCACCTGTAACCTGCTCCAGGGATGCTGCCAGGCCTGCCAGCATTCAGTGCTGGTTGTCTTCTGCTCCTTGGAGGCCAAAGCATGGATCAACCCCATATCACCTGCCCAATAACTATAGTGGAGGTGCCTGCAAATGTAGGGTATCCCACAGACCATCCAGGGCCTTTGCCAGCCTGCTTCTGCTGGCACCAGCACACGGTGTGTATCCTGGTATGGAACAAGAATATGGGCTCCAGCCCCCTCAGCATGCTGTGCCCCCATGATCAGGGCCATCCTCTTGTGCCATCCTTGGTATACCCCAAAACACATACTGCTTCTCAGGGTGAGGCACAGCATGGCGGGGAGCTGTGTGCTGTGCCACAGCAATGAGCATCACTGCTGTCACCTCACTGTCCAGAGTCACTGCAAGCCCCTGGGACACCATGACTGGCCTGAGGGGAACCAGCAGCACCAGAGGTTACATCCCTTCCTAGATACTACAGGGCTGGTGGGACAGAGCAGGAGAGGGCATCTTACCCAGGCACAGACCTTTATTGAAAACCCACTCAAGAGCAGCCAACCCCACAGCTCTGCCAGAGTCCCAGCTGTCCCACACCCACTGGCAGGATCCCTACCACTTCTCCCTGGTCCAGCACTGTCTCTGCCATGAGAGGAAGCCTGGGCAAACTCTGGACCAGGGAAGAGTTAGAAAAGCTGTTTCCTGAAACACTGTTGAAGAAAGGAGCTCCATCTCCCCAACTGGAAACATCTTGGGAGGGGACCATGACCCGGGCAGGGTCCACCAGGAGATGCAGAGAAGAGGCAGATGATGCATGGGTGCTCTGCACTCCCTCTCCTGGATGCTGGCGGAAGCAGAGACCTCAGCAGGTTTGTAGCAATCTCTCAGCTGAAGAGCCCTTTTGCCTTCTTTGGCTTGGCCTTGGCTGCAGGAAGCCGGAGCTTCTGAGATGGGGAGGAGGCTGGCTGGAAACAGAGAGGAGGCAATGTCAGTTCCACCTTGAGGTGTCATACAGGATGTGTGCAAGTGTGCAAGCAGTGACATTCCTGTCATCTGTGTTGTGGGAGTGCAAAATATATATACGTGCAATTGCATACTCCCCAGTCAGGATGCATGGTGTAGAATGGTCTAGGAACCAAGCTGAGACTCCTAGCCCATCCTGGATGGACACAGTACTTTGATGAGAGGAGGGAAAGGAGATGTGGGCCCCATACTGCTTTTGTTACAGAGAGATTTTTCTAGAGCTGCACTCACTGAGGTTTTCTCATTGGAAGACGTTGTTTCATCCTCCTGGGATGGAGCAGGTGGATGTGGGTGCTCTGTGGTTTCTGCAGTGGGTGCTGTATCCACATCATCCTCTAGTACTAGAAAAAGATGCAATTTGGGATTGAGATAAGGGACTATGGGTCATTGCTCAAGCCCACTCTAGGAATTGTGCTTGGATTGGGAGCCCAGCCCATGGGGGGAAAGCAAAGGGGAAGACTGTTGCATGGGGAGAGCTGCCCCCAGGGCCACACTTCCCTTACCCCAGGACATGGGGCTGAGCAGTCGAGAGGACAGCTGCATCACACGCTCCCCATGCCACAATCAAAGAGCTCCTCACCAGAGCAACGCCGTTTCCGAGCCTGCTTGGCCTCCTGCTGTGTCACTGCAGTGTAGAGCTTCTGCAGAGCAGAGGCAAATGCCTGCCCTTCTCCCGCACTGCAGATCCGGGGCAAGGTCTGTGGGAAAAAGTAGAGGCACCATCACCCTGCCAGGAAATCACTTGCCAGGTCACCCTGCCACGGTGCTGCTGTGGGGCAGAGAAGGGGCTGTGCCCCCCTCTGCCCGTCAGGCTACATCTGTTTTACGCCAGGACTGCAGCAGAGTTTGTGGGAACAAGCAGATCTGGCACAGGGCGGGATGTGTCTGCTCCCAGCTGTGCACGCACACACACACACACACACGTGCACCCCCGTGCACCTGCTCTGGACAGTGGGTTGCCTTCCCATTGAGAGGCAGACTGCAGAGTCTTTTGGGTCATTCATGAAATGCCAAAGATCGCTCTGGAAGGGCTGTGGCTTCCCTGCCTGGAGCAGCGTGGGCTGCAGCTTGCCAATACGGACAGTGAGATTTGGACAGGGACATGACCTAATAAGAGGTAGGAACAGGTAGCCCCTGCCTGCCCCCACAGCCTCCAGCACAAGGCATCTCTAGTGGCCCCACAGAAAGTGAAAATGATGTGACAGTGAGACGAGGGATGCCCAGGTTTGCTCCCAGTCTGTCAGAACTGCTCCTGCCTCCTTGCACACACTTTTATTCACTCCAGACTTGACACAGGAAGCCCTGCCCTCCTGCCTGCATCCCTTGCCAGTGGGATGCCACCTTTCCTGCTGGGCCATGCTGATGCACATGAGAGATCTTGGCAGGCTGGGGAAGTGCCACACTCCACTGGGAACATAACATAGCTCACAGTGCTCAAACAAATATGTGCAGGGATGGGGAAATGCATATGTGCCCTGGAGGGGGTGCTGCGGGGGGTGTGTGGGGCACAGTGTGAGCCTACAAATGCAGGTGAGTGTGAACATGATGACGTGCATAGGGACTGTGTGTGCAGCAGTGTGCAGATGAGCATGGCTGCGGGTGCATGCATGGCTGATTGTGTGGCTCTGTGTATGTGTGTGTGTGTGTGTGTGTCAAAGGTCTGAACACACTAATCTCTGCCCTCCTCCACACCCAGACAGCAGGAGAACAAAGTGTAACAGATAAGGTAGGATCCTCTCTGGGCCAGGAAAGTGGGGAGGGGATGGGGACACTCAGACCCACTCAAGGCCAGAGTCCAAAGCCTGACCCCAGCTTCCCAGTGGCAGAATAGGTAGGCTGAGCCCTCCTCACTGCTCCCTGCCAGACAGGGTGGCAGGATAGGGCTGATGCCCAGATGTGTTGGCTGGTGCCCAGACAGATGCTTTCCATGCAGGTCTCATCTCTTTCTGTTGGAGTCACAGGCATGAAAGGCCTTTTGGGTGTAGGAAATGCATAGCATTGGCATCTGCTTTATGACCAGCTGCTATACAGGTCACCACCTCTGTCCCTGTCCACTGCCACCAGAGGTGTCAGGGGGCAATGCTCTGCTGCCATCATCCCACCGGCATCCCACCAGCATCCCTGGGATTGCTTGGTACTGAGCAAGCTCACCTCTCAAGGCCTCATTGCCCAGCCTCCAAGCCATTAGCTGTGCTGGCTCATCACAAGGTCCTTGACAGGAGGAAGGAACACCTGAACACCTCAGGCACCCCAAGGATGCTCTTGCTCTGCATGTCTCACCCCACAGAGCCAGGGTTGCACCCAAGGTTGCAAAAGCAGCATCCAAAGCTGGGAAGGTGACTGCACTACAAAGGTAGAAGAGGGCCTGGTCACAGGAGGCCGACACAGCCCAGATCAAAGGCACAAGCTGGAGTCATAATTCAGAGAAAAGCAAACAGCAGTTCCCAGGAAAGTCAAGAATGGCAGTGAAGTGAGCAAAGTGTACTAGATAGCACTGTGTGGGTCAGTGCCCCAGGAGGGTAAGAGAGTCCCCTGCAGAGAGTTCTGGGTGCCACTACTATGGTGCTAAACCCCTCTCCCTGCCACCAATGTGCCTCTGGGGAATGCCAGGCCAATGGGGCAGGCTATGCATCCAGGTGCAGGGTGCTGCCCAATCCCCTCCACTCCAACCCAGCCAAGATTGCACCTGGGATGTGCCCCAAGCCCCAGGGCTGCCCAGGATGCTTTGATTCACAGCAGTCAAGCAAGGATCTGGGCAGGGCAGCTGCTCACTCAGTGCTCAGCCCCAGCTGCCCAGAGCCAGCACAGTGTTCCCATGGTGGCCCTGGGGATGGGGCAAACCATCCTTGCAGGCACCCAGTGTCCCCAAGAGCAGCACACTCACACCCACTGAGGTGGCACCTTGGGGAGGCACTGGGAGAAGCGTGCCCAGTGCCACAGGGGGGAATTGGGCATCTGGGGTGGCACAGGGGTCTGCAGGTGCAGGGCACCTGCTGCCTATGCCTGCGGGAAGGGCTCAGCTCCAGCAAGCCCAGGGTGGAATTTGGGAGTCAGCAGCCACTTCCTGCCGCTGCCCTTCCCGGCGGCTGGAGCCCGTGGGCTCAGGGCCACAGGGTGGCCAGAGCTGGCCCGCAGCGGGACTGGGAGGCTGCGCTTCACAGCCCCGGAGGGAAATGGGTTATAACCAGAGCTGGAAGCGTTTCCCTGCAGAGCTATGACTCAGCAGGGAGCAGCGTGTGCTGTGCCAGTCACCGGCCACCTGATGGCCCCGAAGGCTGAGAGGGACAACGAAGGGTCCCCTAAAGGGCTGGATGGGGGCAAGCCCTGGCTACAGCTGATTTTCCCCTTCCTCCCTGCCCCACTGCTCCATTCCAAAGCTGAACCCTGCTGCAGACAACTTGTCCCCACTGCAACATCAGCCCTGGCCTCTGGTGACTGGCCTCTGGTGTTTTTCCCTGATTACCCATCTCCAGGATAAACACGATGTCTGAGGTCCGGGGAGCCGCACAAGCAGAGAGCCGGCAGCTGGGGGAGTGCTGGCCGGCTTGCCCCACACAACTCACCAGGCACCAGGGAGTGATGCCTCGGGAGCTGGCATGGCTTGTCTGGCCTGTTATGACTACCTGGCCACAAGGCCAAGTGGGATGCCCCAGTATCAGGACGAACTCAAGGCTGTGGTAGCAGCACGGGAGATTCCGCAGCACACCCTGAACTGCGACTGGGGCAGGGGGAGATGCCCAGTAAAGGGAGGCAGGAGCCCGACCTCAGACTGAGAGCAAGTTGTGCTCAATAACAGCCCCACGGCGTGGAAGGGCAGCTCAGAGAGAGCTGGGCTGCAGCCTTGCTCAGTGACCTCCAACCCAGAGGGCTCTGCTATGGGGCTGGACCCCAGTGCAGAAATGCAGCAGGGTCAGTGGTATAGATGCAGCAGGGTCAGTGGTAGGCAGGGTACAGAATCTCTCTCCAAGGCATTCTGCATTTACACCCCCCCACCCCCGCCCAGACTCCCTTCTCAAGGGGCAAAAAGGAACAGCAATTTGTATGTCCTCTTGAGAGTATGAGCAGAAGGGGCCCATCACCCAGCACAGAGACATCACCTTTCCCTGGCCCAGGATGGGTTTGTAGGCAGGCTGGATCATGCTGGGCCCCCACACCACTGCCAAGCACCAAAGTCTAAATCGGTCATGCTCAAAGCTGGGGACTGACCCTTTCATTATCACACCAGACGTTCGAAGCGGTTACCAACATTCTTCACTACAAATCCCACATTCCTATTTTTTAATATATTTTTAACTGGAAAACAGAGCAAATGGGGCCTGTTTGGAAATTACAGCCTGGATGCTGTGGCTTGTATGTCAGATCTGCCCACATTCCCGTGGCCAGCCTCAGCACATGCTCCACAGGGGCACACTTAATAATTCCTGCCGGGGCTGGAGCCAAGGGGTGTGTGCCAAGGGGGAGGATGGCTTCCCCAGGCTGCCCCCACCAGCGGGCTCCATGGAAGCAGCGTGATGGAGTGACAGACCAGGAATGGCAGACTGGCCCTCTGGTACTGGGCACAGCCACTGCCACACTGGCATGGATGAAGTCTGGTGCTGCTGCGGCAGTCGATGGTGGGCAGAGGAAGGGCTCCACGGCTGGTGCATTCCTGCGCCCCATGGCCAGGCTGCACTTGGCACTCTACCCTGCCACAAGCTTTGTGCATGCTCCTGGGAATGGGGCTGGAATGGCTTGCTGGATCTGTGCTGGGCATCTCTGGCCACGGTTATGCCAATGTCAGTCAGGCTAGGGAGAGACCCCCCTCTGGGATCCAGATAGATGCTCATCCATCCTCTGCCAGCAGCAGAGGATCTGTCTGCAAGAGAATAGATGGAGAGGGTTGAACTGTCCCCTTCCAGCTGGTATCAAGGGCAGGGAAAGGGGGGTGCTTATTCCTTGGGATGAAGCAGGCCACATCAGCCCAGTCTCCTGCCCCAGCTCCCTTGTGGGACAATGACCCTCTCCCTGGGGACAGAGCCACCTCCAAGCACCCTGAGGTGCCTTACATTGACCACTGATGCCCTTTCCCAGTTCCTCCAGCCCTTAGATCTACTTGCATGCCCTCCCACTCCCTGCCTCAGCCTGCAGCAGTGCCTGGGACACTGCATACCCCAGAAGCAGGTGGCTAAAGGACCAGCTCTGAGCTCACACAGTCACTGTCTCCATCCTCCCTGTCATGCACTCCCAGGGGACATGCAGCAGCAGCAGCAGCAGCAGCAGCAGTAGCAGCAGCTAGGAGAGCTGGCAGTGCTGCCAGCCCGCCCCTGGAGCAGGCACGGGCAGGATGGCCAGGGCTTCACAGGCAGGCAGCCAGGCTGAGCACACCTGGCAGGAAGTGGCGGTGCCGGCAGGGGAAGGCAGCCGGAGAGCTGCTGAGAGGTGAAGGGGTCACCCCAGGGAAGAGCGGGTGGTGAGGAGCATCCCAGCCCGGCCCAGCCCAGCCCTGCATGGCACAGCACTCTTCCCAGCACCGTTCTGGCCCTGCTGCCGGCAATGTTTTCCTTTCGCCCTGACTTCAGGGGCCTTTCCAGCGAGCAAATGTCAGGCACATAAAGAGCGGCACTGTGAGCGGAAGATGGAGCGAGAATGCCTGCCCGCGTCCCTCCGTAAGTGCTGTCTCACACTTCATCAAGGCAGCCTTTGCAAGCGAGGCACTCGCTTAACAACCAGCAGTCTATGCTGGCCGGCGACCGCAGCAGCCCCGCCGCTCAATACCCTTTTCTTTTCTCCTTGTGCTGTTTTTGTGGCTTGGGTTACAGCCTTTCTCGCAGACACTGAGCGGAGGGGCGTGGTGGCAGCAGGGGCTCTGCATTGTGCCGCCGCCACGCCAGGGTGGATGCTGGTTTCCCCCATGCAAGGATGCTGGGGGGTTCTATATCTGCCCTGCCCATTCACTCCTGAATCCAACATGCAGGGATAAATCCCAGGGAAAAGGAGGGTCAGCGGCAGAGCAGAGGTAGGGCAGGAGGTTGCAGCATCTCCTTCCCGGTCATGTGAGGACCAACCCACCAGGAGCAGCTGGGGCTTGGCAGAGACCCTGGAGGGTGAGTGGTTCCAGCCCCAGTGGGCAGTCCCTACCCCATCCCATTTGGCAAGAGGCCCTCCTGCCAGGTTGCCAAGCAAACCCATGGGCATCCAAGCCCTCCTCCTGCCCAAGTGCCAACAAACTCTCTGAAAAAGAGTAGTGTCCAGTGCAAGCATTGCCTCCCCACCTGGGCAATGCTGGGAGATGCTGGGCCCTGCTGTGCAGGGTCTGGTGGCAGCTGTTGGTGGCACTCCCAGCTCCAGCTTGACCATGGGCATTTGTCCCCCCGTCCAATAGCCCATGACGTAACAGCAAGACAGCCTTTGGGGAAACTGGCACTGGGTGCCAGTTTGGCAAGGGAGATGGACAAGGAGAATGCCCTGAAGTGTAGCAGGCCCCAGCATTCCAGGACTAGTGAGGACTTGCTTCCAGGAAAGCAGAATCACAGGCTGATAGTACCTATGGCCTTCACCTCCACCAACCTGACCCATCACTGACACAGGCTGCCTTCTCCAGGGCCAAGAGCAGAAGACATGGAGACCTGGTGGCCAGTACATCTCCTCTCCCACAGTGACAGCTCAGGGACCCCACTTATCTATGAGGAAATTGGGAGGCTCACACTGCCTTATTTTAGGCTGACTCGATGAATTGGATACATCATCCAGGCTTATTATGGTAGGGTTTCTCCGCAAAGTGTGCCAGCTCATGTGGGTTTATTATTGTCTGCTCAGGAAAGCTGGACACATTGCACTGGTCTGTTATGGTAGGGTTGCTCAGGAAGGCCGGCCAGCTCATCCCAGCTTGTTATTATTGCACAGAGGTCATGGGGGGCTGGCCAGGAAACTTCCTGCAAAGTGGGGTGATGGAAAGGGAGCCACACCTGGTGAATCACAAGGATGCTGTGTGTCGATAAGGAACAGCGAAGGGTGGGATCCAGCACCTCGGCTCCACCCAGGGAGGACAGGACACTCATTCATGGGCACAAGCACTCACAGGTCCCCTGGGACCTGTGGGGCACTGAGGTTGGCAGAGGCACCAGGAGTGTGGGTCAGGGCTGGGAACTGGCAAAGCAGCCCTCATACTCCTTGAGAAACAAAATCTGGGGATGACAGGGGGACAACCACGGAAATACTGCACCGAGTACATCCCTAAACCTGGCACACAAGGGCTTAGCTGAGCTAACAGGGCCCAGAGAGGAAGCTGGTGCTGAGCCAGGTGGGATTAGGGGCTTTTGGGGGGAATCTGGGTGTGTTTAGGACCAAGGTTGAGCAGGAGGCAGCTGCTCCACCCTTGTGGCTTTGCAGATCCTCCCAAGCACGGGTGCAGCCGTAGGGGCAGCCCCTGGGGAAGCTGCCCTATTGTCACCCGAAACTCCAGCAGGAAGCATTTCTGTGTGAGGCAGGGGGGCAGCAGGGCTTACTGCTGAGCTGCCTTAGGCAGGTCCCCAGGCACATGGCCCCAGTAGGGTTGGGTCCAACATGCCCCAGCAGCCCTGGCACTGCAGCTGGCACAGCCACTGAGTCACCATCACCTCCCCCTGCTCTATGACAGACCACATTTCCCAGGGATGGCAGCCTGCTGGTGTCACCCTAGGCTGTGCCCAGTTGGTACCAGGTGCCCAGGTGTCCCACGGGCAGTGCCCAGCTGTGCCAGGTGCCCAGGTGTCCCTCCAGGCAGTGCCCAGCTGTTCCAGGTACCCAGGTGTCCCACGGGCAGTGCCCAGCTGTGCTCAGTGCAGATGTTGGTCCCCAGCCAGGCACCAGGATTGAGTGTCAAGAGAGCTCTCCATGCACAGCAGCAGTGGCAGGAGGCCAGCCTGTCCTGTGAGCACACAGCCCTTTCATTCATGGCAAAAAATAGCCCCCCGGGGTGTGGTCCAGGCTGGAAAAGCCCCCTCCATCCCTGGCCAGCCTATGTTTATTCAATACGGGGGGAACGCACTGCCCTCTCCCTGCCCCCCAGCCCCGTGCAACATGTCCCTGCCAGAGTGGCTGCTCTTGGACGTGATTCGCCGGGTCCCCCCTGGCCAAAACACACAGGCTGGGGCGGGGGGGGAAGGCAAAACCCTAAAAAGCAGTGGGTTTGTCTCCAGGAGGAGCAGCCCGTGGTGATGTCATGAGAGTTTGCAAGCGGCCACATGAAAGAAACTTGCTGCCCAGGAAATCCACAGGTCAATGATCCTTCAGACAAGCCAGCGATTCTTCAGTTGCCCAGGAAGGAAACCTCGAGGAGCCCAAGCCAAGCCTGCCCTTGCCCCGAGGACATAGCTTGCCCCCAGCCTCATGGCCCCCTAAGATCCCCAACCCTTTTACACAATCCCTCCATACCCCCTTTTCAGCAGCTGTAATTCCTAGCAGCCAAATCCCTCTGCCAAATGGCACCAACCTCTGCCCTGCAGTCCCTGGGCACCAATCCTCTCTCCATAAACTACCAACATCCTAACCCCTGCTCTGCAGCCTCCAGAGTCTGGACCTCTGCCCCACAGACCCCAGACCCTTTCCTTCTGCTGGTTTGGGGGGCAGCACCCCTATTTCCATGGTAATCCATCAGGCTGGGAGTGGCAGGTGATTTAGGGTCAGGCAGTGCTGTGACCTGACAGTGGGGATGCAGCAGGGCAGAGGGTTCTCTTTCATGAAGGATTACACTGGGGACAGCTGGGAACACAGAGATCAGCCCCCTCAGCCTCCTCCCCAGGAGTCAGCCAGGTTCTCAGTCTGCTCTGGCAGGCACTGCAGACATGGGTCCTGAAACCAAATCCACTGCCCAGGTCTCCCCTCCCCATTTGCCATAGGTGCAGGATGCAGTGGCTGGACTGATGAGGAAGATTTTCCTTCTTCCTCCTCCCCATGCAGGAGATATCTCTGGGCTCACATCCAAGCCCAGGGTTCCAGCTCTGCACATCAGTCTGCTCTGCACATCCCAGCCCCTCCGTGGATCCTGTGTCACATGGAATTTGGTGATAGAGCTGCCCTTCCTGCCCCATCATGGGCTGCAGCCCAGAAGGAGCTGAGTGGCAAGTGATGCTCAGGGTTTTGACTTTGTGCCCTAAGCACCTCCTATACATCATTTTAGGAGGCTGCAAGCAACCAGCCTGTCCATCTGCAACTTGCCCATGGAGACACTCTTCTGCCCCACTTGCTCCGTCTCCCCACCCGCAGACAAGACCCTCTGTAACCCCACAAGGTGACAAGACCCTCTGTAACCCCAAAGGTGCCTAGAGACCAGCACGTACCCCAAGCTGGTGCCATGGCACATGGGGACACTGGCTGGGAAATCCTTGGTGGAGCAATGGGCATGGGTGTTTCCACAATGTGGTACTGGGGCTCTCTGAGGCCAGCTGAGTGATGACTGGAACCCAGTGCCCTCAGCAGAGAGAGGGTCTTTGCAAAAGAGCCAACTTTGAGAAGATCACAACCTGGGACTTCTAGGATGCGGGGCATCTTCATCCTGCTGGTACCCAAATCAGTCCATGACAATACTGGACTCCTGGAGGGGACAGGGACAGTGGAGAGGACATGGAAGCCCCCACATTCAATGCAAGACCCTCAGGGCTGTTCCCTCTCCCATCTGGCCCAGGATGGGAGGTTTGCTCCTGCTGTCCCTGTGTCAGCAAAGAGAGGGGACTCAGTCTCTATGACTGTCAATCAGGCACTTTTAACCAGAGCTAAAAATGCACTCGCAGAAGGAAAACAAAATAAAAACACAAAACAAAACAGAGAGGTGAAAAATTCCTTGATATTTCTCTCCTGCAAATCCCCAGAGCCAGCACAGAGGCGAGAGCCCCCAGAGTTTGTCAAGCAAACACTTTCACACCCTTGGCCACGGTCGGCACGCTGCCGCTGGAATGCCAAATATATATTTAAGCCCTGCTCATCAAAGGAGTCTGTTCGGAGTCGGTTTCGGGCAACGTGCGTGTGGGTTTGGCCTGGAGAGAAAACCAGGGATGCGGAGAACATTTCTTGGGGATGGGAGACAGCTTGCGTGCGCGCACACACACGCGTGTGAGATAAGTGACAACCTTCAAGGTCGTGTGGCTGTAAGGTCGCGGGCTGGGCACGAGATACCTGCCCGCTGTGGCACTCACCCTTATCAGCGCCTTTCGCACTGTGGGGTGGAGATGTTTAGGCTGGAGGGAGGCCAGCAGCCATTCTGCATTCCAGCGCTACAAACTTTGTCAAAGCTAAGCGAGCTCAGCCAGCAAAGCCAGGGTCCAGCAAGACATGCAGGAAGCAGCACTTTGGGAGAGGGCAAGACTGCAGGGACATGGAGGGCTGCTCAGGGCTGTGCACCTCACCATGAGGTGATAAAAAGCCTCGGCTTGGGCTCAGCACTGTGCAACAGTGAGACACAGATAGAGAGCTCCTCTAAGTCCAAGGCTGGAGTTTGCCAGAGTGCCACAGATCCTGCTCTGCCTCCCCTAGGACTACCTGCACTAGGCTGCCAGCCATCCCACAGGGCATCACTGCTTATCTGCTGCCAAACCATCCCCAGTCCTGTTCTTGGAGACATAAAGGGCAGGGGGCTGCTGCTCCACAGCTCCTCCTCTCAGCCACGGCTTTGCTGGAACAAGCTGGACACAGCAAGGAGCACTTTGGGAACACACAGCGAATGGGAGACTCTTTCTGCATGGACCACTCCTGTTCCTCTCTCCTTTACAAGTATTCCTTTGGTTTGTTCCAGACAGCCCAGGGACCTATGCCCATCTCATGGTCATCCTCAGCATCAGAGAGATGGGGAAATCTCTGCCTTCCTCTTCCTCTTTTGTATGGGGCTTGCAAAACCCCAGTGGGAATTGAAGGCAGTTCTGGGGAATGCCGCACATGGATTGGTGGCAGGGCAGGAGCTCCATCTCCAGAGATGACAGGCTGACCTTTCCCCTCTCTGTCATTGCTCCAGCCAAGAGCAAAGACGTTTTAGCCCAAATCTTGTACCTAACCCCGGACAGAGCTGCAGGTTGAGCCAAGAGCTGGGGTTGGACAGGGCAGGAGAGATCACTGCCTCAAGCAAACAGAGATGCCAGTGCATGAAATCAGGGATTACGCGCCTGTCTCCCGTGGCAGACTAGCCTGTCAGGCTGCCAGGGAGATGCTCTGGTTATGGCAGGGGCAATCTCAACACTGGCAGGGCCTGACCCTGCACAGCCATGTCTCTCAAGCTGGGTTCATCTCCAGGTGAGGGGAGGGATTACTGCACCATCACGGTTGGATTTCAGGCACCTGCTGCAAATAAAACACTCTGTCAGGGCACCGTTGTCCTTTTAGCCCTTGGAGAGAGGGACAGGGTCCCTGTGGTGCTACCTGGGGGGGCACAGAGGCCTGGGGGAGCTGGGACCTGGGGCCCCAACCCTGCCCCATGCTGTGCCACTACATCTGGGCAAGTAGATTTCCCCTTGTTCCTGCAGCCTCTTCCATCTCTGTCCTGCCAGGTTCAGCCACTCCAGCCCAAGTTGCTCCTGACTTTCAAGGGCCTGTTCTGGTTCTGGGAGAGAAGCTTGGAGCTTCAACACTCCCCCTTGGGCAGTGAGGAACAAAGACCTCCTCAGCTCTGGCAACTGCTTCTTTTTCCAGCTCTCTTCCCACTCATCACATCACATCACATCACATCACTCTCTCCATTCATGCTTGCCTTGCTCAGAAGGGTTCACCCATCCCTTGCCATCTCCAAACAGCAAAACCATGCCCTTTGGCTAAATACAGTGTTTTTTAAAAGCCTTACCATTTTCATCCCTATTTTTCTACGCATTTTCTTCCATGAAGCAGTATCTGTCAGCACCAGCACTGGAAAACAAGATACCAAGGATGTCTGATTCCAGCTGCCCTGTGCGCCTGTAAAATCTCATCTGTTTGCAGTTCCTCTCTCCTGGAACACCATCACCCTCCAGTCTAAAAATTAGTCTATCTTCAACCTTGTTCATAATAACATGCTCAAATATATTGTCTCCTATATGGTGCCAGGCTACAAAGTCCTCCTCAACTTAAACCCCTGCCATCACCATGGCCATGTCTTTCTTCAGGCTCAGGGGAATAACAAGGGACCTCTATAGACCCACCCTGCACTGCCATCAGCTGCCATCATCTCAAATGGTCAGGGAGCTCTTTCTTTTCCCCCTAGCAACCCCAGCTCCTCTAGCAGCTCCACAGTGGGGGAACAGGGTTCCCTCAAATGCCCTGCCTCCAGGAACTGAGGCTGGCAGTTTGAAGAGAACCTCTTCAAACTCCGGGAAGCTCAAAAGGCAGCTCTTCAAGTCGACATCAGAGCCAAGGCAAGGACTGGGCTGCTCCTCACGCTGCCCATGCTGGCTCCTGCAGCTGGTGCCCACAGCCCACTGCCTCCTACCAGGCTGCAGCCTCCACCCGTGCAGGAGAGCAGGAATCAATTACAGGGCTGGCAAAGGCAGGGCTGCCCCAGGGCTGGCACGTGGCACCAGCTCCAGCAGCCACAGAGCACGTGGCACGGCACTGGAGGCAGATGGCTGGGTGCAGATATGCCACCGGCTCATGGGGAAGAGGCAGGGGAACCACTTGAAAGCCATGGTATGAAAGAGCTGGTAAACCAGGGCCACTCCTCTGCTCCTCTGGCTTCATGTACTATTTATAGTGCTTTGGGTGCCCACCCTGGGGAAATTCAACCCCCGGGGTGCAGACTTTTGCCATGTCAGACATCTTGTCTACCATTCAGCTTCCCAGACCCCCAGCGAAGTTCTGGACCCTCCTGGTACCTAAGATGCTCCAGGGTGGGCTCTGATCCAGCCCATCACAGCATGGACACATCAACACAACCAGCCTGTACAGCACAAACGTATGGACAAGCCCTGCCACACCAGTCTGGTGACAAGGAGAGACCCAGCCAAGCCATGGTCACTCCTTGGAACCCCACCGTTAGTAACCCCAGGTGGCTGCAGCTGAGGGGGTAAGATGCCTCTGCTCCCCCTAGGGCTAGGTGGAAAGACTGTGGGGAGGCTCCTATCAAGCTTATGGACTGCTTTCCTTGTTGAATGCAAGGGATTAGGTCTCCCCTGTGTCCTAGCACCCAACAACCCCTGGGCATTACAAGGGTTTATTGAGTCTTTGCATGCAGAGGAGAGCTGAGTTTGCAGTAGGGAAATGTGATTCTTCTAACCCACACCTTGCAGGGGCTGCCGAAGGGCTTCAGGGAAGGTGGGACGTGAGGAAGAGGAAAAAGAGCCGGAGTGCCATGCCCTCAGTGTGTCCCATAGGGCTGGCCCTGCATCCTCTCCTCCTGCCAAGCAGTACATCCAGGTATTACTCTGTGCACAATCCCATCTCTGTACCTAACCCTGGCTCTGTCTAACCCCAGCTCTGTGTCTAACCCCAGCTCTGCTGGCACCTGCGGGTGCAAGCGTGGCTGTAGCCCAATGCTCACCCCTGTGAACTGAGGTTTGTGGGCCCCTGGTATCTCCCAAGGGCTGCAGGATGAGAATGCTGCCCACACAGCCCAGAGCAGCGGTGACTCCTGGGGCTGAGGGGTAGGACTGTGCTGATCAGGAGCAGGTGGCAGCCGATGGTGCTCCCCCAGCCAGCGGCAGAGGAGGAGCTAAATTTATTCCACCAATATGTGGGCAGCAGGAGGGGACCAGGGGGTTCCTCCAGCCTGTCTGCCCCATGCGTGGCCAACCCTGTCCCAACAACAGTGACGACAGCAGGGTCCTTTTGGACTGTCTCTTTGGCACCCACGTGTCCTGATGACTGGCCCTGAGTGGACCCAAGTCCTTCCTCCTCTGACCACAGAGGGGAAAGTTTCCAAATTAAAAACCTAAATCTAGCAACAAGGTGCCCATAGCAGGAACCTTTTAAACTGGCCATTAAAGTTTATAAGTTAGACGGGCACCAGGAGCAAGTGGCGGAGCTGCAGAAAAACAGCTGCCCCTCCTTGAGCAGCCTAACCACGGCTGTCCCCAAAGCCGCAGGGCTGACGTCACGGCATGACTTCACCTCCATTACCCACTGCCTGGCCAGCCCCGGTCCCGTGTTTACCCCTGCCCATCCCTGCTGCTGTCCCTTGGAGCCCGTTTTTCCCTTTGAGGTCAGTCAGCAGCCCCGGGGCCGGGCGAGGAAGAGGAAAAGAGTAGAGAAAAGGAAACCAAACCTCAGCGCCCACAAGGCAGGCTGCAAAACACGGAGCCTCAGCAGCCGCACTGCGGGGATGGTGGGCTCTGTCCTCTCTGTCTCCCTCCTAGTTGCACCCCCCCCTTCCTGCCTCTAGGCTGCTGGAAAAAGTCCTGCGAGCTCGAGCTGTTCCCACTGTTATTCTCCCATTTTCCCACAGACAACACATTCTGTACTGTGGGCAAGATGGGCTGGGGCGAAGTATTGGATCCAACTTCTTGACCTATCCTGCCCCAGGATGCCAGGATGCACTGCAGGCACCTGAGAGATTCCAGCCTCTATTCCAAGGGATGAGATGCTATGGAGTGAATGAGTGGCACAGCCTGTCCCCAAGCCCAGATAGGGTACCTGCCCCTGGGTAAAGCACAGCCTGGGGTTTCAGCTAGAGGAGCTTTGGGAGTAGCAGAAACAGAAGCCTTGGGTGCCTGGGCACAGACCAGGCCAGAACCTCTCCCCTCTTCCCTGCCAGTTCAGGGGCACTTCAGCTCTAGACCTCTCAAAGAGGAGCCACCAGCCCTGGTGAGGTGTTGCAGGTGCATGTGGGACACGGGTTTGCCTTACCTAGTGGGAAGGGTGGACAGGAACCATGGGCAGTGATGCTGGAAGAGCCCTGGAACCGGCCTGAACAATGTGCTCAGCTGAGAGACCCATGTTGCCAGAACATGGATGAGAGCCACAAAAGCCACACAAGTTCAAAAGGGGCAAGGCTGGGGGCTGTGCAGCTGCAGGGCTTCATGTAGCAAGCCCAGGGCACCAGACAAAACAGGCTGGGAAAGCCACTGTCCCCACTGGCTGCTGTTTGGAGCCTCATGGGGTACATGTTGCCCGCTGTCACCTCCCGGAGAGGTTTGTGGGTTGCTTTTATAGACTCAGCCACAGACCCTGGACCTTATCTTCTGGACCGCATAGTGCTGCCCCTGCATCCGGAGCATCTCCGGGAGAGGGAAGTGTCACCGACCCCCTCTGTAGCCCAGTGAGTCAGTGCACACACCCGAGCCACTCACACTCCTCCCCACAGGCATCGATCAGTGGGGGAGCACACACACACACACACACACACACACACACACACACGCACACACACACACACACAAACAGCGCAGCCTCGGCAAACAACTGCTTGTTAAGTTAAAATTAAACTGTGTACAAATATTGACCTTTGGAGGGGACACAAACTCTGCCAATATATTTACCAGCTTTATAAATGGGCCTGACCACAGTGCCCTGTACGCCGAGGTGGAGGAGGTGAGGGCTGCAGAAGTGCCCAAACAAGGCGCATCCCCCCCTTCCCTACATGGAGCTCTCCCCAAACAATGCCACTGTGCCCCCGAGTGGCCCTCCACCATCCCCAGTTCCCACTCCAGCCTTTAGGAGGACGGATGGTGGGCATGAGGATCCACTTTTTCCCTCCAACTTGTGGCTTTCTGGGGGAGCAGCCAGCAGCTTACAGAGGACACAGGAAGCTCTTGTCACCTCTGGCCTTGTGAAATTCATCAGCAGAATAGTCCTGATGCTGCTCCTTATCTTCCAACCATTCTAGGCTTCTGCACTGACCAAAGCTTCACTGTGTAGCAGGGGCAGGCACTGCCAGGCACAGCTGCCCAGCACTTGGGCAGGTGGCTCTGCCCGAAAGTCTGTGCGCCCCCTGTGGAGCACAGCCTTGGGGGGGTTCCCATCTCTCCAGGGAGATCCAAAGCTCAGGGCTTGGTTCTTCATCTGGAAATGCTTTAGGAGCAGAAACACCAGTAGCCTGCAGCTGGAGAGAAGGCACAGCATTGCTCTGCAGTGGGAAATCACCACTCTCAAACCCACCAGAGCTCTCTGAAGAAACCAGCATGCCCCGCTGAACATCTGGGGTTTGCAGTGGGAATGGGAAAATACTTAGGACAAGATGTTTCCACAAGAAGGATGGCTAGACCAGCTTGGCTATCGTGGGGGAAGATGCAAGCTCTTCTCACAGCCTACATCTAAGGTAAAACACAGGAGGCAAGCTGGAATAAATGGTGGCTTTTGCAGGCAGAGGGTACAAATGGGATGGCATGGGAGGCAAGAGCATTGTCAAGGACACTAGTGCAATTAGTTGCTGTTGAATAGTTGGGCAATGAAGGAGAACTTGGGGAACAGCCCCAACTACTGTGTTAATGCAACGGGAACACATTGGCCCAGAACTCAGCAACAAGAAAACGACCTTGCACATGCCAAGGAGACCAGGATGGGACCATTGTGCCTGAGGCTGTCAGTGACTCTGAATCCTTGGGCAAAGAGGACAACATGGATGTGGGCACATGGTCTGGCTAACGTGCACCAGCAGGCAGTGGAGCTCAGCATATAAGGATGATGGAGGGTGGATTCAGGAGATGGCCCAAGGAGGTGAGCATGCAGACCCAAGGCCATACATAACCAGGAGAAGGGTGCCAAGAGAGTGTGCATGCAGCAGGCACAACTCTTGCACCCAGAATAGTGCATGCACTGGCTGGGCAGCAGGAGGAAGGCTTGTGCCCATGCTGACTGCCTGGTCCCTGGCCCCAGGGATGCAGGGAGGAGAGCACGACACATACAGCAGGGGATGCCCAAGTTCCAGCTCTTGGAAATACTGAATAGAGTCTTATTCAGGCTGATGTAAAACACTGTTAAAACACACAAAAATCCTTTGAGTAATGGGCGAGCGGGAAAGAGGCATCTATAATTAACAGTAACTGTTCGAGACGGTCGCTGCCCAGAGACGTGTACTGTGCAAAACCACTTGAAAAGGCCTCGTCTGAAAGGCGAAGCCTGGGGTTTTTCAAGAAGCCCGTCATGTAACGATCCTGGCCCTTCCAAAATAATTCTGCCATATTAAAAAAACCCAAAACCTCAGCTTAATCACCCTGCAGCACTGGGACTGGAGAGCTCTGAGAGGAGGGGAAGGGAAGCACAACCGGCTTCCAATTAGAGCCTCATTAGAAAGGAAAGCTGGGGAGTTATTAGAGAGCTGGCCAGGAGTGAACAGAGCCAGATGCCTGGAGACCCACTGCAGGAGGGGTGTCCTCATCACCCCTGCCCCTTCCCCTCTTCCTCCTCAGTGGGTGCTCTGAGACTCCAAGAGTGACATGGTCCCAACTGTTTGCACTTGACCTGAGCAGAAGAGGTTGCTGTAGTTGCATACCTAAAATCTTTCATGGAAGTCCTGGCCCTACACATAGTAGAGTTCGCGGATGTTCATGGAGCTGAGCAGGGAACACTAGGGATGGGAGAAAGGGGAACTGGGGCTAGAAGGATACTACAGCTGGAGAGGGAAAGTGAAACAGGGTCTGTGGGTCTTCACTGCCCCCTCCCACCCTCAGAGGCACAGAGCCAGGCCAGAGACTGCCCCAGTCTGGATGTCCCAGTGATACCAGATGAGGCTTTCATTTCTGCCAAAATCAGGGAGGAAGGTGACAGTCTTGTTGTGAGCACATACCTTCTCCTGCCCTGCAAAGCACACCCTGCCGCCTTCCCTTCCACCTTGGGTCCCTTCCACCTTGGGTCCCCCTCCCATGTAGTCCAGTCCTAGTGCCCAGTGTGCTGCAGCACCACAGTGATGAGTGCAGTGGCTACAGACACACAGTGAAGTGCCAAAGTCCAGACAGGTCAGAGTGAATGCCACAGCATCACCACCCACAGCACAGGTTCATCCACAGCATCCACCCCAACTTGATCGCTTCATCACTCTGGCTTTAATTGTGCCGACCAGTTCTGCCTGCCTGGGCCAGCGCAGTGGGCATCTCCTTGCCTGCATGCAGCTTGGCTCCAGGGCTGTGCAGGCAGGAGGCACACAGCCCAGAGCAGCCTTCCCTTCCCATCCCACAGCCTGGGACCCATCCAACACAAAGTTAATTTCTAACCATGGGTAACCACCAGTGTCCCAGCTGGGATGATTTATCCCCTATCTGCCTGGGTTGGATTTATGAGCCACACATCCCCTAGGCTGTGATAAAGGCCATGTCTGTGCTCCTCCATCCCTGCCTTCCTGTAGCCACTCGGTGTGGACTTGCTGCCCACCCCCCCCATTTACAAGCCTTTCCCCCGTGTGGAAACCTGACAGCCCACAGAAGAACAGTAAACAGCACAGAAAATAGAACATGCTGGAGGCCAAGGAAAGACACGTTGGCCAGGGAAGCCACAAATGGTTCCTGCTTTCAGGATCTGTTCAAGAAAAGAGAGTGGGATGTACCCTGGACTCCCACCAGCCCTCAAAAGGGGAGAGGGGAGCTATTAATAGCTGATCCAGGGCACTGCTCACATGCAGGGCTGGATTGGATGATGCCACAGGCGTGTTTGGGATGGCTGAGCATCAAGGAGCAGTCCTTGAGGCAGAGCTGGGTGGGAGTGGGCATTTGCCCTGCAAATGGGAATTCACACAAAGGGTGGAAAATTCCTCATCCCATCAGTCCAGTGCAAAACCAGGAGAACTGGAGATCTGAAGTGAAGCCAGATGCTGCTGTGTTTGCCCCTGTTAAGTTGCAATAGGTTGTGGGGGTGTTAAGGGGTGCTAAGTGCATGCAACCCTGCATGCACTTGTCACTTGTCCCAATCCATCTTCCCCTGCAGACAGTGCTCAACAGCCCAGCACCTAGAGACAATGCCATAGTGATGCCTTTGATTTGCACCTCAGGCTGCTCTAGGGTTTGGTCACAGTGAAGATGAAGCCACATGTCACCCAACTTCTTTTTAAACAAGATCTGAGGCTTCTTCCCTTGTGCTGGGAACACAATCAGCCCCTGCACAGTGCTGGGCATTACTGCAGTGCTGGCAGCCTCTGTAGCAGGCCAAAATATGTGCAGAGAGCTGCATGCACCTGGATCTGTTTTCTGCCCCTCCACCAGCCAGAAGCCACTGTGTCAGAGGTCAGAAGTTCTGCATGCACTGCAGCAGCTGCAGTTCAGAGCCTTGTGCATCAGTGTCCCTGCCCCGACAGCTGGGATGGCATCACTCTCTGCACCACAACCAGGGGCTTCCAGTCCCCACAGCCAGCAGGATGTACAGGCCAACAGGCAGGCAAACAGGCTGCATGCTGGCAACCCAGCCATACAGATTGTGGTCCTGAATTCAAAGCAGTCCCTTGCCAATGGCATCCATCGGGAAAGGGAGCAAAGGGCAGAAATCACAGCCCTGGCATTTGCAGCATGGGACTGCAAGAAGCAGGATGGATGCAGCTGCAGGCAGCATCCTGGCTCGCAAGGCTGGCACGACCAGCCCCAAGCCGTCCCCCAGCCCTCTGCAGCGCTGATAGCGGCAGCCTCAGCAAGGGAGAGAAGAGAGCCTTGTTCTGGGGCCAAGACTAAGGCGATTCAGTGCTCTGCTCCCCTGAGGTTTCTCGGGTGAAACCTGGCTCTGTAATGGCTGTGTCTGTAAAACGTATGGAAATGCCCATAAAACCTGTATCAAATGCCATATGGATATATATGGATATATGGAGAGAACTATGAAATTAGGAGCGTGCGGGGAATTGGGGCAGGACGGCTCCCTCTGAGCCGTAAAAACACGTAAATAAAAGGCAGGGGAGGCAGCAGCACCGGGAGCTGCACAGACAGGCTGGCACAGTAAGGAGCCAGGGGAAGGGCACCCTGGCTCACACTGTGCAGCTTTGCTGAGACTGGAGCCCATGGGAAGCCTCCTGAACGGAGGGACCTCTCTGTGGAGCTGCATGGGACAGACCACTGTGCAGGTCTCAGGAAACCTTGCCAGAGCTTCCCAGAAGCTCAAACCCTCACTATGGGCAAGAAAGGAGACCTTGGCTGTGGGGAGACCGTGGCAGTACCCCTGAACTTGGAGGCAGCTTGAAGATGAGCTATCAAACTGACAAGTGAAAGGCTGGAGAAGGGAAATGGACAAAGGTCTCTGCTGTGGATGACAACAGCCCACAGTGGTATTGATGTCTGAGAGAATAACTGCTGATCCCAGCTGGAATGAAAGAGCCAGCATTGGTTGAGAACTGGTTGAGCCTGGTTGATGGAACAGCACCATCACTTCAAGAACTGGGGTTTTAGTAAAATTTCTGATATCTCTATCAACAGATTTTGCAGCAAAATCATAAACAAATAGGCAAACAGAGGCCCTTTCTGAGGAATAAGCAATAAATAATGAGAGGAAGTATGCTGTGGGCACTGATGCTGTTTGTTCCCCACACTGTGCTGGGCAGCACCCAGTTGGCTCCAGTCCTTCTTGCCCCAGCAGAGGGGAGCTGTTACCCCAGGTCTCTGCTGCTCCCACCAAAACCTTTCACTTCTTGTAGCCTTCCTAAAGGAAAAAAAACCAGGCTAAGAACCCCTGAATTTAGAGCCTAACCCCACACATCTGCCCTGATTCATTTGACCTGAGAAAAGTAAGCATGGAGGGACCCCTGCAGCAGGGAGACCAGGGCAAGATCATCTGCAGGCACACCTCTACTCCTAACCCACATGGGGCTGATGCTGTAGTGATGGGAGGAAAGCTCCTTGGCTGCATGACAGCCTGCTCGGCTCCTGCTGCATCACTGACCATGGTGACAGCACAATGTGGGTACCAGCCCTGCTGCCTTGAAGCATCCCTGTCACGTGTCACGGAGGCTGCAGCCAGGGCGACGCAGCGATGCAATGCCAGGGCTGTGGAGATGCAGTGCTGTGGATGCAGGATGCAGTGCCCGAGATGCAGAGGTGCAGAGCAGGATCCGCAGCCCCGCCGCCGCAGCCCATCAGGCAGGCGGTGACCGGAACCAGGGCGCCATCTGCCGCGTCCCTGTCACCCACCGCGGCCACATCTCCGCGGCTCTGACATCCAGGGCATTCAGTTTGCAGCAGTGTGGCAGTGATGAGGATGCAAATGCCTCCGGGCTGTTCCTCCTTTGGGCTCCAAGCCCCTAGTGCTGGGGTTGGGGGGGCAGTTTGGGCTGTCCCACAAAATAAATCTGGGAAGTGGGGCAGGTGGGGACCATGCAGGGGAACTTCAGCAGCAAAGCAGACAGAGGGGGCTGAGAGATGGAGGGGATGGGAGGCACTTGAAATTCTCCTGGCACTCTACTCTATATTACCAGATGCAGACCCTGGCCAAGGACTTCCAGAGGCACTGGGCAGCTTTTGCAGGACAAGTTTAGAGGCTACTCCACCAAGGCAGGGGTACCAAGGCAGGAACACTGCTGCAGCAGCTGGAGAAATGCCAGGTTAAGGGGGAGAGCAGGGACACTGGAGGTCCCTGTTCCAGGGCACTACCTGGATCTGCTTATCCTCAAGCTCAACTAGGCAGCCACAAAATAGGGCAGCACCTAGGGAGAGCCAGTCCCCAAATTTCCACAGCTCATCCTGCACCAGCAACCATGGCCCTTGCTCAGCTCTGGCTCTGGCTCTGCAGGTTGCCACTTTCTGGGGCACTACACTGCAGTGATATCCTCATGTCAATCAGGTGGCAGAGTGAGGATGGGATGCCCATCCTCTGCCCATGTCTCTGTGCTCCAGCTCGTCAGCTGGCCAGAGGAGTGGGAGGGAAGCCCTGCTTCTTTGCAATCCAAGGTCTCAAAACGCAGACAGCAAGAGCCAGGCAGATAGGGAACTGACTGCTCTGTGATCGTGGCTTCTGCCCCACGGCAGGTACTTGTAGTAACAGCGTCCCAGGAGCCAGCCAAGGGATGCTGCCTGGGGAGCTGGGCAGTGTGTGGGGCTGGCACACCCCATGGCTGAGGAGAATTGTTCTGTGTGTCTGCTTTGGAAAGCATCACTGATGAAGGTTACAGAGCCAGAGGATGGATTGCCCAGGGACCTTGGTGTGCCTGAGCACCCTTCCAGCCATGCCATCAGTAGGCTCCAGGGGAGGAGAGGTCAGGCATAGCCTCAGGGAAGCACAGGGGACAGCAGGCCGATGTGATCACACTTGGGACACACACTTAACCCCTGTTCTTGGGCATGATGGGACCTGCGGAGTTGCCCTGTGGCTTCTCAAGGATCCCAGGTTAGAGAGCTACCAGGCTGGAACTTGAGGAGCAGCCACATTGATGGCCATGGGAATGTGGGGATGCTCCCACATGCCTGTTATTCCTCCCTCTTCCCCAATATCCCCTATCAGTATCAGTATGAGATATCATTATGGCCGTCCAGCAGCCATAGCTCTCCAGGACCACAGAACATGTATCAGCCAAGCACTGCTGCCAGCAGGGACACCACTGGGGTTTTAAGGATGTAAGCCTTCTATCTTGGCAGAGCTCTGGGATGGAAGATTCTGCAGTCCACCTGCATCCCATTGGTGAAGCTGGCAGGTCCCTGGGCACAGCACTCCCTGGGCATGGCTCCCGTGCTTGGCCAGTGCAGCTCAAGGTCACATCCAGGCCTGTGAACCCAGGCAGGCACAGGGGGGACCTTCTAGTCACACAATTACTATATTATGTAGCACTAATAAAAAAAAGAAAAAAAAAAAGGGGGGGGAATTGCTGAGGGGGGAGGAATATATCCTTTCAGGCACAATCACCCCATCTTNCCACATAGTAAAGTATTTATAGAAAGCTAGGCGTGAATGGGCTGCTTACAGACCACACTCCTCCTCGGCGTCAGGATCTCCAGGAATTATTCTGTGCAGTCACATTGTTGTATTCACCCAGAGATTGAGTTTAATTACAGACACACGGGTGAACAGGCTGTCAGTGTTCCAAGCTCGCTGGGGAAAGGGCAACTGAGCTCCCTTTAATGAATGTACTCTAAAAAGACCCAAGGTTGAAATAGAGAGGGAGGGAGGGGGTCTCACAGAGGCAGCACTGGGGGCAACAGGGACGGAGGAGAAGGGGCCATGGGGAGATGTGGGGTACCAGGGGAGCCTCTGGGGCTCTCTGCATTGGGGAATGGGGCTGGAATGCTGGGGAGAGGTTGGGAACAGTTGGACACTGGGGTGTATGGGGCACGTGGAGCTGGAGGCACATGGCCCATATGCGGCCAGAGCAGCCCACAGGATGTAGGGCCCCAAGCATCCACCGCACACAAGATGGCAGATCCCTTTGGAGACCCAGAGGAACTTCCCAAAGAAAATGGGGGGAATGGGGAAGACTCCCAACCTATTACAGAGCAGCGTATAAACAGAACAAATAAATATAGAGCTACTTTATTACAAGGCTGGCCAACTCTGGTGGCTGACTGATTACAGGGCAGGCTGCTCCAGAGCTATGCAAACCCAGACCTCAATAAAGGCCAGATTGGAGCTGCCTTTCACTCATTGACAACTCTGGCGTGCTCCTGCCATGCTGCTCAGCCCCAGCACGCCACTGGCTGCCCCCACACCCCAGCACAAGGCAAAGGGCTAAATAAAAGTTTAAACAAGTAGTGAGTAAGCGATGAGCAGGGGCAGTCAACATCAGCAGCCTTGCAAACAGGCACTAAAAATACAGTTTGTTTTCCTAAGGAGACAGCAACTTCCAAAACTGTAGATTTGAACAAAAAAATAAAAGCGAAGAATAAAATGTCATAAGAATTATAGATCCATGGAGGGGGTGGGGGAAAGACCCAAGAACAAGGAAAGAAAAACACAGTGATGAGTAAGATACACACATGACGTTTGAAAATATACCGAGACGGAAATGCATAAGCCTCCTGCACACAGAGGCACACGCAGAGGCACATGTGTGCGGATAGCTCCCAGAAGGGACAGAGCCAGCCCATGCTCTCCTCTCCTCTCCTCTCCGCCAAAGGCATTAACCTCTGCACACACACACAGACATCTTTCCAGGGCTTATGCTGAAAGGGCACTTTGTCTCTTGTTCCATGGTGCTCTCTGGGCTCCCAAGCCACCACCAGTGAGGTGGTGGCTGCTGTCCCTGGGGACTCCTGCGACCACCTCAGAGCTGAATCCCTGGCGCCTGGCACAAGCCACAGACCCCGCAGTGGGGTGGAGGGTCAGGGCACAGACCCAGCCAGGCCAGGAGCTTCCTGGCCAGCAGCCGAGGCAGCCCCGTGCCCGGGAAGCTGGCCAGAGCACCAGACCCCACTGTGCCCGCAGGAGATGAGGGAGGGATGGAGACCGGCACGTCTGTGGGGCTGCAGGTCAGAAGCCTTTAAAGGAGTTGATTTAGTATTGTCCTATCTGCCCTGAAATGAGTACTTGAGCAAGGGATGGAGGTTGCTTCAGGTCATCGTTGTGCTGAACAGAGCCGCTATAGCACAGGGCAGGAGAAAGGGGCTGCTCTGGGATGAGCCAGCTCCCCTGGGCACATTTTCTCACAGCTGGGTGAGACTGCTGTGGTTCTGCACGTGCTCCATACACAGCCCCACCAAGAAGATGATCCCCCAAACATGTCCCCACAGTGATAGATGAGCACCACTGTGACCACCAGTCCCATCCAAATACCTAGGGCACCTTAGCATCACTGCATCCTCCCCAAGGCAAGAGCCTGGGAGAAAGGGCAAAGCTGGAAGGGAAAGCTGGCAATCCTGGTGATGGACAGCCTTCCTTGGCAGTTTGCAAGGGTCCTTTCCCTGAAGGCATCACTGGATGCCCCAAGGGACCCCTGCCACCCCCAGCCCTACACACTGCCCATCCTGCTCCACAGCAAAGCCTGGCCATGGAGTTCTCAGGGAATTTGCATGGGACAAAGAAAAATATAGCAGAGTCCCAAATCTCCTTCCACACTATACACGGGATGGCAGCACTTGGGCCATGCCAAGGCACTTGCCATCTCTGCATTTCCTCTGCCCTCATCATCCATCATCACCTGCAGGGGCAGAGCTCCTCCCAGGCATATGGCTCATGGTGAGCCTGGGGCCAGCCAGGGCCACCATGGCAGCCCCCACCACTGTCCCTCCCAGCCCGGGGAGCGGAAAACGGATCTCTGCAAAGGGCAGCTCATGCGGAAGCTGTTCGCATCCCGTAGTGCAGGCTCGACGGGTGAGGAGCAGGGCAGCTCCCAGGTCGCCAGGTTATCGGATGATAACAAGCTAGCACAGCCTGAGCACGCGACTTCCAGCAATGCAAGGCTGTTTCCTTTGTTTTGGGAAAACAAGAGGGGAACAAGACCTTTTCTGGCACGTTCTTGCCCGGCCTGAAGCTGTCCCCCAGTTGCACTGGCTCAGCTCAGGGCCGTACCCTCTGCCCACTCCTGGCAGGAGGTGGCCGGAGCCACCCCTCGCCCTTTTTGTCTTTCCCACCTCTACGAGGAGCAGGGCTGGAGCCGGTGACTTGCCAAACAGGGCCAGACAGCTTCTCCTTGCATCCCCCCGAGCCTGGTGGGGATCCTGGCTGTCTGGCTGGGACACAGCCCCACCAGAGAGCCCCTGGTCCTGTCTGCACAAGTCAATCTCCAAAGCAGCCTGAGAGGGTGAGGCTTAAGTATCAGGGGGGTCAAGACACCCATGCTTTAGGCTGCAGGGACCCTGGGGTTACATTAACACTGGAGTTAGCTCAACACCTCCCCCACCTCCAAATGCAGGGCTGAGCCCTGTACCGGGGCAGGAGAGCAGCACAGGGTTTGAGCAGTCATTCCCACCTTCCCCTATGTCCCATGGTGCCCCCTTCTCTCCAGAGAGCTGTGGGTTTGACAGGGGTGTGGGAGACCCCTCCACCCCTTCCCCAGCAGAGGAGGAGGAGGAGGAAACATAATAAGAAAAATAAAATTTATAAGCGAGGCAGTAATTACAGTGTGGCTACAAAAGGCTGCCTCCTCAGGGCCATCATTATGTGGCTAAATTTAACGCCCTGTGCGGCTGCTCCGGGGCGGGGGGGGG
>WBMY01007773.1:172010-201298 GCA_013397315.1 Donacobius atricapilla
TTTTTTTGGTAAATATTTGCCATGACTAAGCCAGGATACATCCCGTTTAAAAGGTTCCCATCCCACAAAACATCAGCCCTTTAATGACATGAATCTCATTAGCTCTCCCCATGAAAAGAGGTATAGAAAAGGAGCATCACTCAACCCCTCTGAGTTCCTGTATCTGCACGGACATATATTTAGCTGTGTGTACTGTACAGTCACAGGAGGGGACAGTCTGGGCACATGCACACCACCTCATTCAGCCAGAGGGACCCAGAGAGGGAGCCCCTGGGACCAGTGGGTTTTGGGATATCCGTCTGTCTGAGATAGGGTTGGGAAGGGCTCTAGGCCCAGTGGTGCCTGAGCTGGACTGCAAGAGTGGGCAGCCAGGCATAGGGGCGCCTCAGAGTCCCTCCAAGCTGGAATTTGGGATCCTCTGAAGGACCTTCTCCAGTGTTGAGGAGCGAGTTGTATAAAGCCCACCCTTGCAAAGAGCAGTCCTGCCAGAGAGGCCCAGCCACTGCTTTCTCCAGGCCCTGAGTCCCACTTGTTGGGTTTGGCACTGGATAGCAGATGTTGGCTATATACTTGGATATTGATTCAGAAGAACCAGCACCAGGTCCCAGCAAAGGTACTGGGTCCAAATGCCCAGAGAGCTTCCTTACTGAGGTGAGAGTCTGTCTGACCAAGTGGTCTCTGCATCAAGCACAGCATCCCTGGGGAGCAAGCAGAGTCCCTAAGAGCTCAGGCTATTTCAGCCTTCCTCTCGGCTGAGAAAGAGGCTCTGTCTCAGTCTCTCTCCATCCATAACAGCATCTTCTGCTGGGGAACCAGTCCTCCACAGACCCATGCTAGGTGTGGTCATTTCTACTTCAGTATGGTCTTCAATTCTGCAGTATAGCTATCCCTTCCTTGGTGTAGTCTTTCCTTCTTCAGCATGGCCATCCCTTCTCTGGCATTGTCATCCTTTCCTCTGCACAGTCATCTGTCCCTCAGGATGGCCAATCTCTCCCCTTGGTTCACCAGGTGTCTGATACCAGAGGGAGAAATACCAGGAGATGCCGCAGGCTTGACCAGATCTCAGGCTGAGATCTCATTCACAAAGCCTGAAGGACACAGCAAGAGAAGGCTACAGAAAAGAATTTACTCTCTTTTTCCCATATTGTCTCTGCATTTTCCCTCTTATTTCCAGTCCAAGCAGGATACAGTGCTATTTCTCAGTCTCACTGCACCCTACCATTTTGGCATCAGGTGAGCATGTTAACATGACCTCCTTGCTGTCCTCTAGAGCTGTTCCCAGCAAACTAGCTGTGAAAAATCTGCAAAGGTACTGCTAAATCCACAGCACGGGGCATGGCATGGCTGTGCTCCTCCACATTTTGGGGAGAAAAAGAAATAACCCCGAGAAGGGCTGCAGATAGGCAGTGCTGTGCAGAGACCAGTGCTGCTGCAGGCATTGCACTGACTGAGCAACACAGGCTTCCAATCCATAAATAAACCTGGGGGGATTTCAATTCACTTTAAATTGCTTTAAAGGTTTGGTTTCAGCAGCTGAATAGACCCAGCCTTAAATGGCATCACCAGCTCAGGCAGCAGATGCCCGTAGTGGAAAGGTAGCAGACCCACCCTGGCTGTTTCCATACTCCCAGGTGTAGGACCCTCTCCCTCCTGGCAATGCGGCCACATTTCCAAGTGTTTCCACAACACAGAGAGTGAGACATGACTAGGAGAGACTCACACCTCCCCAAGTGCATGGCTCCCAGAGCTAGGGCTTTCTGCAGCTGTGCCAGAGCCTATGTGCGGGCAGGGCTCCATGTGCTCAGGCTGCACTGAGTCAGGTTCCCCGCTGGCCCCCAGCAGCCAACATTAATTCATTAACAGTCCCATTAACACCCAGCTGTGGTTTCCCCCCCCAAACTCAGGCAGGGACCCGTTCCCCCATGAAAGCTGCTGACAGATGAAGTTTCCACCTTCAGCCCTTATGGAGTTCTGTATAAAAATAAGCAGGGCTTTTTTTTTCAAAAGGAAAACTATATTTCCCCTATCCGCATGCCCATGCACACGTGCAGGAATCACAGCAGGAATTTGCTCCAATTTCCCCCACCCACAAACATATCGCCTTTGGACAGAGACCAAATGTGGGCATTTTCAGCTCAAGATATCAGGTTTTTCAGCATCCAGAAGACAAGAAGCCACCGCAACCCTGAGCTGGACTAAAAAAAGGGTGCCTGTTTCCTGGCCAAAAGGTGCTGGGAGATCCAGTGGTGCTCCCACAAGGGCCTCATCCAGGATCCACAGCAAGGCAGCTGCCAGCACCTCCTGAAGAATTGCCCTCCTGGCATGGCCAAGCATCCTGTTCGGGATTTTGTACCAAATTTCTCTTTTCCCCTTTTCATTGTCATTCCCAGACAGCCATGAGCACCAGACGCTCCAGCATCCCAGGGAGATGCCCAGCTCAGCACCTACTTGGGACCTGATACCCAGCATTTATTTCCTCCTTTCCCACACGATCTGTCCTCAAGAGCTATGAGCACTAGCTGATGTTCAGGAAAAAATCCCTGATGGTCCAGAAGCCCTGGGCCACCTTGTGCCACAGAGGGGTTGATATCCTTGCCTGACATCATCCAGCTCCACATCAGGCTCTGCAGCCTGTGTTAGCAGCACAGGAGGTGGTTCTCTGGGGCTCTCACTGAGAAGCTGGAGGCCAGGAAGCAGAGATCTCAGTCAAATGTAGGCACCACGGGATCAGAGCACTGCTTGGGGCTCGAAGGGTGTGCTGCTTTGGGCATGTCACCAACACGGTGGCTTCAGACTTCTGGAAAGGACAAAGCCAGTGCCAGCTATCTTCTAAGATGCCTGGTCACTAGCAGAGCACCCTGCATCCCTTTGATCCAGAGGTGTTTGCCTCGCTGAGAACCCTCTAACTACTCCTTCCTTTAAATAGCAAAGCTCACAAATGCTCTATACGGCTCCATGTCTATACGTTGTCTATGTATTTGTGTACACACATGCACACAACACACAGAGATTTATTCGTGTTTTCAGAGCGGTTCAGGATACATTCCAGGACGAAATTCCAGCCCGTGCTGGAGCCAAGAACATCAGTGGCCCCAGCATTTGCTGCCCCCTCTGCCTGCGCACACACTAAATACGGAAAGGGAGAGGTATAAATAGAGAGAGAAATACATGAATGGCCCTGTTTCCGTACACAGATACATAGAGTGCAAAGGTCCGAGCAGAGTGGGAGCAGGCAGACTCAGGAATCCAATGGCTGTATCCCGTGGGGTGCAGAGCAACCCGTTCCCAGGTGCTGCTGTCTGCCCAGATGTCTCAGCTGTTCAGTATCACCTCTGTATGGGCTGGCACAACTGGAAGAGGCTACAGAAGCTTTGGCCCATGGGATAGGCAGGGATCAGCTTTCAGAAACACCAATAAAAGCTGCCAGTGGATGCCACTGGAGAAGGGATGCAGCTGTGGGTATGGAGGAAGCTAGTGAAGGACTCAGGACAAACAGGGACATGGTGAAAAAACCTGACAGCCCATTTCAAGCACAGAAGGGGTGCTTGGAGCTGCGGAGTGCAGCACCAGGGGTGCAGGCAGCACTGCACCACTGCCCTTGGAGATGGTGGGGATGGCAACACCATAGTCCAAACCCCATCAGCTAGGGACAGAGATGCTGCCACATCCCTCGCTGACACAGAGCAGTGCCTTTAGTGCTTCATCAAAGTCTACACTGTTTTCCTCCCCAAAAGGTCCTTGGCTTCCAGGAGTTGCTGCCACATCCTGAGCTAGGACAGGTGGCTGCAAGGCACAGAGTAGAGGGGCAGAGCTTGTCTCCTGCAACCACCACTGCATGCCCCTTTTGCCCTCCTCTAACCCAAACACAGCCACAGAGCCCAGCCTGGTGGGACTGGGACCCCAGACACCTCCGCGCTCCCTGCCGCCCCTCGCACGCTCCCCAGGGCTGGGCACTGCCTGCAGCCACAGGGCCAGTAATGGCCAAGATGTGGGAGCAGAGCCGGGGGTGTGGCAGGGGGATTGCTGCTCTGCTTTCAGGAGGGGGAAGGGGCTCTCCCCCTTCAATGCTCCCATTTGAGCTGAGGCCTGGCACTGGCTCAAACCACTGCCTGCTGACACAAGATCAATCATCCTCCAAGCTGAGCTGTTCCTCAGCAGCACTGCACAGCTTGTGCCCATGCACAGGCTGGGGCCTCTCCCGCAGGAGCAGGGTCTGGCCCCTTCTTCTGGCAGAAGGTCTGTGACGCCCCTCTTCCTGCCTGCAGCACATGGCACAACCTGGCACATCCAGCAGAGCGCAGCACAGCTTTGTATGGTATGGCACAGCATGGCATGGCATGAAGAGGATGAGGAACACACCAACTGCAAAGGAGGGTGCCCTGCATATGCCAGACCACTTACGCCAGACAAGAGCTGTGCAGCACCCCAGGGAGGGTGGCTGTGATGGTGCTTGTCCATCCCTCCATCCCCAAACAAACCACCGGGTGATGCTGGGCTGAAGGGGGCTGGGACCAAGCAGACAGCTGCCTGTACCTGGTCCAGATGCCACCCACTCTCTACAGTGGCACAACCACAGTCACAGGGGGTTGGGCTGTGAAACCCCCACATCCCCAGAAGAAGCATCCCCTCAGGGCTCCTGGGACAGCATCCACATCCCTGGCAGAGCAAAGGCTGGAGCAATCACAGCCAGCCAAGCCCAGTCCAGCAGCCAGGGACTCACTGCTTGCCCGTGGTCTGGCCACTTTCGGGCAGACTGCTGCTCTGGGGTGCCCGTGCCAAGTCTGGTTTTAGCAGCATGTAGCTCCACTGACCCACTGCTTGTGCAAACGGCCTGTGGCTGCCAATGGCAGCCCTGAAAGTGCATCCTGGCTGGGTTCCCCTCACCTGATGGGGCCTCAGCAAATTAATAAATAACACCACAACAACGACCACCATGAGCCTCTATGGCAAACACCACAGGGGGTTGGTGCCCAGGTGTTGGTCAGCGCCCACACTGTGATGACCAGCAGTGAATTTCCCCAAGTGCACCCCTGTGGGCACCAAGTGCTAGCCCCTGTCCTGAGTCCTCTTCAGCCAGCAGATGTGGCACTCTGCCCCTTGTTCCCATCAGTGTTTGCATGCACACTCCTAGTCTTATTTTCACGCTCCTGCTCTGGTACATGTGCTCACACTGAGTACAAGCAGCTCTTGCTCCATTCCAGTGTGCAGCTCCTTGAACACGTGTGCAGAGCAGTGTGTGTCCCACTCTGCTGAGCACAGCTGTGGCCCACTGCATTTCCAGTGTGGGACTCAAACCCCAGGGCACTGATGGGATGATGTGACCAAAGCTTGCTCAGGATTGAAGCAAGGACAGCCCAGGTGGCCCCAATCCAGAAAAAGACACCACCATCTGTGGGGCTCACAGCACAAATGCTTGGCAGCACACAAGAGCTTGTTCTGCTCATCCAAGCTGCCCCACAAGCCAGCTCCGTGTTGCTACCTCTGCCCTGAGCCAACCTGTTCAGGACTGTGCCAATTTTGCACTGCTCAGCCCTGTTAGCAACAGCACTGTGGCCACCAGCTCCTTCCCCAGCCCCACACCAAGGGGCCTCAGCACGTTGTCCCTGAGCCATGCACCCTGCGTGCAAGCAGTCCATGTCTCACGCACATTGCCAGCCCTGCTCTGGCCCAGTCGCAGCTGAAAAGCTGCAGCTACCTTGCACTAATTAAAAATATCCCTCGTTTGAGAGAGCTAAAGGGCTGCTTCCTCTCCATTGCACTAAGCTGGGGTGGGTTTGAGGGATGCCATCCCCACCCTGCAAAATATGCAGGCCACCACCGCCTTCGTCCTCAGCCAGACCGTGGCCACTCTGCTTACCCAGGGCTTATTTTTAGTTCCTGTTAAAAAGCAGAGGCAGGGTGCTGGAGGCAGGCAGCCAGGTACCCGGCTGGACCCCGTGGTGGCAATGGCCTGTGGCTCCGGAGTGCGCCCTGGCCGTCCTCCACCTGCCCTGCTGGCCTGTGTCCCCACACGGGACAGGGACGGGTGCCTGGCCCTGGTCCCAGCCCCGGTGGGAAACAATAAGAGGGATGCTGACCCCCGGGCGCCCTGACGTCAGCCAGCACCGCTGCCGGCACCACCGCCAGCCCTGGCCCTGGGGCTCCCACTCGCCCTCGGCTGGGGCCACACTGGAAGCTGCCTGTTTGTTTATCTTCCTCTCCAGCGTTGCTTGTTTTGATGGTACATCCTCCTCCTCCTCGCCGGGCCCCGGGGTCGAGCCATGAACCCGCCGCGTCCTGTTTGCCGAGGTCCTGCGCTCCGCTTGCGGAGGTGTGGAGCAGCCACCCCCACGCGCCAGCCACAGCAGATAAAAATACACAGGGCAGAGCATCCTGGGGCGTGGGGGCTATATTTGCACTTATGGTATCCATGAGCTTGTCCTCGATGTACCTGTCCCTGCTCTCCTCAGAGCAGGGGGCACGGTGCTGCAGGAACCTTCACCCTACTCCCTCTACACGGACCGCAGACTCTGGCATAAGCTGCGTCATGAAACGCTGACCATAGCCAACCTGGGGCAGGCTCTCAAACCCATGTGTAGGCACCCCACCCTGCCCTGTGGGGTCATTTCAGTAACCCAGAGGGATACCTGGGTACAAAATATCCCCAACCTGCTGGGTCATACACTGCTGGGAATGGTGCTGGGGAAGCCCTGAAGCACAGAGCCCTCTCTAGCCGCCTGCTCCTTCCCCTCATGGCTTGAACCCCTGGGCTTGCCAATAAAAGCCACCAGCTTTGCCTCGGCTTGTGCACGGCCACTGCTCTCCTTCCAGCTCTGCTCAAGCCCAGGCAGCTGCTCAGCAGTGAACCCTTGCCAAAAACTGTGTGTGTGAAAGCATCATTTCCTAAATGTATAAATATTACCAGGGCTTTGCTGGAAAACTCCCCATGGTTAGTTAAAATGCTCTGGACAGCCAAGTGTACACAAGCCCAGATAAAGGGCATGTCTAAGCTGAGAGGCTCTGCAGCTCTGCCCTGGGGGACTGACAAGTCCTTTCCTCTCCATGCAGGATACAGCAAATATCTGGGAAGTGAGCAAAACTGTGGAGTACTTGCCCACATCCAGCCCTGTACCACATCATCACAAACCCTTTCCAGCCAAGAGGTGCTTACCATAACCAAACATGCACAACCTGTAGGCCCATTTCACAGAAGAAGACACTGGAAGAACCAATAGATCTCTCTTACTGACCTCCTGTCCACTGATGTTCAACCATGCACATCGCAAGACCAAATCCAGCACCTTGGTTTTCTTCAGGCAGGCTCCTAGCCCACTTTTGGAGACATTAAGAGATGGAGGATCAACCACTGCCCTTGGGAGTGTGCCCCAATCACTGGTGGGAAGAAACCCAAGCGCCTCCATTTTAACTTGAAATTCCCTGGCTCTATCTCCCAGTGCCTGGCTTGTGCTCCACTGCTCTCTGCAAGATTAAAGACAGCCCTTCACTAACAAGCATTTTCTCCTTGTAAAGACCCACACAGACTGTAATCAAGGCGCCTCTCAATTTTCTCCCTGATAAGCTAGATAGAGCTCTTCCCTTCCAAGTCCCTCAATGCCGGGCTCTCTCCCCAGCCCTCAATTCATTCCTGTGACTCTGTGCTGATCATCCAGCATCTTTTTGAAAACCTAGAAATGGGAGTTGCTTGCAGCATTCCCAGCTCCCCGCAGCATGTCCTGAGGGACCCCAGCTCCTAGTGCTGCTCTTTTTAGGAGTTAACAGACAAAATATTCAATTACCTGGAGGCTGTGAAATAACTGCACAGAGACAATGAGGTCATCCAGACCACCTTTCTGCCACAAGATGAGAGGAGAGACTGCAGGAAGAGCCAGTTTTGGTGGTGAAGAGCTGAAAAGCCATGTTTGGTGTTTCTCACTAACACAAGACCTAAGAGCCATCAGGAGGAACGACGGGGTACCATATTCAAACCAAAGGCAGCAGCTGTTCGCATCTCACAGCTCATTGCTGCAGGATGGCATCAGCAGCAGCTTTATAAAGAATGGGATGAATGCAGAGAGGACACATACCCTCCCAGCAGACCAAACACACAACGGCATCCTTCCACCAGCCCCCCTGCAGCCAGCGTTCAGACCTGGCTATCAGAGGATGCAGAGGAGCAGCATCTCCCAGAGCCTTCCGTTCCCCATCTGGCTCCAAGACACTGCACTAGGACTGTTCTCAGGACACACAGAACCAACCGCCATCCCATCTTTTCCACCTCTGCCATATGTGCTCCACACCAGCTGCTTTTGCCAGGCTCTGTGCAGGGCTGCCTCACTCCCCTCCTGCCCACTCTGCACCTTCCCCCATACCCCACACCCTACCAGCTCTTGGAGGACTCTGAATTTCAAGCCTGATGTTCATCTTCAGCAGATGTTGTTCAGATGACTCTCCTACAAAGACACTTCATCATCCCCCTATCCCGGTACATTTGCCTGCACCCCTCCAGCGACACCATCGAAACATTTACTGACTGCTTCTGACATGTCTGGTCCAGTATAAATCATTTTACCACCTCTGTCTACTAATAAGTTTATCCTGTTGCTGAGAGCTTGGGGTTTTCTCCAACTATACTAAATAAAAGCCTTTCCTTCTGTTCATCACCATGATTTTTCCCTAATGTCTTTAGCTTCTGTTACCCATTTTCTACACTTCATAATTTCTAATTTATATTGATAGCTATCTACTCCCGCTCTCTCATTTGTTATAAACTGCTCTTTTATTTCTAATTGCCGTCTTCACTTTGCTGTTGAACCAGAACGGGCTCTGGGCCAGCACTGCCCTCTTTCTTGATTGTGGAACTGTGGCTTTTTGCAGCTTCTGAAATTCTTCTGAAAGAGCTCACAATTTTCATTCACATTTTTCTATCTAAATGTTTCCTCTGAGCTGATTTCACTCATAATTTTCCCCCTGCTATGGGAAATTAGCTCTTTCAAGGCATGAAAGATATAAATTACTGCTTAGGAATGTCCTTTCTGTGCCCAGGGTGAATGTAATCTGGTCATGATCACAGGTCCCTAGGCAACCTTCAAGTTGCAGTCCAGCAGTGAATTCATCTCTATCCTTCATAATCCAGGGGAAACCAAAGTTGCTGCACTGAATGAAATGCCTTGCATATAAAAGAGGGATCATCTCTAATTTTTAGAAACTATGCAGATCATCTATTGTTGGCTACACAAGAACATCAACTGATCTCATAAAGCAACATCCTCCCAAAGACCGTGTGATACCACTGGAACCCTGGCTGACTCCCTGGTCCCCAGCAGGTACCACTGCCCCCAACTCCTGTGCCTTCACAGTGTGCACCGAAACACTCAGAAGCGTCCTGAGTCCTTTTGCATCAATGGGCATCAAACATTCCTGACCTTGACACATCCGTTTGAATCATTTTAGTGCTTCTGTGATGATTTCCAGTAATGCAAAAGGATCAATGAGTCTCTCGTTCCAGTCCCAGTTTCTCCAAAATACGTCTGATTTTAGAGCTGAGTGGCCAAGGGAACAGTGATAGGCAGAGCATGGACAACATACTGAAAAGCTCTTGTCCCCACAATGTGTCACTGCAAAGTCACCTCTAAAAGCAACAGGTGAACTAAAAGGAGATGGCTTCTCCTGATTCACCTGAGCCCTGCCTGCCATCAGCAGCAATGTTTAGGCCCAGAGCAAGTGTGGGAGGCAGGTGAATATGCCACAGTGATGGCACATTCCTGCGGAGCAGCCAGCCCAGCTCACATGTCTGGCAGCTCCCAGCAACTAGGTAGTTCCCATCCGGCCATGTCTGGCATGTTCCCAGCTCTGCTAGCCCTAGAGATGAGGTGCAAGGACAAAAAGAGGACCATGGGAGAGCTAAAGGGCATGACCCCTCTTTAGGCAAGCCTAGCTATCCCCATCAGTGCTCCCATCCAGCTGGGCAGACCTCACACAGCAGCCGCTGATTACAGCTCCCCACCACCCCTTTGGCAAAGAAAGAGGACTTGCACCACTCCTTACCTCAGCCAAGAAGTTCTGCTGAAACGTCTCCTCCCGGAAGGGCTTTGTCCGCAGGCGGTCTGCAAGGCAGGGAGGGATCAGCCTGGGCAGGTTTGGCCCGACTTCCCACCCCAGCTTCCCCTTTCCCTGACCACGGGGTGAGGATGCTGCAGGGGAAAAGCTCTAGCACGCTCTTCTCAGAATCAACAGCAAACACCAGCAGGCCTCCTGGACTAGGGATACACCACCTGTTTAGCTGAAGGTGCAAGGACCACAAGGAAGTTGGAAAAACATGGTTAAGCCTGCTGACACACACAGCAGCCAGGCAGAGCCAATAGTTCATCCACTTGTCCCAGCACTTCCGCATTGAGGAGCAGGGAATGGTGGCAGGACATGCTCAACACCATTCCCAGATCTTACAGCTGGAACAAGCTGTCTGAGTCTGCGGGACAGGGCACTGCTTGTCCAGCTGCTCATCTGAAGGTGTGAGCCAGCCTGTGTCCTCTTGCAGGACAGGGACAAACCCCAACATAATTCTGTTTTGCACCTTGCCCAAAACACTCCATATTGTTGCTAAGATGTGGTCTGGAAAAGCAGCTGGCTGGATTTGCTCAGCCACTAGGGTGCAATGCTTCCTCCCAGCTTTCTGCTCTGCACCAAGTAAGGGATAAGAGAGGCCAGCTGTTCACCAGCATCATTCCCCAAACCCAAGACAGGTTGTCCAGGCTGCTCCAAGCCCTGCAGAGAGCGCATGCAGCAGGACAGAGGGAAGTGCAGCTGGCCAATGCAGCTCTAGTGCACCTACAGGGCAGGTTGAGGTTCCTGCGGTTGGGCACCGGTCATGGGACAGGGTCTGGGCCACAGTATCTTCCTGGATGTGATACACAAGCCCGGGCTGACCCCCACTAGTCCCTGCATGCTCAGGGCACAAGGTCCCTGCAGAAGTGCAGTATCACCTGTGGCAGCAGGACAAAGCATGGCAGTAGTAAGGGATGACCTGAAAAACAGAGCCCAGCCAACCTCCATAGGCGGGGAACAAACCAAAGTGTCTCCCCCACCAGGTCCTGACCCATGCCCTACCCAAGGGGGCTACTGTGTGTCCATCATCCTTGTGGCAAAGGGGGCTGGGTGCTGGAGCACAGCTGCAATTCCCACGTTTGGGAGAGCTGGGAGCCCCTGCTTGCTCTCCAAGCACGCAGTGAGCTACTGCACTTGGGAAGGGAGCCTGACACCACTGCAGGGCCGGCCCTTGCTGGCATCCCTGCTGGCTCCTGGGGACCAGCCAGGTGCTCTCAGAGTAGTGGAGAGCCCCTTGGCGACTCCTCAACTTCTACAGCCATCGGTCAAGGGCTGTTCTTCCCCCAGCTCTCCCCAGAGGCTGCTCCCAGCCTTCTGGCTACTGTTGTGTTGCTGGCTCAGCTAAACATGAAACACAAGTCTGGCTGGGTAATAGCCAGAGAGAGCAAAGCATGCCAGCACAGTGCTAAGGAGGAAACTCGCTTCCTGCCCCAGACATCCCTCCTCACCTCTGCTGAGAGTGGCCCCACTCTCCCTGTAATCTTCAATCTCAGCATCCTTCTGGAGCAGCAGGGAAACCAGCTCCTGCACCTGGCACTGCAGCACCAGGTTCATCTGAATCAGGGGTCGCACGAGGTGACGGAATACCTACAATGGAGGAGGGACACTCTAGGAAAGGTCCAGGTCTAGGGAGGCACACAGTTGCCCACAGAGTGGTCAAAGCAGGGCAGCCAGCAATGTCCTAGCAAGAGCTGCAGCCCAGGTCACGTAGGGCTCAACAAAATACCCCTCATCTCACCCAGTGGGAAATGGTCAAAGGATGTGAACTGGGATAAGGCAGACCAGATGCTGTGGAACACAACCCTCCATCCCAGCCCCATCCTTTCACAGCTGAGAGCTGTAGCAGGGGCAAGCTTAGGTGGGAGAGCCTGATGGAAACAGAGTGCAGGCAATAGATAGGCAATGCTCCACCCACCATCTGGGGTGCAACAGGAAACAGAGAGCCCCCCCATGTGCCACCCAGACCCTGCCCTGCAAACCTCATGACAAGTTTCTATGCAGGAAACAAGCACAGCTGGAAGAAAAACCAGAAGGACCCAAGGTGTCAAACTGTGGCCTGATGTACAGGAGAGACACTCCCAGGGAGGTAAGATCAAAAGCAAGAGATCCCAACACACAGGACTTGCGCATGCTCCCCACTGTAGCCCACCAGTATACCCTTCTAAACTAACACCCACAAAAGTCCCACACAGAGTCCTGGGCATGACCTCTGTCTTGGAGCCCAGCAGAGCCACCCTGGCCCAGCAGGCACATGAAGCAGCCTCTCTCCTATCACATCCTTCAGTCTCTAGAAGGGTATTTGAGATCCCCCAACCTGTCATGCCCCTTGTTTCTGGGGCCCAGCTGAGCCCATGGGTGAGAGCACAGCAAACCCAGCATTGTTCCTGAAGCATTCTCATTCCTATAGCAAACCCACAGTGGGCTCTGTGCTTTGCTCACCCCCAGATATGAGCCCAGAGGTGATGGCCATCACCCACTGGAGCACTTGGAGTGCACCACCTGCAGCAGAGGTGGGATGGGCCAAGCCAGGTACGCTCTATGCCTTCTGCAAGCTCCTGGCTGGGGCAGAGTAGGTCCCCATTGCTGCAGCCACACTCAGGACCCCAGCTGCTTCCCACCTCGGTGGTGTCTTGCAGACATCCAGTGTGTGTCCAAGACAAAGTAGAAGAGCAGCCTGGAATAGGGGCGTTGCACCTCCTCAGCTCAGCCTCTGTGCGTCCTGCCCGAGGAGGGACATCAAGCTCCTGGAGTAAGCCAAGCCAGGACCCCGATTACTTGCTCCCCACTTCAACCTTGCCGGTGAGAGCAGCTCCCGCAGCAGCCGGGGAGGCCGGCTCTGCCCCCGCGATGCCCAAGCACAGCCGTTCGGGGGCAGCGGAGCCGCCGAGCGCCGCCTCCCGCCGGCCGCGGAGCCGCAGGGNGCAGGGCTCCGGGGACAGCCCCGGCCGCAGCGCGGCCCAGCTGCAGCCGAGGGCCTGCCTCTGGGAACGCAACACGCCGGGCAGCCCCGTGAAAGAGCAAACCCTTAAAAACCGGGAGACTGCTGTGATTCCGCCCGTCATGACAGACCACCTGCGAGTCATCTGGGTGTACCTGCCACCCTGTGCCGCGCTTCATGACTTGCTCCTAAAGAGAACAGCATCATTCTGCTGTACAGGGTGCTGGCAGGGCATCACCCCACACTGGACATAGATTGATAGAAAGGTTTGGTTCGGAAGGGGCTTTCAATATAACTCATTAGATCAGGTTGCTCAAAGCCCTATCCAGACAGATCTTGAACACTTCCAGGAATGGAGCATCCACAACTTCTCTGGGCAACCTGTTCCAGAGCCTCATCACCCTCATAATGAAGAATTTTTTCTAGTAGCTAATCTAAAGGTCTCCTCTTTTAGTTAAAAAACATTTCTCCTTGTCCTATCACTATCTGCCCATGTAAAAAGCTATTCTCCCTCTTTTTAATACGCCCTCTTCAAGTACTGGAGCGCTGCAATGAGGTCTCTTCAGGAGCCTTCTCTTCTCCATGCCAAACAATCCCATCTCGCACAACCTGCCTTTGTAGGAGACAAGCTCCAGCCCTCTTACAACCTTTGTGGCTCTCCTCTGGACCCCCTCAATGTTTATCTTGTGCCAAGCACTCCATGTTTGGATGCAGAACTCCAGACGGGCTCTCACGAGGACATTTCACTCATGCCCCGGCAGCAGCATGTGCTGGGCCATCCCTGTGTCACTGCATAGCACAAACCAAAGCCTAAATGGGAATAAGTGGGGACAGTAAGCCTTGGGAGAGGGAGAATGCAGAGTCAGGCAACCTACAGTCACCAGCATGGCTCGAGACTCAAAAGCCTCTAAGTGTAAGGAGATAATCCTTAATTTTGGCCGCTCCCCTCCCTGTACTCTCTGCAGCTTTGCTCACCATCTCCAAGGGAGCAGGGCAGCAGTGGAAATCCCAGTAGAAGGGCAGTCCTGACAGCTCGCTTTTCACGTGCACCCTGAGGCCACTGGGAGAGTGGTGGCAGGAGAAGGCAGTGGTGGCACCCAGCTGCCCTGCCAGCAAGGGGCAGATGAGGTTGCACAAGTGGTTCAGGAAGGAGGACACATGAACGGTCAGCCTCTTGTTCAGCTCCTGGGAAAAAAACAAGGTTAGGGGGCACAGCACAGCACAGCACAGGGGAATAAAACAGCGGAAGTCCCAGCACCAAAGGAGTCAAACTACTGCATGTTCCACACCAAAAAGCCATCCCTGGGCCTAGGCCTCCAGCTCTCTGACATGACATTTCTCACTGATTCTCCCAAGTCAGCCATGGTGGGAAGACTCCCCTATTCTGCCAGTCCAGGATGGGTAGGGTGCAACAGTCTGCACTAGCACATCTGTGCTGCATGCCACCACAACCACCATAGCCTGGCTGAGAGCCAAGAGCAGTACAACCTGCCAGAGCTGGGGGATGGCTGCAGCCATCTGCCCATCCCTCCTGCCACCAGCCACTCAGCATTATGTGACACAGGGACATGCCACTCCAATGGCACATGAGGGCCTGGCCACATGGGCTGAGGAGATGAGGCACAGCTCCATGTATTTTTGGGAGCCAAGCTGACATGAGAGACTGTACTAACTATGAATGTGAACATAATCTCTCTGTCATGAGTAGAAGGCAGCCTTGTTTCAAGCTCCTCTTTAGTACACTGACCCTAGGGAAACCAGCTGCTCATCCAGCCCACAAGAGAAGAGACTGTGCCAGCCTCTGTATGCAGACCCACGTGGCTGCCCCAGGCATACTAAACAGTGTGGCCCGCTCTCCCAGAAGAAGGGTGTTCGGCCAAGTAGGGTGACAGGGCTTGGGCAGAGCCACACAGGCACTCCCCAGGCTGGGCATTCGCACCCGAGCCCAGTCAGACCCAACAGCCATTGTGTCACCAAGCAATTTATGCTGGTATGTCAGCTGCTGGGAGGAGAAAAGGAGGCTTCTGACCTTTTCAGACACTCACCTTGGACCTTTGTCCCACAGCCTCGGCGTCTGCACTCTCGTACCAGACACTGCTGAGGTCAGAGATCAGCAGAATATAGCCAGTATCCCTGAAGCACACTTTGGCAAGAAAAGTGGACTCGCCAAAGCGAACAGAAGCCCAGGGCTGGGTCAGGAGGCTGCTTTCCAGCTCCTTGGAGCCCTCCATCTGCAAGAGAGCAACCAGGTCTCTCCCTCAACCCCCGCCCAGGAAGACTTGGTCCCTGGGGTGGCCTCAAAGGGACCGTCAGTCCCGGCTGGCCCATTTATGATGCAGTCCCACTTGACAGCATGGAAGTCACGATACTCAGCCAGCTCTGGTCACACATGCAAGCAGCAGAGCGGGAGCGTGTGTTTTGGGAGCTTTCTACAGGGCAGGTACTGCCGCAGCTCACAATAAGCACCGCAGATGCACCAGCAGGCGTACGGCAGTGGAACTGCTGCCTCCCCGGGTTACACGGGGCTTGCTGGCGTTAACACGGCGAGACCCCTACACCTAAATTAACATTTAGGCTGCCCCGCCGGCACCGGGCGATTGGCAGGGTGCTGCACCCTGCTCCTGCTGGGGCATCCCGTCCCTGCGCTCCAGGCGAGCCCGCACCGTCCCTGCCCGCAGCGGCAGCGGCGGAGCGCCGGCAGCCCGCTGCTGCTTCCCGCTCCTCCCTAGGACGGGCTCCGCGCCTCCCAAAACACTCGGGACACAGCGACCACGGGGTGCCCGTGGGCCTGGGGCTCTGCGGAGCCGTAGCATTACCCGAGGGCAGGAGGAGTAGGCGGCCGGAGGAGTCAGAGGCACGGGCTTGCAGCGAGCGGCGCCGGGCCGGAGGCGAGGGCAGACTACGGCTCCCGGCATGCTGCTCTCTTCCGGGGCCGGGGCACGCCGGGATGTGCCGTTCCTTGCGCTCCGGGAACTGCCGTCCCTGCCGCAGAGCCCCCGGGAACACGCTGGTGTTCCTTTGCCTGCCCATAAGGACAGCGAACGGAGGCGGCATGTCCCTCTAGAGCGTCCGCGGTTGCCGCAAGGGGTGCCACGGCCAAGATGCTGATGGGGACCGAAATGCCTTAGGACTTTATTGTGCGCTTGCGCCTGCTACGGAATGTCCTGGCGCAAGTGCCCAGCTGGGTACAGGGCCGGAGGGGCGGCGGCAGCACCTCCTGTTCCTTGGCTCCAGGGTTATTCCTCAGCCCCAGGATGCCAGGGCAGGCAGGGCCAGGGCACGCACCCGCACCGCTGCGCTGCCAGGGCGTGCGGTGACTCGGCTGCTGCATCACAGTGAGCCCTGCATAGCTGGGGCTGCAGGTGCCTCTGTCCCCATACCGGGGCACCGGGTTTGCAAGGCGGCACAGAGCAGCATCGTGCCAGCTTGGCGCACCACGCAGCCCTGTTCCCTCCACACTGAGGCCCACCCTTACCCCAGGCACTGATTTCTTAATCTCATCGACCATTCTCTGACTGTGATCCCTCACCAGCACGCCATGCATCGAGGCCATCCAGGCTTGGCCCACAAACTGCTCCCGATCCACTGCCCCTGAGTCTCCCATTTCCACTCCCTGCACGCATCCCTCCACTCACCCCTCTCCCCAGCATGCAGGCTGCAGCCATCTCCCAGGGCAGTGCCAGGGGATTGTCATCACACAGGGTTTGCATCCTGACAAGGTGTCAGGGGCAGGGGAGTAGGTAAGGACTTTGCAATGCAGGACAGACTAGGTTGCATGATCAGGTTTGGGGTGCAGGACCCAGTTGGACTTTGGGCCCAGCTGAAATTTAGGGTCATGTGGAGGTGCTGGTTGGATGAGGAGGACCTGTGCGTTACCCTACTGTGTACAGCTGTGGGGGTCACAGAGAGCTGGGGAAAGAGAGCTCACACCTAGGGATCTGCATACACAATGCCACCTCATCCCTCCCATCCTGTATCCACCTTTGGGTGTTTCACCTTGGGACCAAGTGGAGATGTTCTTCTCCAGGGAAATACACTATTGACTAGTGTACTCGCAAGAGCAATGCCTTGGGGGTATTTATATGGTGAGCACTACTGGGACTATCCAGCTGTGTGTGAATGGGTGTTCATTGTCTGGGAAACTGAGCTGAGTTGCACCCCCAGCCTGGAGCATCCTGGAGTGCCAGAGCATTGGTATGTACCTGGTGCCATGAGCATTGAGGGGCCATAGGCACAACTGGGACACAGCAGGGAAGAGGTGGATAGCCAGGCATTCCTGAGCACAGTGCCAGCAGGTGAGCATAGCCAGTGATAGTCCTTTTGGGCTGGCCAAAGCGCTGAACCCTCTCCTCTCCTAGTCATCTCCACAGGGTGATGGTGGATTTTAGAGGTACCCACATCCTCAGCTGCAGTGGCACCAGGCAACCCTGCCCTCTTGTCACAGTCATCAGGGCAACAGGGGATCCCCTAGGTAAATTCCATCTGGAAAGAAAACCCTGGAAAAGGCAAAGTTGGTTGAAGGTTTTTATAACTCACTCTCAAGCCGGGAAATTTAGTTTGTGTTAGGAGGGTGGAAGTTCAGGTTCCTCCAGTCCTCAAGGACTTCAGAAGTGAGGAGCAAAATGGCTCACAAGCTGCCTTGAGGGCACAGCCCTGTTTTCACATGAGCCCCCAGATGACAGGGTCAGGCCACAGTGTGCCATGCAGGGTTGTCTGTCTGGCTTGGCCGTATTGCAGGCTGCAGCTCCCCGGAGCTGAGTTTGGGGAGCAGGTGTGTCCCTTCCCCTGGGGCAATAGTCCCCACCTCAGTGGCACAGCTGGCCTCCTCCTCTTCCTCACTCCTTGGGCAGAGGAAGCAGCATGGAAAGGCTTTGCAGGAAGATGGCAGCAGCCTCCTTAGCCCAGCAGGAAGCCAATATGCTTGGCTGGCTTCCCCTCTCTCCCCATGGAGGTGGCAGTCACCAGCTCTGGCTTTCCATGGCTGCTCAGAAAGCAGCCCTCGTTCCTCCAGTGTTCCTGCAAGCAGGGAGGTAGGCAGTGAAATGGAAGCCCCTTCCTCTTAGGTGCATCCTCCTAGCCCACACCAGCCCCAGCACCCTTAGTAGGACTGCCTGGAGGCAGAGTTGGTGGTTTTCCCTGTGGACATACCCAGTTCTCAGAGCATGGTATATGCAAAGCACCTAGAGCAGCCCCTCACCTGAGACTGTGTTCTCCAGAAAAAATGACAAGAAGCCAGTTAAGAAGACAGGGGCCATAAGCAGGGAGAGGAAGAGGAGGTCCAGTGGCACCCAACCTGCAGGGACAGTGCCAGATTCAGCCAGGAAGTTCCAGCCCAGCCAGGGGAAAGGGGTACAAGCAGCCATGGCAGAATCAGGGATTGAAGAGGTAGCTGCCTGTTACCATGAACCAACCCAGCCTTCCAGAACGCTGCAGATGTATGGTCACCATGCTATGGAACTCAAGGCTTTGCCTTGCCTGGGGAATGTCCCTCATACCTGTGGCCAGGGGAGCCAGAGCCGTGCTGAACCACCGCGGTACCAACAGTGCCATGAACATGGCAAAGCCAACAATGAAGATGTTCCTCCCTGAGTCAATGTCTGTGTACTGGAAGTAGGAGATCCCCGTGCCCACAGCCATGGCGTAGGTTACACAAAGCACCCCTCCTGTGAGGGGCAGGAGTCAGGCAGTGCCAGGCAGGCTGCAGGTGCTGCAGCAAGGGGCAGTGCAGAGTACCCACCATGAACTGCCAGTGGGATGTGGGTGAGAAGCCCTGCCAGCCTCGGGGACATGCCCAGCACCATGCACACCAGGGCGCTTACTTGCACTGAGAGGCGAGAGCCAGCCTGGCAGAAAGAAGAGTGGGAAAGTGAGGACAGGTAGCATCACCCTCTGTTCTGTCTCCCACCCCATTCTGATACACACACCTGCCTTTCCCAGTGCTGGCTCAGTTACAGCCTGGCAATTTGAAGCCCCACACACCTGCTTGACTGCCTCCCCATCCCTTGCCAACCCATTTCCCCCTACTTTGGCATACCTGCGTGAGGCCAGTGGCACAGGTGTTTGCAATGCTGGAGGCTGTGCCCCCTGGGGTGCCCAGCAGCCCTGCCAGGAAGCTTCCCAACCCTTCCATGCAAAGCCCCCGGTTACAGGCATGAGGGGGTAGCTGGGGGACGCGCAGCAGCCTCCCACACAGCACGTAGCAGCCCACAGAGTTCATGCTGCAGCCGATGGCCATGGCGATGCCCACTGCCAGCGCCCGGGGGGTGAGCAGCGGCCACCTCCACTCTCCTGCAGTGGAGGGAAAAGGGACAAGTGATAGAAGTCCTGTCCAAACGTGTATGGCTGCACTCAGCCCTCATGATGCCCCCCACCTGCATAGGGGATGTTGATCCAAGGGGCATTGAAGGTGCTGTTGGCCCAGGACAACTGTGCCATGGTCACATCCAGCGATTCCCAGGGAATGTGGAAGTAGCTGAGGATGGCACAGACAATGCAGACACCAGCAAATGGGAGCAGTACCTGCAAGGCAAAAGGGGACCCTCAGCAGGGGATCTTCCACCCCTGCCTGCCCTGGCCAGCAGCCCATCTTTGTCCTGTCACGTCTCCTGAGGAGTCATGCCACATCTCCCTTACCCCTGCAGGAAGCATCCCAAGCTGTTCTGCTCCAACACCCTAGGTCCCCAGGACTTCCCCAGAAGCATCCATGTTCTAGGAGCTGCACCAGAGCTTTTCATCCCTGCCTGTGCTCCAGGTCTTACCTAACCTAACACCAAAGAGCCAGGCTTGGAGAGAGAACCTGGTGACAGTGAAGACAGCAGACAAACCACAGTACCGAGAATGTGCGCAGGGTGGGAACTGAATACTCCATGGAGCCCTCCCACGCTTGGGGCCAGGCACAGAAGGGCAGGCGGCAGGACCGCAGGTGTTGGGAGAAGGTGACAGCAAGGAGCATGAGCCTAGGAGAGTGAGCACAGGTCACCACACAGCATCACAGTCAGTGATGGGGCCCCAAAGGTGCACCGTGCACTGCAGGGCACTGATGGGTGCCCCATCCCTGTCCTGCTGGTGAAAGAAAGCCCCAAGAGCCACCCACCAGTACAGTCCCTGGGCTCACATACAGCAGTGCTACACCCCAGTTAGTAGAGCAGAAGAAAGCAGCATCCTTGTATGCGGACAGGCCGATGATGGAGAGGCTGGGGGCCAGGACCATGGGCCCGCAATGCCGTGCTGCCCACCCGCACATGCCGGACACTCCCAGCAACAACTGAATCAGCCCAGAGATCAGCACTGCACCGGAGACCTGAAAGAGGAAAGGATAGGCCTGTGGGGTAGGATACATGGAAAGCAGTCCAACACCTTCCCTTGGCCACATTCCCACTGCCCCAGCAGCTGAGAACAAGCACTTGTTTCACGTGCTCCGCTCACCCCAAGCACAGAGAAACATATACATGGACATGCATCATGATCCCCATTGCCTTCGCGCCTCTCTTCATGGCAAATCCCAGGAAAAGAGACTGTGGGTACAGGCATATGTGTGACAAGAGGAAAGCTGATGGAGTGGGATAGGGACCCCTATTCCAGCTCAGGAGCACCCACCTCTTGCAGTGAGTCAGCCCAGCTCCCTGTGTCTCTGCAATGGGGTACAAGGCATGTACTGGCCGTGGCTGTGCCTGGAAGGGAATTTTGTAAGGGTCTGATACACTTGGATCCTGGGCTCCAGGAGCTGTGTCCAAGAGGATGCAGTAAGGAGGCCGCTGGCTGCAGAAGGGGAAGTGTGCCAGTATCCCTGTCCCCATAAGCCCTGGCCCTGGGGAAGTGACCAGATACATTGCAAGTGCACTCAACAGTGAGTAGGGTGCTGTGCACCATCACCAGAAGGGCCAGCAGGCAGGATCCCTTGCTAGCCCTCATCCCTACTCCACCTACCAGGCACCTCATCATTGCCATTCCCCTGGCACCAGCATGGCCCAGGCCCCAAGGGACACAGGCTCCAGGGCTGTGCTTACCATTCCTCTCTGTGCTGGCACTGGGGGACAGGTGGGAGCTCAGCACCATGGCAGGGACCAAGTACTCAAAGGATGGGATTTGAACCAGTGGCAACCTGAGGAAGGGGACAACAATGGCACAGTAGGGAAGGACAGGGAAGGGAACAGGGCTGCTCCAAAAGCCAAGGCTGCCAGAGGAACAGGGGTGGGAAGGGAAGCAAATAAGAACCCCAAAGTGGCAGGTTACCCCATATTCTACATGTGCCCTAGTAAATCCCTAGTGATAGCATGTGGAAAGGATGCAGACGTCAGAGGCTTTGCCGAATCCCATACCCAGCCTGTATGGGCAGCACAGGCATTGGATGGTCTGAAGGAGCTGTGTATGATGTTGGAGCAAGGCAGTGAGGAGCTAGAGGGAAAGCACAGCAGTTTTTCTAGAGGTGTGTGTGAGAGGGAGAGGACATCTGTGACAACTGTGCAGAGATGCAGTGCAAAGAGGTTTTCCTTGTGCCCCTTCCCACTTCCAGCAAAGCTCATCTTCCTACATCCTAGGAGGAGACAGGCATGCCCTGCCATAGCATCACCCTCCTCCTGGTGACAGCTGCTCCCCCTTAAACCCCCTTGCTCACCGGCTCCCCAGGGTGGTCTGCAGCATTGTGGAGATGCCGCAGGCAAAGAGGCTTCGTGCTAGCAGCTTACTGGTGGTCTGGGCATGAGGTGGCTCCTGGGGCAGGTTGGGCAGCAGGAGGAGGTGGAAGATGCAGAGCAAGGAGCTCTGCACAGCCAGGTGCTGTGCAGGAAAGAGATGGAGCAGTCACAACTCCTTGCAGCACCCAGAACTGCAGCTTTCCATGCCCAGTCCCCTTGAGAGGGTGGATGACCACTGACACCACCTGGGCAGCACTATTGCCCACTCCCCTCCCAGCACACACTGACCAGAGCCCTACACACACTTTGCCTGGCAGGATGCAGCCCCTGCCCTGCAATCTGAGAGGATCCCAGCCCTCTCCTTATCATCCCATCTCTCTGGCTGCTCACCATGGTCCCCCCTTACCTGAAGAGCTAAGCAGCAGCTCACCATCCAGGAGCATATCTTCTGGGAGGAGCAGGATGTGAGCATGGGGTTCCCAGCTCCAGGTGCTCTGCCATGGCCCCCATTCATGCTGTTGCCTTCCCCACACTGCTCCCAGTTTTCAGTGCAGAGGGTGGGCAGGCTCCCACCCCCAAGAGCTCCTCACAAATCCTCACACGGCTGAACTTCTACCTTCTGCAGGAGCTGCCCCAGTGTTAGCCATTAACTTGAGTTGGTGAGTAACCTGCCCTTGTGGCCAGGAATGCAAGTGTCACCCTGGTTTGTCACCACAAGGGCCAGGTGACAGGCAGCCAGCCCCAAGGAGGCCATCAGACACCATTACAGTGCCAACTACACACAGTCTGGACCCCATCACTGCCTCTGTGGGCATGGACTGGGTAGGCCACAGCCTTGACACCTCTTCTTCCATGTGCTTAGACGACTCCCACCAGCAGCATCCTCTAGCTTCAGTATGCCCAGCTCATGCTTGTTTCTCCCCAGCATAGCATCTGCTGCCCTCCTGGTCCAGCCTGGTCTCTAATGGGGGTCTTACCCCCATTCTCCTAGGAAAGTACTGAATCCTGCCACTGGACAAGGATGCCAGGGTCAAAAGCTGCCTGCTTGGCTGGAAAGGATCCCAAGGGCACACAGGCAAGGGATGCTCATGTTTTTGTCACGGGGCAGAGGTGGCTGTCAGTGACCTGGTTGAGTCCTTGCTGCTCAAGGCTCACTCATTAACAGGTAAGACTTTGGAGAGCAAAGAGCAGTGAAGATGCATTCCCCGCATCCCCAAGGATGGGGATCCTCCTCTCTCCTGTTGATCCTGCCTGCAGCAGACCTGATATCCCTCCTGTCACAACAGAGACTGCAGGACAGGCCTTGCAGATCTCCTGGGCTCACTGGCAGCACCTAGGATATCTTGCACAGCAGCTCCAGGAGTAGGCACATCTGCATGGACGTGGCTCTGCTCTGGGGCAGGCATGCAGCCAGTATGGAGCAGCTCAGCAGGACAAAGCAGGCACACAGCAAGAACTACTTTTATTGGAAGAGATTTGCATCTACAAAAGAGTGAAAAACAGGTGTAAAATCCACAGTAAAAAGGGGCATGTTGAGCTGGCCTGGTCAGCAAGACAAGATGCCTTCTTCCCACTCTGAGGAGCAGTCAGGCACTGTTTTCTCACAGACACAGACAGCTGGCATTTGGGATGGGGTCACAGAGCACCCCAGATTCAAAACACCCAACACAAGCAGGATAAGGAAGTTCAGACCTAACCACACCTTATCCGCACCACCAAGCCCAGCCAAGGCACAGCCACACTGGCGTACCTGCTTGGTGTCACTCTTGCAAGTTCCAGGAAGTGGCCAAACAGCCCCCAAATGTAAGTACTGCCATGACCAGCTAGCTCACTCCCACCTCCTTCAACCTCTTCCCCCCTACCCCAGGCACCCCACCTTCTCACTGGGGTCATTGCCTTAGCCCCTTCCACCCTGCACACACAGTCCCAGCCTCCAACATCCCATATGCCACCTCTGTCCAACACCACTCACCACAGGAAGAGGTACAATATCCCCTTTGCACAAGCACCCGAGCCCAAAGGCAACCCATATTTACCCTCCAGGTATTAGGTTCCCACCCCAGCAAGCCAGCTCTATGCCATCCTGTCCCAGCAGCCCCTAAGTGAAGAACATCCCTGCCCTAGGTGGGGGGACTCAAGTGCTGGTTTGAAAGTAATGCAGGGGCCTTCAGCCCCATGCAGTTCCAGGGATCAGGGGTCCCAGAAGTGCAAGGAAGTGAATTGTGCCACACTAGAAGGGAAGGGGAAAGGGACTGCTGCCCTATACTCCTAGCTGGGAAAAATGAAGCTCTTGATTCTACTGAGATCCATAGCAGTATGCAAGAAGCACTGCTTCAGCCCCAGAGGGTCCAGCCAGTCCTCACGGTTGGGGGCTGCATCCCATGTGGGGCCCACAGTGGCTAAGCAAGCATGACAGTGGAGCACTGGGGGAGCCGGGAGCACAGGGAGTCCGAAGGGGCCTTGCTGGCTGGGGGCTGCTGTGGGGGTGGTGCGGTTGGATCTCTCACAGGCAGTGGGCACTTTCCGGAAAGGACCTTGTGGAAGGCTCCTGTGTTGGGCTAGATCAGGTGCCTTTGGGTAGGACAGAGCCGTCATCACACTGCCCCACAGGTAGAGTGCAGTCGCTGTGACACCTCCACGACGTGGCTCCTTGGTCGTCTCATTCTCCCCCAGGCAACAGGTGCAGCTGGCTGAGGAGACATTGGGCAGCTCGGGCTGGGGCTGGCCAGGGGCTGGGGCTGGCTGCACATCCAGCTGGCACCTCCCCTCTTCGGGGAACAGCGCAGGCCGGGGGGCTGCAGGGCTGACACTCCTCATGCACACGGACCGGTGCACCACAGTGATGGAGGCGAAGATGGTTGCAAAGCCCGTCAGGTACACCACGCCCAGGAGGCAGGCCAGCTAAGGAGAAGCCAAGTGTTAGTTTAGCCCAGACACCCCTAGCAGCAGCATCCCCTGCTAGCCATGATGCAGCATGGCCATGATCAACCCAACAGCTGTGATAGGAAAAAGCATCACCAGCTCCAGGGCTGGATGCCAAGAGCAGGCAGCCACACTGCTAATGGTGGGCAGCATGCTGCCTGCCCAAAGCTGGGCCTAAATATCATAAACCAAAATGCCCCAGCTAAAAGCCAACAGTTCCTGTTCAAAACCCTAGCTGGCGCCCAGTTGCTGCCACGCCACCACCAAGTCCTTGCAGCATGACTTGTGGGGCTGTGGTCCAGCACAGGGCACACTACCCAGCACCAGGCTGCAGTGCCTCAGGCAGTGCAGCTGCAAATCAGCATCTTTTTGACAGCTTCCCTTTTCAACAGGGAATAAACCAAGGTGCTGCTCTCAGTGGAAAAGAGGGTCCTGCTCCAACTCCACGGCCTGCTGGATCCCATGCTCTTGCAATTAACTGCTCTCCTATGCCCTTACCTTCACCACTTGCTGGTAGAACTGGCCCAGCACATGCTGCCACATGGACTGCTCCATGAGGACACACAGATCTGTGTAGGTGAACCAGCCACGCCACATGCCCTGTTTTTCAGCCACACTGCAAGAAAAAAAGAAAAATGGTGGACATGATAAAGACCTTCCCCATCAAAGCAGCTTCAGCCCAGGCAGGCTTGGAGAAAGACCCTGCTTAAGCTCTGTAGAAGGGAGCTGCAGAGCCTAGCTAAGGTTCACAGGTGTCCTAACCTCTTATTTCACTGCAGCAGGGCTATCTCCAAGCAGAGGCAGAACCAGGCTGCAACATAGATAAACGGATCACCCCCACCCTCGACACCTACCGTCCTTCCAGCCAGCTCAGCACTTCAAATAGCTCCCGAGGATCTGTGTAGAGACTCCAGTCCTGCCAGGACAGCAGTTAAAGGTCAGAGCAGTCAGGACAGGTCACCCAGCACCCAGATACATCTTTCTCTATCCCTTCACAGGAGTATGTAGGGGAAAAACAGAAATCCGGACTCCCCTCAGTGTCTCTTTTCCCCTGCCCTGTGAAACAGCTGGCAGCAGTGGCAGTTTCACTTACAATGGCGCTCAGGAAGTTCATCTCCAGTGTGTTCATGGTCTGGACGTCCACCTTCCCTGCTGCTCCCCACTCATCGTTGAACACCTCCTCCTCCTCACCCTCATCATACAGGTACTTACTTGCAACCATCTAAAAGTAGCACAAAGTACAGGATCTCAGCCTCCACTGCACTCCTAAAGACTTCCCTCCAGCCCAGTTACCCCTCTGTCTACCACTCACCATGGATATCAGGAAGAGGTCTGAAGAGGAGATCTGCTGGAGGTATTCAGGGTTCCGGTGCCGGAGTCTCTCAATGTAAACCAGTGCCAACATCATGGAGCAAGGTGAGATGCAAGCTTCCCTGTAGGACAGGACAAGAACCAATGCTACAAACGCCCCAGGCACCAGGGCACAACTTGGCTGCTCCCTCCCCATGCAGACAGTAGGAAGGTTTAGCACATCACTAGACAGGTCACAGCCTTGCCAGCTCTGTTCCAGTTGTCCTGAGCTGCAGCAACAGAAAGTGGAGGGTGGAGAGCAGAAAGTCCTGGTTTCTGTTCCCAGACACAGTCAACCCCAAACTGAGCAGCCCTGCCTGCAGCAAGGCATGCTGCCAGGGCTCCGCTGCCAAGAGGAGACTCCAGGTTCAAACCTGGTTACTCAGGGAGCTGCAGATCCAGCCAGTCCAACTGACAGTACAGACTGTCAGTAACAAGAGCACATATGCACCCCAGAGAGCAAGATAAACCCAAAGCTGGCTGCACCAGCAAGTCACTGTGCCTGCTGTCCATGCCTCCAGCTTCTCCTTGACACCAATCAGGCCTAGGCAAAAAGCCAGTGGCTGGCCCAGGGGACAGAAGTGAGTCACAGGTAAGACCAGAGCTCCAAGTTCTGACATAGGATATAAAGGGACAGGTTTTGCTTCTTACCGAGATACATGAGACACATATTTCTTCTGGAGTCTGCGGATAGGACTGGGAGCCACTTTCTGCAGCAACTCCACAGCAATATCTAGGATAGAAAAGCACAAAAAGAGTTAGTCCCAAATGGCCCAGTCCATGCCCACCCTTCCCCTTCTCCCTACAAGCCCATCAGGTCTTGGTGTTTACTCAGCTCTTCAAGTTTAATTTAAACTATGAGGCCTTATCAGAGGTCAAGGACAAGTGAGGAATAAACAAACATGCAGGGCAGGCAGATCACAGCAGGAAGAGGATGTGAGTGACCAAGGCCCTGCGGCAGTGCCAGATCAGCAGGTCTGTGTCACGGGGAACAACCAGCAGTCAGCTGCAGAGAAACACCCTGCCCTCACCCTGCAGGACCTCAGACAGCCCTTCTGGAGGCCTTCTTGCTTCTTGGACCTGATATTACACCACATTTTATGGTCCCTTGCTCCCCTCCAACCAGCAGCATCTTCCCCCTCCCGATCTCATCAGCATGGATCCAGCTTCCCCTACACCACAGCCCCAGCACTCCTGAGATGAAGGTACCCATGTGAGCAGGAGCCTGAAGGCACTAACAGGTATAAAAGCAGTGATGCAGTGTAACTGCAGCTCAGCCTGCTTTCCTTGCAATCAAGGACGTGCCTCAGCATTCAAGCACTGAAAAGGCCAGACACTAACATACACTGGCAGATGGCTCCAGCAGCTCTCATCTCACTTCCCTACACAGTAAGACCAGCTGGGAGCATCGCAAGCAGCATTACAGTTTGATGCTAGGCAAGAAGTGCTTTAGACAGGAAACTTCAGCTCCATTTTGCTTCTGAGCCCTTGGCTCACAAGAGTTGAGAGCAGAGCTCATCCCTGCGACCTTCCATTTCTAGCTACCAGGGGAAGCATCACTGCATCTCTCCTTTCTACATCTCTCCAGCAACCAAGAGAACGGCTGCACTAACACAAGTGATCTGCCTAAAGAGCAGCAACCAAGCCACCACCTCACTGCTCTGAGGAACTTCCCTATGCCACTAAGGCCACACCACTACTATGATGTACAGCCAGGCAGACACAGCTCCAGCTACCCATTGGCTGCTCCCAGCCTCTCCCACTGCTGCTGCTCTCTCTGCCCTTCCTGGCCACCCCTGTGCCCTCACAGAGACAGTAGCACATCCCAAGTGATCCTTACAGGCTCTGTCCTGATATGAAACCAAATTCTTCAGCCCACAAATCCAACTCACAAGTGTCCTGCTCTAGAGGGAATGGAGAGCAGCTGATCAGTTTCCCTATCTCACAGCACATCACACTGAGTGTGGTTACTGTTCTTCTGTTTCCAAAGGAACAAATTAACATTTCAACTTGTCTCCTCAGGTAGCCCCATACTGCCTTCTGCAACCAACCCCCAGTACCAAAGACCTTTTCCTGCTATTCCGCTCTCCCAATGTGCCTCTATCTTGTTTGCGAACAGTGCCATTAACTTGCCAGGTAGCAATGACACTGCTGTGTCAAGACAGATGTCATTGTCCTTGGCCCCATTTTTGAAACATGGTGAGGAAAGGCTATAAAGCAGATCAGCCCATGGACGCATTCTCCATGCACCACTCTTGCCCCAAGCTGCTGGAGCCATGGCATTTCCTGACTGCAAGGCAATCCTTATTGTTAATAGCCCCCAACAGTTTTCCTGCATGACTGTACCCTTTGAACTTTCATCCATGGAACAGTCCCACCTCGCACCCCAGTGTAATGTTGGCCTCAAGCCTCCCTCACACCACTTGTGCTGGAATTCATGACTCCCAGCAGCACCCTGGCAGCTGTCTGCTCTGACTGAGTCTGCCCTGGCACCACACACTCAGCATCCTCCTCCTCACCAAGGCACCTCACACACAGCCTCCTGGCAACTTCTGTCCATTTCCCTAGCAAGCAGCTAATGGAAATGCTGAGACAACCACACAGCAAAGACCCTCCAGTAAACCTTTTCCACTCCTCTCCACCATCATCTGAACCATCTCCTCAGCCTTATGTTCTTCTGCTCCCCAAAACACTGCTGAATCGACAGGAAAAAAAATGCAATCCAGACAAACACAGCAAGAACTTCTCACTTTGGTGTTCACAACTTGAACAAAGCCCTGAATGTTTTGCAGATCACATGCAATTATCTAAGACGGCTCTCATCAGGAACAAGTTCACAACCTGCTCTGCCAAGGAATTCATAAGCAATCTAAAGGACTTTATATACCAGTGACATGTCAAAAATGCAGCAACGGGCCAGATGGGACAACAAAACAGAGAACAGAAACCATGAGGCTCTGGCATCCTGCCCTGCTGTATTGCACTGAGTGGGAAAGGCTGGGCAGGGGTGGGATTTGGCGTTCGCGAGGAAGCAGGTGACCTATTGGTCTCGCCTCTTGGGATACTTCCAACCCCCTTGACTCAGCGTTCCCATCTAGGGACAATCAGCAACCTACCTGCCACGGGGCTGGAGAGATTATCCAGGCTGCAGTCTTTGTCCCAGCCGTAATAGAGTCGCTTCCGCACTCTCTCGCTCAGCTGCTGGTGCCTGGGCAGGAACTGAAGGCAGACAGAGGAACGTGAGGAAGGCCAGAGCACTCCTCATACGGTGCTTTCCACCCCAGCCCAGCTCAGGGCTACACCGGGCCGCGGCGTGCGGCCACATGGGGCTCCCCGGGAGCAGGAGATAGGGGAAGATCACCCCG
>WBMY01007773.1:201330-215842 GCA_013397315.1 Donacobius atricapilla
CCTCGTCCAGCAGCAGCTCGTCCAGCTCCATCCTGCCCGCTCGCAGGGCGGGGGCTGACAGATCTCTTTCGCCCGGCTCTGAGGGCGCGGGGCCGCTCCGCTCCGCGGCCGAGGCCCGGCGCAGAGTGGGAAGCGGAGCGCTCAAAGCCGCTCCCAGCCGCTCCCTCAAGGCCGCCGCCGCCGGCCCNGCGGCTGCTGGTGTGGGAGAGGCCGCTGTACAGCCTGGTCACCGCGGTCGCGCTCGGCGGGGCCCTCTGGTGAGCTGGGGCGGGAAGGGGAACGGGGGCCGTCGGTGCCGCCCGTCCGGCCCGTGTCCGTGCCCGTGCCCGTGCCTGCAGCGTGCGGCTTTGGGGCCCGCGGCGATGGCCCTGGGTTCGGGCGGTGTGCGTTCCCGCAGCCCGCACCGCCGTGGGGTGTGCACAGCCGGGAGTAGCCGCGCTGTCTTCCTCTGACAGGCATAAACAGGCCCCTCCCTGAGGGGGAGAAAGTGCCAGGAGGATTTGCCTTGTCCCGCGATAATAAAATGCAGATGGGCCCAACTGGAGCCTCGCCCAGGCACGTTTCTGCCTAATTTTTGCATCCGTGTTTTTATCAGTTCGTTTCACTCGGTAACTGCGGTCAGAGAGCCCCACGGCCTCCTGCATCGGCAGCTGCCCTGGGGCGTTTTATTGAAACCCTTCTTCTCGGTAATCTTAACCGGGAGGTGCTCATTTTTCACTCGGTTTTGACGCGAGAGCATTCCCCCTTTCCCTTCTCTGCCTCTCTGCCAGAGCACGGGCAGCTGCATGAGGAGATGGGAGTATGAGTGGCAGAGCCCAGCTGTGGATGGGAATGAAAAACATCCTGTTTGTTTGTATAAACAGTGAGTCAGTTTTACTGATGAAAATGCTCTCAGCCAGCGGCCTTCCCAGCAGTAAAGGTCAGAAGTGACCAGGGAAAGAGTTAAATGTTGATTGCAGATGAAATAGGAAGGGACAGATTCTAGAGTTAGAGGAGGGAAAAGTAAGTGACCAAACTGCCTTTGAAGTCTCTCTGATGAGGCAGCGTATGTTCTGTTCCCTCACCCCTACGATTATCACAAGTGTACATTGTAGCCAGATACATAAACTTTTGGACTACTCTACCAGCTGAAAAGTCTTAGAGCAGAGCTATGAAGTGAGATGGAGGGGGAGAGGTGCAGATGGTAAGGGAGATGGCAGGAACAGTAGACAATGACAGCCCAGGGACTGTGCATGAAAAGGTCGAGAAGAACAAAGAGTGCCCAGAATATGGGACAGCAGAAAGAGATTTAAATACTGCAGAGGAGGAAAAATCATTTAGGGTCCCATGGAGGATTCAGCCAGCATCTTTTAACTGCAATACATAAATGAGATGGAATAGGAGATTGTCCCAGAGATGATGTATTAAGCTACAGAATTGCTGTTCAATGAGAAGGAGTACAAACACTGTTGTTTGGGTCGTTAAAGGTCCTGTAAGCCCATGGAAAGTGCAGCTTTTGTTCTGTGCTGCCCAGTGAGGCACATTTCACTTCCAGTACTCCACCTGTGACTTGGTGGGAACCCTTCCCTGCTCTGCACTGTGCGATTCTCCCTGACTCCAGTCATTGTTCAGTGTATTTGTCATTAGTTACTGGCAAACACTCACTGAAGAGGAGCAGAGTAAAAAGCAAAACTACTCCTCCTTTCTGGAAAGGAACATTCATTAAAGAGGTGAAAGTGAAGGCATTTCCCTGGTATTTCTTTCTCAAGTGACTCAAAAGCAGCTCCTCTGAACTAGAGAAAAGGATGAATGCAGACAGCCACTGCTGGCACAGGTGCGCACCCTGGCACCTTTGCTGTTGAATCTCTGTGGAGTGGGGAGATACACTCTTTGAGTGGCATTGCACAGCTGTGTGTGAGGAGTATTGTGTGAGCTGGCAAGTGGCATGAGCCAGTGTGTGGATGTGGGATGTGAAAGGTTTTATGATAAAGTCAAGTGAGCAGCTAAACCATTTAAGTGCTAGCTAGGCTCTGGTAAAGCAGGGAGAGGTTTGTGATAAGAGAATGAGCATCTAGAATGGCAGGATACATTACCTGCATGTAATGCTGGACTTTGCCGTGACAAATGGGATGTAGGTTTTCAGCGAACAGGCTGAGTCGCAAAGAGTTTTCTGCTACAGCAGTTTGTCCTTATGTTATCTAGAGCCTCCACCCTGAAGCTTTGGAGGGACTTGTACAAGTGAGCATTAGCTTTGTTTTGCAACCTAGGGAGGAGCTCAGAAGCAGGGGAGGAGAGCTCTGGAAGATGGCTGGGAGTCAGCTGTCTAGTGGTGGGCAAGGGTACCTTTTGAGAACGTGCTGTGGTGTGGGTGGGTGTCTGCAGAGTACAGTGCTTTCTACAGTGGCCCATAGCAGTTGGGTATTTCAGCTTTGAGCTATATCTATTTGCTCGTCAAAATCAGTAATTTGGCGCCTTTTCCCTGCCTAACAATTTCTGTTCCATTTCTAGGTTGTTTTCCTCCACCTCCCTGAGACCCCTCTTTCTCCTCAGCATGTCCCTTCTTGGCATCCTCTTGTTGGAGAAGTGGAAACCCAGGTTCCTGTTTGATTTCTCAGGTATGTGATGATTAGAACTGTAGATAGTGACATGGTTCTAGTGTTACCAGCTGGTGGGCTGTGGCTTTGGCCCTTCCTGGGCTCTCTCAGCAGTCATGTAAGCCCCATTCCTACTTTAACTGCAGGCCCAGGTACTGGTGCTGCCTCTTATCTGTTTGTGTCAGAGGATTAGGATGCATCCTAATACTCTGGACATGGGGGAGAATTGCTCCCAGTGCTGAGAAATTCTAATTTTAAGAGTGGCTAATTTTAAAAGTGACTTAAGGGGCCCAGCTAGCTTGCCAGGGAATCCAGTGACAGGGATGATGTGTTTCTGCTGTGTCCTTTCTCTGCTGAAAATGTGACAGAAAGATCATTTCAAGTCTGAGCACTTACAACCAGCTGAGCTGAGGGTAGGAAAGGAGGGGGTGGAAGTGTATTGGTTTTAGTTAGGTTTAGTGTAGGCTTATGTCCTGAAAGAAACAGAGCAAATGAGAGCCACTTCTTGTGGCAGGTAGCAGAGTGTATGATGAGGTCTGACTGCAGCAACAGTTAGTGTATTGTACCTGTACTGACCAGCATCTGATCTTCAGCTAGTCAGTGAGCCTGATCACATGTCTTATCTCTCCTGTTTATTGAAGGGTCTATGCCAACATTAGACACAAAAACAGCAAGAGGAATAGCCTCATAAAGGTGATAGACATGGATTGGCTGCTGTCTGCTTTGAGTGCCTCCTTCTTTTAAATGATGGAACCCAGACCTGCCTACTGCATCTACTGCTACTGTTCAAAGGTGGCTCAGGGCCCTCCATCCCTGCCTCTCTACTCTAGTGAGAGTTTCTGAATGAAAGCCCCTCTATGTGTGTGTTTGTAAGGTGTCCTTTATTTGACCTAAAAGAGTACTGACTTAAAGGATGCTTTCACAGAAATCCTGATAAGATTAGGTATGTTACAGCTGTAGTCTTGAAACTGTTTGCTTTGTGTGGTTCAGGTAACCAGGCAGTTAAACTGGACTGGCAAATTTAATTTCCTGCTTATTCACATTGTTTTTTTAAGGGAATAGTTTAAAGCCAACCCAAACCACCTCGCTTGAAACATGTCCAGAAATGCAAAAGCCTGGTGTCCAGTACAGAATGGTGTCATTGAGGCAGGTGGGGGCGGAATCATTCCAGCAAGTACTTGGCCTGTAAAAATTGTGTTGTCATAGAAGAAATAGGAAATTCATACTGAAATAATTTTTCAAAATTTATATGATGCAGAGCCATGAAGAATAAAAAAGAAAAGCAAACAAAACAGCAGCACCAGAGATTAGGCTCATCCTATGCTATCAGCTCTGTTAGAAGTCGCTACACCTCCCATTGCACCTCTCCTCAGTGTTCTTCACATATTTCATGCCTTCCTGCTTTTCTGCTGCAGAGAACAGGGACACTTTTCTGGTGTGCCTGTTTAGGTCACAGCCCTGATTTTGACATGATCCACTGGACCGTGTTTCTTTTGCTTCCACAAGGAAGGAGTGGTGCTCTGCATTCCTGAGAGGCCTCCCATTGAATTGGTACTCCTGAGCACTTAGGGGTTCTTGTTTGGCTTCCATTTCCTGCTGAAGCAGAGCTGCACCTTTATGGCCTACCTCCTTAGTGCTTCCTGTTAGCTTTTATGGAGTTCTGGGAGATGGGTCAGTACCGTGCCTTCAAGAGTCAGCGTGTACATACACAAACCTCAGCTTGTGACTGCTGTGTATGTTTCAGGTGACTGCTTATAAGATGACTTCTGAAGGAATGCTAAAACCTCAGCATGTATTTTGCAGTTACTCACACACTGTCATCAGGGTCACGCTCACAGCATCAAGATGTGCAATTTTTTTAGGCCCTTTCAGAAGGGACTGCATATTTGCAGCTCCCATGCCGGGTATTTTCTCAATATCTACATGGAGTTCCACTTAAATATTATTTAAGGACTTAGGGAGCATCTCCAGTTTCACCTGAAATGGTTATCAAGTAGGGCTGTTTTGGTAGCATCGCTGTTTGGCAGCTGTGTTTTGGTCAGTGCAGGAGAGTACAGTGTGGAAGACCTCTAGGAAAAGTTGTGTTGCAATTTAATGCTAGTACTCCTTAAAAAGGGGCCCTGTTTTCTAGCTAAAGTTTACACACAGATGAAGAATGTCTCTTGGAAAAGCGTTGAAAACCTGTAAGAGCCAAGGAATCCATCAGCAATAATTTGTCAATACCAACATGTAACCTAAGCTCCTGCATGGCTGTCTGATCTCTCAGAAGAGTCTGGGGTATGTCAAGTGATTTGTATTAATTATTATATAATTCACATTTCCAGTGTGAAATGCTGACAGAAAGATTTCAGACAGTTACTGATAATCTAAGGCCAGCTCTGGGTGTCCTGCGTGCCAACTTAGTTATAGTGGTGCTTAACAGTATTTCAGCACAGGTTGGAGTTAAACCTTAACTAAGGGACCATTTCCTGTTGGAAATGCTCTAGATTTTTTTGGGATTGGGCTGTTCTTACAACTGGTCTAAGACTCCAGTGCTTTGAGATGGCCAGCAGGCAGACTGCTCTACTACAGGAAGCAACATACTGTTGATCTTAAAGACAGCTCGTGTTTTGCCAGATAGCTGAAATCACGTGAAGACCCTGCAGCCTGCTGAAATGTTCTGCTCCCCAAAGTGTCTCTGAAACCTTCAGGATCAACTGAGGAGAATTGTTTCACTCCCTCTGCTGGTGTATTTTGGATGGCTTGGATGACTGCAGCCAGTCGGAGGGGAGTGGGGTTCCTGTGCCATCCCACTTGCTGTGTTGCTGGCACATCTGTCCAGCAGAGGTGGCGCATCCCAGCTCCTCATTTGATACGCTGTTTGACTGGTGTAGCCAGCCCTCACAGACTGGCCAGTGCCAGCTGTAGTGTATTTGGTGATTTAGCGCAGGTAATAGCTGAGGTTTAGAGACCGAGCTGGATTTCTGTGTGCTGCGATTAAGCAGCTTTAGATTCCTGAGCACAGTAACAAAACACAGCAATCGTGGTTGCAAGAGGGAAGCAGCTGCCCTGTGGGGGTGGAGCTGTATCCATAATATTCACACTGCAGCCCAAGCTCCCTCTGTGAGCTGCCCCAGCCGCCGTGCCAAATGCTCGTGGGCAGAGGAGCGAATGGGCAGCTCAGTCTGAGAGCAGTTGACTCCTCTTGTCAGGCCTGATTACTGGAAATCTGGGTCACGCTCTCAAAGAATCGCCTCCTCCCTGGGTGGTTGGCCTCCTGCTCCACTGCGTGAGCCGGCTGGTGCAGTGCCTGCAGCGGGAGGAGGAGTCTGGCAGACTTGGCCCAACATCCTGTGTCTTGGGAGAACGGTGGTAGGACTGCTAAAAGCAGTTGGTCTCTTCAGTGACTTGAGCTGGGTGGAGTCTGAAGTCTCACTGGGTGATTGCAGTGATGGTTGTTCACACCTTTGTTGCATTTCCCTTAGGGATTCACTGCCACTCTTGGGCTTTGTGCCTGGCTGGTGACTCCGGGGAGGATTCAAACCCCTTTTTGCATACATTGCATTTCTTTAGCCCATTTTTATAAGCCTAGTCTCTGAGGTTAAACTCTCCTCCTTTATTTTAGTTCTCTTGACATGGTGACATGCAGTGTGGGGGGCAGGGTTAGGGTTATAACTTCATGCACCAAGTTTGCTGCTGGTCAGACAGCTTCAAAGATATATCAGTCCCTGCCAGCTCTAGGACAGTGGGTGGACTAGCACAGGAGGATAGACCTCAATGAACTATCCTAGCATGAACAGGGCATTGTTAAATACAGGAGACTTACAAAGACTGTTGACAGAAGAGCTTTGGTTGAGCCCTGTACATCCTGAGACACCAGTCAGCTTGCCAGGATATCCAAATCTGTGAGCAACCAGGCTCATGACTTTCAGTTGTCTTAGAATTTTTTTTTCTCAGTGTATCTAAAAGCAGAGCATAATCATACATGACCTTTGCCATTGAAACAACACTCTTCAGTACTGCATGAACTAAGTCCCTGTTTGATCATCACTGGGTTCAGTGCAGAGAGGAATGGGAGAGCCTTTCCCATGTCCTTATTCAGAGTGATGGAACTTAGGAGTATAGTTATATCTGTGCCTGGAACAAAAGGCTGTCAGGGGACATAAAAGAGCCCTAAAATTAGAAAATTATGCACAAGACTGCTATTTGTTACTTACTTCCATGGGAGAAGATGGAGACAGCAGGGACATCTCTGGTATTTGTACATAGCATCCTGCCAAGGAGTGGGCTGGTCAGTGGGAAATGCAGCTCAGACCTCCTGGTGCCACGTTTAGCTCTGAGATGGAAGCTGAAGCTTTGCCCAGCTCCAAAACTGTGCTGGCAGACCCCTTTGAATGACAAGTGCTGGCACCCACTGTGGGAATGGCACTGCCCAGACATGTGGGACACCAGCAAAAGCTGCATGATCCTTGAAGCAGAGAGCCCCATGTAAGCACCAGGATACACCTCAGATACGAGTGCCCTGCCGTGTGTATGTCAGGTGGCAAGGTGTGCTGGGGTGCCCAGAGATCAGTGCTCTGCTGCTCCAAGTCTCCCAGCACGCTTCACTGAAGCTCAGGCTCTGAGCCAGTGATTCCCGCCTGTGTGAGAGCAGGTCCCCAGGGTGCATCCCTAGCTAAGAATGATACATCTCGGGCTCTGCTCTGTTCAGCTGGTAAAAATGTCAGTACAAAAGGTTGTATTTTTTTCTTGGCTGACTAATCTGCTGCATTCTCTCTACAGCACAGCCATCAGAGGAACCAGGAGGAGAGAGGTAAGCTAACAGATGTGTTCTTGGGGAGTGGGGAAGCCTTAATTTAGTATGGTGATCTCACCTGTCCTTTTTTTCTGATATTAATAAACTGCATGGCTCCTGCTGTGAAACATTGCTGGTGACTTCTGCACTAGTAGCTGCTTATCAGCTCAGGAGCCACAGTCTGAGACTCTGGGGAAGGCTAGTGTTCTTTCAGTAGCAATAAAGCTCAAGTACTTCTGATGTTAGGAGCTCTTAGGTTTCTTCCCTGGATCTGTCCTGAACTGTTTTAAGAGTCCTCCAGAGAGAAGGAGATCACTGAGACTGACTTCCACAGGCTGAACGTGCTCTCTCTAGTGGTGTGGCTTGCATCCTTGGCTGTGGTTGTAGATCTGAGCACCAGATTCTGTCTGCCTTGGACTTGGTGCCAGAGGAGGCCACATAACTAGTTCCACCTCCAGTGCTTCTGTCTGTGTGGCTTTGAGTATACTGCTTTGCATCTTGGGCTTGTGGCATGGGGATTCTGTGACATGGTTGCTGCTGCTGCTTTGCTCAGGTGTCTCTTGACTTTCTTCCTGATTGAAAGGAAAAACTGTCTCCAAATCAAGCATCTTCCACAGTTCAGTTGAAAATACAGTCAGTACTGTCAAGCCTTTGATAGGGAGCTCTGCATCCTGGTGCAGCTGTTCCTTTCCCCCAGGAAAACAGACCATGTTCAAAGATTGTCTTCTTGCTCTTGTCTGTCTCTAGTGAGGGGGTGACTTCAGGGGCACAACCTCACCTGCTCAGTGTTCCTGAGCTGTGCCACTGTCTGGCAGAGAGCTGGGTCACCTTCAGGCTGTACCTGCAGGAACTGCTACAGTACAAGAGGCAAAATCCTGCCAAGGTAAGCTGGAGATACCTACTCTTCTGTGCAGGGACTTTTATTTCCATTACTAGTGCCTTAAGAGATGGAAGAATGTAAATTCAATATTTTTACAATTGCTATCCCTGTCCAATATTTGTTGTTCATTCCTTGCAGATTCTATGCCATGGAAAGTTTAAATAATGAGTAATTGACTTCCAGTGTTTGTAAAGTGGAGCTGAACTTAACCCCCTCCTTGTGAATGGCTTGCTGTACTTGCTTTCGTTTCTTAGTGTGCAAAGGAAGCTCTTAGATTGGGACTGGGGAGAAAAAAAGGGAATCCTGCAGTCTCTGACCTTCTCATGAGTTCTGTTCTTAAGCTGGTCCTATTTCACTAGCCAAGATTGTTGCCAGCAAAGTCTAAATGCAGTGCTTTTTCTGAGTGCATGGAAACTTGTCATTAAACATGTTCTAATGACTGTTATGTATATTGTTTGGAAAGGATTTGTAGACAGGAACTGCCTTTGCATCACAAAAAGTAGGACAGACCAGCCACTAGGATGGTGTCAGGCTTCCTGGCATTCAGTGTGCTGAAAGGACTGGCTTTCTAACATTGCTTATTACTCCTTTTCTGTCCCAGCCACAGGGAGTAGAAGACCAGGTCTGAAGATGCCTGTAAAGGATGAATTCATTGGGAGCAAAGCTAATATAGAGGTTCCCATAGAGGAACCTTAGCTTTTGCAGACCCTCTCCATTATGAATTAAACTCTTAATTGAAGGATATAGTCCATATCTGAACCCATGCCCTGGTTTACAGATTGTCTATTCTGACTTCCCCCCTCCTCCCTGCCCCCAGGAGAATGTAAAACAAGCCATCAGGGCTGTACCATTATACTTCACTTTTTCCAGAGGGGAAAGGTCCTAGTCTGATGGGCGCATGGGCTCTGCTAATGCTTCTGCCAGCTGGTTTATGACGCAGCAGTGGCACAACATCTGGTGACTCTGTAACAGGTTCCTGTCTCTGTCAGGACAATACAATTTTCTCCTGAAGTGCTGAGCTCTACAGAGAGATGTGCAAGTGGCGTTTTGCAATATCTCATTGTATCCTCAAGGAATGTAATTTACTTCATAGAGAACTGTCTGATAAAGTTTTGATTTATTTTATTGGGTCATTGGGTTACCTTGGTCATCCTGCAGTTGAACCTCTTATGCTTACAGCTTAACCCAACTGAGCTGTCCAAGTTGTGACTGTCAGCACCTGAATGCACTTGGTGCAGAGCTGGCTGACTGACTTGGTTAGGACCATCCCTCATGTTGCGCTAAATGGGTTTCTAGCATGGGTTGCATAGACGTATCTCTGCCTCTTGTCACTTCTCTTTGTTCCTCTCTCCTCCTTCAGTTCTGCATGAGTGTCTGTTCAGGCTGCCTGATTCTGGCTGTAGTTGGACACTATGTTCCAGGCATAATGATCTCCTACATCATTTGTGAGTATAAGCAGTGCTCATCTGACTTACGCTGGGACATGACCTAACTGTGCTGTTGATAGGCTGGAAAAGCAGATTTGTAGTTTTCTCAAGGGGATCTGTGCTAGGTGGTGAATCAATTTACAGGGAATGTGTTCCAGGAAGTCTCTGTAAGCGCGTGCATGCAGTTCTACTGCAAATGCAGGAGAGGGAGCTATGACTAAAACATTGGTGCCCACTGTTCGCCACTGCTGTGCTGTGCTGGCCGAGACTCCAGGGAAGCAGGAAGTTACAGTCTCTCAGTTCCTAATGTGGGCAAATCCATATCAAGAGTGTTGTTAACAAAGCTGCATGTTGGGTAAACAGACCTTTTTCACTGCATCATGAGTGCCTAATAACTCTTTTCTGGTGCTCTGCTGCGAGTGCATCTACACATGAGCTCTGTGCAGCTACCTGTATAAAAGTTTTGGCAATACTTAGTTTTAATTCTCATTTAAGCTCATTTCAGGGCTTCTGTTGCATGTTGAGTCTGGGGTGCAGTGGCTGAGGAGAAGGGCTTATGCTTCATCTTAACATAAATCTATATTCTATCCAAGATCTGGCAGTAAAACCTGATTGATCAAGCAGCTTTGCAATGAGTAAGAAGAGCCATGGATGAAGATTTTTAGGTAGTCAGATGGGAAGGCACATGCCATTGAAATGTGTTTCCCTTGAAACTTTCCCTTCACTTTCTCAGTGGCACCACAGGAAGAGTTGGATTTTGTTTGATCTGTCCCTCACAGTCCTTGCATTCCATGTCCACAGTGCTCAGCATTCTGCTCTGGCCTCTGGTGGTCTACCATGAGCTGATCCAGAGGATGTACACACGTTTGGAGCCTGTCCTGATGAAACTGGACTACAGTATGAAGGCAGAGACGCTGCACCACAAGCATGAGAAGAAGAGTAAGGAGCCACCTTCTCTCTAGCTTTTTTTTTGGTGCTGTCTTCCTAGGGTGAAGCCATAGCAAAAGGACAATAGACCATGTCTGCCAACACTGTGTGGTAACAGGCTGCAGAGGAGCAGAGGAAGAGAGGTGGAGACTTAAGGGTTATGTGGAGAGCAACTGTGTGCTCCCAGGTGATCCTGAGAACAGCACATGAGAGCAGCAGATGATTCTTGTCTCCAAGAACCCTGTGCACTTTCACAGGGCAAGTAGGGAAAAGTGATATATAAAGGCAGAAAATTCCTTCAGTGTCACGTAAAGCCTTTCTTCTCTTTCTCACAGAGCGACAAGGAAAGAGTGAGCCTGCAGGAGGTGATGAGCCAACAGCAGAGACAGAGAGTGAGAGCGAAGCAGAGCTGTCAGGCTTCTCCCCAGTGGTAAGAGCACAAAAAGCTTAGCAGGAGACAGTCCCTCCTCTCTGTTCTATCACAGCTTGAGAGCCAAGGGGTGATCTGAATACAGCAACAATGATAACACACAGCAGAGCAATAAGTCACTTCGCAGAATTCTAAGGGGAGAAGGGTAGGTGTTTGATGAAGGCCATTGTCTTCAATCTGGGTATTGAGAATTTGGTGCCACAGAGCTGGTGACACCATAGCAGGGCAGGGCCAGCCGTGCCCCAGCCTCCTGCTGACCTCAGAATTACTTTGATGGTTATGCTTCATACTCAGTGAATGTGAGCGTCTCCTGAAGAAATGAACTCCCCTGCTGTAATGTGCAGGGGCTCCTCAAAACCGGAAAAGGGAGTTGAGCAGCTCTAGTGTGTCTTACACAATTCTCTGTTTTCAGAGAGATTGTGTGTGACCTTTCTATATTTGCACCACAGAAACAAACCAGGCAGCAGCTCTGGACATGTAGCTGAGCTGTGAGGTGGGAAACTTGTTTCCAAAGGAATGTGGATACTTGAAGCACTGCTGCTTGTAGAAGGCTTCTTTGTGCTCTGTGTGAATGCAAAAGGGAAGGAGTGTTCTCCTTGCTGATCCCAGGAGAGGAAGAAGGATCTAAGCCTTTTGAGACTCCTACAGTCTCATCTCATCTTGCGCTGTCTCTTTTGTGTTCTTCACAGAGAGCAGGCAAACCTTCAGGTGATGATTTATTGCAGGAAAGCCGGTGAGCTAAGACCGCCCTTCCTTCCAGTGCAGGGAGCAGTTTGCCATCATACTGTCCCTCCAGCAAGGACTTCTGCCTGGAAGGTCTGGAGGTTCCCATAGGCAGCATGGGTACTTAGACACACTGGAATTTGTCTCTCTGCCTTCATCCCGTGCAGGTGGATGTGAAGAAAACTGCCCTGGCACTGTCAATCACAGATTCTGAGCTCTCTGATGAGGAGGCTTCTATCCTGGAGAGTGGGGGCTTTTCTGTTTCAAGGGCTACCACCCCACAGCTGACGGACGTTTCTGAAGGTACATGATGGGACACCTTGCTGCCCCCTTACCCTCAGTGTTTTGACCCAGAACAGTGGGTCTTACAAATGGGAGGACAGGGAGAGAACCCTGCTATTTGCATGGGAAGAGCATTGAAAGGAGGAAGGAAAAGTAGTGCAGCATGCCCTGACTTGATGGCTGATCATAAGTTGGTCCTAAGTGAACATTGGCCTCTAATTACTGCCCCACAGAGCAAGGCTGTCTTGTGTCTCCAGCAAAGGAGCAAGGCCACCCACAACATCCCACAGAAATAACTGAATAGGATAGTCAAACACCCATATATGATGCTGGGAGAAACAGGTCAGACTTACTAGCTCAGAGAAGGACTGGTTAGTGGTGAGGAACATGGACGTAACCACTCAGTGGCCACTTGGGTGTCTGGGAAGGGGCAGGCAGGTGATATAAGCACAATTTCCCTGACGCAATCAATTTTAATGGGGGGCTCTAAGTGCAGAGAGCGTGAGCTGGAGCAGGAAGTCCTCTATGAGCACAGAGCACATAGAACAGGATCACAAAAGAAACATTCCATGTGGATCATACCACTGGCAGAAGGGTATAACTGCAGACCTCTTCCTGTTGTGCTTCAAGGATGGGGAAGGTACCTGCAAGTCAGCTGTGGTTTGTGAGCTGGGGAAGGGTGGGTGAGAGGTCAGGGTGAGGGCGCCTGTACCTTAATGCTGGTGCCTTTCAGACCTGGATCAGCAGAGCCTGCACAGTGAGCCAGAGGAGTCATTTTCCAAGGACCTGGCAGAGTTTCCATCCGTGGAAGAATATCATTCCAGAGACCTAGGACCACAGAGTGATGAAGATGCGTTTGATGTGCCTCTGAGTCCTGAGCTTGCCCATGCTGCCTGTGAGCTGCACTCAGCAGACAAAGAGGCCACGGACTCTGACCTCTCCATCCTTCGCCTTGCGTCTCCTCTCCATTTTGTAAATACGCACTTCAATGGGAGTGGGCAAGCGGCAGGAGGCAACGCAGAGCCAAAGACTGTCCCCGCCCCAGGCCTGGGCATCTGCATTAACACTCTGAGTGAGGAGATCGTCACCACTGCTATCACCACAGCGGTGCAGAACACCCTCTCTGCCCTCCTGCGGTCCTCAGAGGCCAGTGAGGGACCCCCCCTCTCTGAGTTCCTCCCCACGGAGCCTGAAGAGAAACTGAGCTTTCAAGCACACCTGTCAGAGAGTGAAGTGGTGGAGACAGAGACAGGAGCTCCACCAGAGGATGAGGAGGAAGCAGATGACTTTGAGCTACTGGATCAGGGGGAGCTGGAGCAAATGGATGTAGAGCTGGGGTTTGGAGAGGAGCAGGAGGCACAAGAGGCTGCTCCATCTCCCTCCTCTCCCATGCTTGCTGAGCTGCCAAAGCAAGGAGATGAGGAGGAGGCAGTGATGACAGCAGCATCTATGTCTTAGGTCTTACCTGTGCTCCCCCTTTTCCTCCATCATCACTGGAAAGAAGGAAAAACTCACACAGTGAACGTGCAGTGGGTTTTTAGATGTTTGTGTTGACTGGGATGGAAATGCATCAGTGTTAATGTGCTGTGTATGAATCCTTTCCATCCTTCTAGAGCCTGGCCTTCACCGGCTGAGCAGGAGGCCCTGCAGCTGGGGAGGCGCCGGCTTATAGAAGTCTTATGCCACAATTGAAACACCAACCCCAGCAAATGCTTCCTAGTAATGGTGCAGTATTTCAGTCTGTCTTCTGTTTGTCTTTTGTTTTGCACGCTGAGTACCAAGCTAGCTGTAGCTGCTGCTAATACCCACATCCCCAGTAGGACATATGCAATCTTATTTTATTGGGTTTTTAAATGGCTAAAAGTGTAAATAATTTTAACTTTCATTGGTTTTGTCTGGGGGGAGGGATGGGGTGCACTGTCAAATGTGGCCCTCAGGGGCAAGCAAAGGGAAAGGGGTCTTTGGAACAGAGAGTAGCAGTAAGGGGACAAGGGCAGGTGGGTGTTGTGCAAACAAACCTCTTCTGCAGACTGTTACTGTCTTTTGTGTCACTGCTGGGACAGGGTGTTGGGTGATACCTGCTTTTTTTCCCTGTCTGATTTGAGTTCTGTCACTGGGTGGCTGTGGAGTTGATTTTTTTTTTTTTTGCAATCAATGAAATTCACTCCTGGCCTTGTTCAGTACTCTGGTTTCTTGCTGCCATAGCGTCTCTTGCCTTCCGCACCGCTAACCCTTCTAGCACCCCATCTGTGCTCTGCTAGGCATCATAGCAAGGCACCTGGAGACTCCGAGGTGACTGGAATAGAGCCAGGAGCTCTGTTACACGGCGGGATCCGTGGTTTGTGTCCCTTGGGGCAGGGGAGGAAGGACGGAGGGCAAAGTTCAAGCTGTCCAATGGGGGCAGAGACACTTCGTGCCGGCCTGACAGGGCAGGATGGTTCTGACGCTGGCCCTCGTGGACTCCACCTTGTCCTGTGCCTTCTCCCAGCGCCGGGG